>CM053029.1:543635912-544115912 GCA_028564925.1 Lithobates sylvaticus
TAAAAATAATTCAAATTACAGGATACACACCCCATATAAAATGCAATGCATAGAGTGAGTACATGTATATAGACATTAACTGTGCCACACGAGGTATTATCATGAACGTTCGAGTAAGAGCAATAATCAATGATTAAGGCTGGGTTTACACTATACTACACAACAGTAGTACAACTTTCATCCTACTTTGCTCTGCGACATCAGTCCTACATTGTTCCTACATTTGTCCTACATCCATCCGACTTTAATGAACAGGGATCCGACTTGGATCCCCACCAATACCAGGAACTGTGTTTGATATGAATCTTGAAGGGGAACTCCACGCCAAGTTTTAAATAAAAAAACGGCATGGGTTCCCCCTCCAGGAGCATACCAGGCCCTTGGGTCTGGTATGGATTTTAAGACCCTACCAGACCCTTATCCGAGCATGCAGCCTGGCTGGTCAGGAAAAGGAGTGGGGACGAGCGAGCGCCCCCCCCTCTTGCACCGCACCAGGCCGCATGCCCTCAACATGCCCCCCCCCCCCCCACCCTATGTGAATGGGCCCCTACCCATTCACCTGGGGAAAAAGTGTCAATAAAAAAAACACACTAGACAGGTTTTTAAAGTAATTTATTAGGCAGCTCCGGGGGTCTTCTTCTGACTTCGGGGGGTCTCTTCCGACTTCTCCCGGCTTTCCGGTTCTTCTCCCGGTCTCCGGTTCTTCTCCGCACTCTCCCGCCTCTTTTGTTGGGCTCCTCCGCTATCTTCTTTCAGCTCTTTTACTAGCGTTGGCCCGGTCTTCATCGTCGTCGTCTTCCCTCTTCTGTTCTTCCGATGTTGACACAACGCTCTCTCCCGCTGTAATGCCGTGTACGTGGTGTGCAACGATTTATATAGGCAGGGGGTGTGGTCACCGGGTGATGTCAAATTGATACGACACTGTATTTGAAAAAGGTTCCTGCACTAATTTTGGTAATTTCTTGTGGGACTTGCATAGACATGTTGGCAAGCCGAACATGAACTAGCACTAACCGCAGCTTTGAAATTGCGTTCGCGATTTTAAAGCCGTATTCAGTGTGAACCGGGTGTTTGTGTTATTTTCAAAAGAGGAAATTCTGTAAAAACAAAGGGGAAGCAAGCTGGGCTTACCTTTGCCTGGCCATGGTCTTAAGCTCATTTTGGAAGATTTCAAGTTACAGTCCCTAGGTCCCCATTGACAATTGAGTGTTTTTGTCACCCTACACCTCAACTACAGTTAACATACAGAATCCCATTCTTTCTAAATGTCCCTGTTCATACTTGTAAGCTCAGTCGCCCTATGCTCTACAACAGTGCTTCCCAAACTGTGGCCCGCAGGCCGGATGTGGTGCTTTGCTTGCATTTAGCCGGCCTTTGGGTCCCTATTTATCCCACTGACACCAATGATGGGGCACTATACCTCCCACTGACACCAATGATGATGCACTATTCCTCTTACTGACACCAATGATGGGCCACCATTCCCCCCACTGATTCCAATGATGGGAGACTATTCCTCCCACTGACGGGGCACTATTCCTCTCATGAATACCAATCATAGGGCACTATTCCTCCCACCGAGACCAATAATGGGGCACTATTCCTCCCACTTACACCAATGATGGGGCACTATTCCTCCCACTTACACCAATGATGGGGCACTATTTCTCTCACTGACACCAGCAATGCAATTTTTTTACTCCCACTGACCATCAAGCCTATGGCATTGTTTACTCTTACCGATGCCAAGACATTTTCTACTTCCACTGGCCACAGTCCGACCCCCCTAAAGTCTGAAGGACAGTAAACTAGCCTTTTGTTTTGAAAGTTTAGAGACCCCTGCTCTACGATATAAAAAAGTATGAGTTTTTTATGAGCGTATTCAGGTGTTTTGTCCACATGGCCTTTAATGGGAGTATCTGTAAAGGTGGGAGACAAGCGTTTTTACGTCTGAAGAACTCTTCTACAGAACTGCTCTCCTCTTCTTACCCAGCCCAGGAAACAAATGCCCAAAGCTTGAGCCATGTTCAAAAACACCTGTAAATCACATGAAAATTGTCTGAAAAAGGCCCAACTTCGAACATACCATGCCACTACTGAAACCCCCCTTATGGGTAGCCATAGAATCTGTGGAATGTGACCCTCTTTTTACAGCTAATCTCCTTTGGTTGGCCCCAGCCCAATGCCGACCCATTATCAACCCGATCACGAGGTACAGCCTCACTATTTGGGATAGACTAAAAAGTTAGCTTTGGCCTCCAGTCTCCTCATTACCCCTTTACTCTTTTTTTTCTTCATAATCTATCCTATCCCGCTTGGTCCTCCCCGTCATAATTTTCTGCTTGGTCAAGAGCAGGCCTGCTCCAAGCCCATCAATTCTTTGCGACCACTACCTTCAAATCCTTCCTGACACTTTGCAAAACTTATGGTCTTCCCTCTTGTGAACTCTTTTGATACCTGCAAATTAAGCATTTTCTTACTCTATGTACCCCCCTCTGAATCCTCAGACCCATGTTTTACACTCTTTGAACCGGTGTGCCAAGCTAACTCCCACCCCTAATCTCTGAGATATATTACCATCTTCTAACCCCAGACATGGCGGAACCCGCAGCTTAAGGCAGATGGGAAAAAGATCTTAACCTTACTCTTCACCATGATTAGTCACTCATCTGGCAGGCAACTAAATCTTCTGCACATAAAATCGACGCCTTAGAAACTACCTACAAAAGGTGCTCACCAGGTGGTACCGGGTCCCCGCCAGGATTAATATATTCCTCCCGCAATACCCATCTCACTGCTTTCGCAGTTGTAACAAGGCAGGCACACACCTCCAAATTTGGTGGGACTGCCCCATAGTGCCAACTTTCTGGTCAGAGATTTTTGTAATCCTATTGAAACATTTTGACACATCTTTATCACCAGACCCAACTATAGCTCTCATGAAAAACAAACCCATGTTTCTGACCCATCGCCAATTAAAACTTCTGCTCCATGTCACTACTGCTGCCAAGCAGACCATAGATAAAGCCGGGAAATCCTTGTGTGTACTCATGGTAAAAACACAGAATTACCAATGATTCACACCAAATTGCAAACTCTCTTTATCCTACCCTTGAGTCTGACATCACTTACCTATCCTCCCCTCGCCCGCCCCCCCCTTTCCTCACCTCTTCCACTTACCCCTCTACCCACCCTCCCCAGCCTCTCCGTCTCTTTTACTCCCTTTACGCACTTGCCCCTCATCCTTCCCACTTCCTTCTCGTCTCTATCCATCCTATTCAACCCCTGCAGCTTTCCTACCCCTGGCTTGAGCTTCTAACTAGGCCTACTCCTTAGCACGCCCCCATTGCCTACCCTGATATACAGTCTCAATAAGTTGCTTACGCTTAGATCTTCAGCCTACCTTTGTGTAGCTTTGTGTAGGATTATCCTCCCTTGTTGTTTGTTATGTGAATTTTTGACCCTGCATGGTCTTTTCCATGATCTAGCTTTTGTTATGTTGTACTTGCTAATATATTATATATGTATATATATATATATATATAATATAATATATATCCCTTTTACACTATTACCTGTACCTTTGTACTGGAACCATTTTTTTTTTTTTTTTTTATAAAATATTTGAACACAAAAATATGGAGGCAAACCAAAAATCTGTGAATTATTATTCTGATTAAATCATAAATGCATAAAATAAAATACAGGAAAAAGAGGGAAAAAAAGAAAAAAGTAAAATATGTTTGAAAAAGAGAATTTAAAATACCCAGGAATACGCTCTGCTCAGTTGTGAATTCAGCCTAAGGGCACATTCAGAAGAGCGCTGAGACTAGGGTTGCCACCTTTTCTTCAAGCCAAACCTGAACAATTTAGCCGCACAAGGTAAAATATTATTTTTAAGGGGGGAACGCTGTGGACTCTGGTGTAAAGTGGAACTCTAATGTAAGGGGGTTTCTGCTCACCAAACCTCCCACTCACATCAGAGTTTCCAGCATTCCCCCTTAAATTTGGGTTCCCAAAGCCCCCCTTACATCAGTGTCCACAGAGCATCCCTCACACCTTACCTTAGTGTACTCACTTGGAGGCAAGAGAGAGAAGGAGGGGGGGCAGAGACTTCAGTCACAGATATTGGATGGTGAGCTTACTTACCCGAGGATGGAGGCTCAGGCATCAAAGCCTTTCATCCATGACGTTTCTGCTGGTTGCTGAGCTTCAAACATCCAGCCCACACAGCCCTTTCCTGAGGCACAGAACACCAGGGATTGGAGTGTGGGTAGGCAGACAGAGTGGTAGGGGTGGGAAGAGGAGAAGCAGATCAATCCCTCTCTCCTCTCCTGTCCTGTCTGTGTATGGGGGTTGGGCTCGTGTGCATACCTATGCGATACCTATGTGATACTTGGTTACTTAGGAAGCCACAGTCCATTCTGAATAATGTGTCTGGGTCTCAGGTGGCGTGAAACCCAGACACATGATTCAAAACCCCAACTGTCCGGGTGGATCCCAGACAGGTGGCAACCTTAGCCAAGACCCATTCTCTGTGCTGAGCTGCCTTTTGCTGAGTGCAAGCAGACCATAGAAGTGGATGCAGATGCAGTCACATATAGGCAGGAGAGGGTACACAGATCCGAATACACTGGGGTAGCCAATCAGCTTCTAACTTCAGCTTGTTCAATTAAGCATTGACAAAAAGCATAGAAGCTGATTGATTTCTAAGCAGAGCTGCCCCAGATTTTGCACTATCCAGTTTTATTTAAAAAAACATCCCCATTGTGTCTGTCTTCAGATCTGTGCACCCACTCCTGCCTGCATGCACATTTTGACATGTAACTGTTTGTGCAGCCACTGCATCTGCATCCACTTCTATGGGCTGCCTTCATGCAGCTCCAAGTTGCATGCACAGGCATGTGAATAATGCCATCTGAATGAGCCTTAAGCCCTTGCTCACACTAATGCCATTTCTGATGCAATACAGAACGTGCATGGAATTGCATGACAAGTGGAATTACATGATTTTCTATGGAGAACATTCATATACTGTACATTCAGTGCGATTTCAAAGTGATTTTAAAAAGGGTCCTGTGTGAGTTTGGTGCGGTGTATGCGATTTCTAGCTCCATAGACTTGAAGGGTAACTGCATGTAACACACTTATCTGTCCTAAGAGAACATGATTCCGGTATGGTTTCTGGAAGTCTTTGCTGTGTTCCTGACTTGCCTGAGAGAGAGAAACCAGGACAAAAGTCACACAGAAATCGCAGCTGCATCCAAATCACATTACTGCATCAGAGTGAACCTAGCCTAATGCAGGCATAGATGGTGCGGTTTTGCAGGACAAAAAAATAGTTTAATTTCCCCATCAATAGCAGTTAGTGTCCAGATGGGGGAATCCCTCCAGTGGAGCTATTGTGTTGTCCCTGTGGGAGGCACGGGGAGCTAGGAGAACACAGTGATTATTGCTAGCAGCTATAACCTCTAGCAATAATTTCATGTAAAAATCTGACATGCTGGTTGTACCCAGATCGATCAATGGATCGACTTGGGTACATTCATCCTGCCCATGATGGTTTGAATCATGATTCGAATCATGTATGGGCGATTTAAAAGAGAAGCATGGGTTTTAGTTTTTTGTCTTTTTTAAAATTGTACTTACCTAGGTGGATGTTTGCACCTTTCCCCTGCCGGCTCCAAGACTGAGTGGTCAAACACTGCTGATCACCAATTTCTCAGTGTTCCTGAGCAGAGAGTGGGCGGCCGTTAATCAGAGGCTCGCTGTTCTGCTCAGATCCTCCACCTGCGCTCAATGGAGCACCGGGCTGTGAAGGGAGTGGGAGCAGCTGGCTCAGGCTCTCAGCGGCTCATTGAGAGGTTGAGCAAGGTTCCGGTTCCTGGGTGCATCCCAACCATATGGTTGCAATAGCAATATTTCCCCAGTCTGGACCGGCTCTGTGACATCAGCCAACAATGGGCTTCAGCATGCTGTTTGCTGAAAACGGGTCTGAGGAGTAAGGTAAGAACTACACTCATGTGATCCACAGGAGAAGTACAGCCAAACAAGCTTTGGCTGTACTTCTCCTTTAAAAGGAGCTTTCCAGGGAGCTCAAACTACTTCAAATGTCACCCCAGAAAGCCACAGCTATTTTTTTGCCATGCATTCCAAGCAATGGAGGCTGGTGGAAATTTTTTTTGGGGGTGCGGCAAACAGTATTGCACCCCGACACCCCCCCCCCCCCCCCCCCCCCGTCGGTAGCACTTACCCCATAACCAACGACTTCCCCCTGGTCGGCAGCAACGGCCTTCCGTTCTCCTGCTCTCCATCACTGGCGGCCTCCCCTGCTTGGGGGCCTCCCATTCTCCTGCTCTCCTCTGCGGCGACAGCTTCCCCCTACTCAGCGGCCTCCTGTTCTTCTGCTCTCCATGGCGGCGGTTTCCGTTCCCCCACTCCTCCTCAGTGGCCAACCAAAAAACGGGTATCACACCCGTTTCTGATTGGCCGGATTGAGGATTAGTGTTACAAGAGCTCTTGTAACACACTTGGGTGGGCTCCAGGTCGCATGCTCTGTGAACCAAGACCACCCTATTTTGAAGCCTATTAGAGCCTCTGGCTCTAATCAGGCGTTTCAAAAAAATCCCCTGCTGCTGTAATTCACGTGCCCAGTGACCCAAATAGGGGCTGCTGTGCATGAATCTATCCATTTCCATATAGGGGGGTGGTGTGAGAGAGGGGGCGGGGCATGGACGCCCCAAATGGACAGGCTGCCACTAATTCCAAGTCTGACACACTCTGCATTCCACCACGGAATGTTAGTGCCCTATAACTATGCTTTCAACTTTGACCTTGTTAATTTGCTTATTACCTAAAGCACATGACCATAAATGAGCCCAATAGAGTAGAATGACCAGTATACTTCTGCTCTATGCTTCACATGCCAGCTATTGTTTCAAAGAGCAGGTTGAATCTAACAGCAGGAAAATGTAAGATTTCAAAAATCATATAGGTGCTCTGAGAATTATTTTTAGTAATGTAGTATAAAAAGGGCAACTATTGCCTCTACACCAGGGGTGCCCAACCTTTTGAAGAGCGAGGGCCACTTAAGCGACTTGGTAACAGGTCGCGTACCACAATGAGCGGAGCGGGTGGGTGGCATGTCTGGGTCCACTCTGCATTTGCAGAGCGGACACGGACGCAGCCCACGATACTTTTTAGCGTATCATATTGGAGGAAGAACACAAGTCGGTTTATGTCTGCCACTACTTAGAGGTGAATGGAGGGTCCAATTGGTCAGACTGACCATGTGAAAGGGGCCCAAGGCTGCTTTCACACTGATGCACTGCGGTTTACCCGCACCTTTGGCTTTCCTGCAGTTTGAAATAGACTTCTATTATATTCTGCAGGTTTGGTGCACTTTCAGAAAGCTCACCAAACTCGCAGGTAATAATAGAAGTCTATGGCTCAGTGCAGGTAACCCACAGGTAAATTGCTCTGCACCTGCGGATCAGTTTGAAAGCAGCCCAGTAACCACTGCAGAAAAGATATGCCCATATATACACTGATTTTGGTAATAAACTGACCTTTAATAACAGTATTATATTCCATCCCAGAGCAGGAGGTCGCGGGCCACATGGGGCCCCCGGGCCACTGGTTGGGCACCCCTGCTCTACACCATATACAGAGTGCTAAACAAACCACTTTCAAGAACCTGGTGACCAGAACGAATGACCGCCGCTGTGTGGTTCAATTAGTTGAGTTGTTGCATCCCCCATGGACCATAGCACCAACGCTGAAACCACTTTGTTAGGGGCACAGCAGAAGGTCATGGAGCCAGTAACAATGTAAAACACTGCCGTGACAAATATCTTCTTCACTGTGACGCCCACATTGTATGACACCGCAATAACTAGTCTTGGAAGGAACTTTCTACACAAAAGCTTTTTTTTATTTTTTTTTTACTAAGGATGTGGTTGGTGGTCACCTGTGAAATATCTGCACAACACTGGATTTTAGCTCAATATTTTCCATGAACATCTTGTGTCTTACATAGAACCAAATGCAGGAAATATTACCGCATATGCTTCAAGACCTTTCCTTGGTAATGATTTTACCCTGAAAACGTACAGTATCTGAGTGAAAATGAAACCGTGCTTCACAGGAAGCAATCAAATGTAGCACATGAAAAAATAAAGAGCAGTTTAAATAGATTACAAGATGGTCATCGGGCCAAGCTGTACAAAGATACGGCGATACACTATAGGCCCACTACTACATAAATAATGAATTCTAAAAGTGACAGGAACTGGGACAAGCAACAACACGGCCAGGGGTACTAACAACAGCTGCCGTCTATTCATTACAGTTATAGGCTTGGGGAAAAAATGTCTGTGCAAAGCGTAACTCCACTTTTGTTGAGAAAAAAAACAACATTTCCCACCAGGTGATCTATATATATTGCAAGGATTATAGAAACCTTTGTTCCTACTTTTTGTTATTCTGAAGAAATCCCTGTGTGTTTGTCTGTTCTGGGTGGGTCTGATGGAAGTGGTTTCATAGTTATCAATCAGCTGTAGCAGCTGCAGAGCACTAATGAGGAAATCTGCTGGGCCTGCATCCATTTAGACGTGCTCCTATTGAAAGTATCTCTCCAAAAATTACATTTTTGTTGCAGAGGATGCCTGAAATCTGATTTGTATCTTAGGCAGACTTCTGGGAAAATTGGTGAGCCAATCACACAAGCAGGAAATTATGTTTCTGGGGAGTGGTCAGTACACACTCTGTGTACAGAACAACTCCAGGTAGCCATACTGCAATGTATTCTCAGAAAATTACATCGGCTACAGATTGAAAAGGACAAGGTCATTTTTAAGTTAAGCATTCAGTTACAATATGATTATTATTATTATTTTTTCTTTATTTGCTATTTTTTTCCCCACAAAAGTGGAGTTACCCTTTAAAGTAGAATTCCAGGATAAACCAAACTAGTCCTAAAAATGTCCCTTCCCCTCCTAACACCTATTCCAACTAAGCCATGTAAGAAAGCTGCACTCCAGTCTAATCATGTGGTCCCCTGTGTCAGCTGCAGGGGAGAGGAGAGGGCGCTCAACAACATCTGGTAAAATTGGAGTGGTGACATCACCCATAGGCTCTTATGGCCCATCTGTAGTCAGTGCTTCCTCCTACCCCCTGCAGCCGCCACTGGCCGTATCACATAACCAGACCAGAGCGGGCTGAAAATAGGAAAGTATATACATCTCTCTTACACAGGTTAGTCAGTATAGATGTTAGGAGGAGGGAGAGAGCAATTGTAAGACTACTTAGGTTTAGCCAGGAATTCTACTAATGAAGTCTATGAATAGTAGAATTAATTCTACTAATGAGAATAGGAGTAAGGTCCATGGGGCGATAGTCATTTAAACCATGGCACAGACACGGCATAGAAAATGGAGCACAGCACTTTCTCTCAGTTTAGATGAGTGGCACATCTTCGATAGTTCCCCCTATTGTGTTTAAAAAGGGTGACTGAGGAAAAAATGGAAAACCTGTCCTTAGTGGCCAATGACCGTAGTACATGGTGAAAATATTTTGGTCAATTATGAAATCAGTTTTCTCCAAGGATTTTTTACCAAATTTCAAAAGTCTGGGATACATAGTGTGACTCCATCAGACTCACTAGTGGATAACACAGCAGGGATAAGATTTCATTGCTAGTTAATAAGAACATTAAAAGAAAAGTATGGGTTTGTTTGTTTTTTCTATATTTATACTTACCTAGGTGGATGCTGCATCTGTCCCTTGGTGCCTCTACACTAGAACCGATCGATGGAACACTGCTGATCACTTGGTTCTCACAGCTCCCCGAGCAGAGAGCTGCTGACTGTCAGTCACCGACTTACTGCTCTGCCCCCTCCTCACTCACTGGAGCGCTGGGCTGTGAAGGAGATGGCCGGCTCAGGCTCTCAGTGGCTTGCTGAGAGGCTGAGACGGGTGTCAGTCCAGGCATCTGGCAGATCCAGGCTTCCATTGTCGCGATGATGCAGTGCCTGGACCGACTTCTGTAAAGTCACCAGAGAGCAGACTTTAGCCCTCTCTCTACTGAAACCATGTCACAGGAGTGCAAAACTAATTCCACTCCTGTGATGCGCAGGAGAAGTACAGAAAAACGAGCTTTGGCTGTACTTCTTCATTAAGCATTATTCTAATTTTTTCCATTTCAGAATCATCACACGCTGATATGTCAATTCAATCTAATCTCATCTAAAAGTAGCATATGAAGTGTTATGTGTGGGAACATGATTTGAATGTTTCTAAATGTTTCAGTCATCAATACCTAAAATGTTTCCACTGTAACTAAATCGAAATAAAGGTGTTATTGTACTATAATACCAAACCCCTTTTTTATTTTAACACAGCAAGTCCAGACATACATATGATGTAATGCGTGCTTCCTCACCCTAGCTACGCATCTATGCGTTTGTGCGAGCATGGCAGCCCATTCATTTCAATGGGCTCTCGTGCCTGCGTTTCCTGCAGAAAAAGGTGCATGCACGTTTTTTAAAAAAATGCGGCCTGCAGAGAAATCGCATGATCATTTTGAATATGACATTTCCCTGCAGTTCCTGCACATGCACTGCGATCTTACATGCATGGGGGTGCCATGAAGAATGAATGGCAGTCCCGTGCATTTTCTCACAGCAGCGTGACCTCACTGTGGGTGGTGGAAGGTGGGGGTATCACTGCAATTCCTGCAGCTACACAAATAGGTGTGAACCCAGACTCAAAGAATGACAAGAGGCTTGTTTAAGGCACAAAAACGAATAGCCCAGAAATGGATATCTATATACCCCCTGATGGTCGAAGAACGGAGAGCACAAATTAAAGAAACTATAATAAAGGAGGAATTTATTTATACACATAGAGGGAGCCAAGACAAGTTTGATGCTATCTGGAAAAGCTGGGTAGAGACCTGGGACAATGAAAATAAAAGATGAACCAATATGGGAGAGGGTTAATATTGGGAGAGGATGGGAGGATAAGGGGGCGGGGGGCTTCTGGGGCCGAGGGGGGGGGGGATACAGTAGGGGGAGGCAAATTTTTGTGGTTGTGTTTTTTTTTCCTCTTCTTTTTGGGGTGGGTGAATGTTAGAAGTAAAATTATGTATCTGGAATAAAATGTATGTATAAATGTATAACTTGTACTGTAATGAAAAGAATAAAAAAAAAAAAGTACTGAATCAAAAAAAAAAAAAAGAATCTTCATTTATGGCCAGTTCCCACGCTGCTCGCCCTGCAATCCTCTTTGCAGGGGTCTCCTCTGCATACTGGCTGCAAAGGTGACACCAATGCATGTGCACTCCCGGCTGGCCATACTCCTGCTCACTCCTCCCAGCTCCAGACAGACTGTTACAGGAGCCAATTAATTTCTTACTATCACCAGGAAGTTTGAGGGAACAGCGTGGCAAGTGGAGGGCCCATGACAAAAAACAGCAAGTGTTAGGGGACAGGGGTTTTAATTGTACTGTAGCGCTTTTTACCTTAAAGTGGATGTAAACCTCATTCATGAAATCTGATCTGGGCACATCTATCTGTAGTGTTTACTTATCTCTCTCCAAAGCCCTAAGTCCTGTGTCTTTCTGCTGCTCTGTCCTATTATCAGCATGATACCTTCTGACAAGCTCTCCAACACTGGAGATAAAAGCAGCTGGAAATTTGCATCTGGGTGGAACTTAGAGCTAGAGAAGCAGAGAGCTGGTCTATTTACAGTACAGCTCTTCAGGTTTCTTTGTTCCTCTGCCTACATGGAGAGGGTGTGTGTGCCTTTCCTCCAATCAGCTCTCACACAGTAAGCTCAGACTCCCCTCCCACTGCTGAAACAGGAAGAAAGATTTGTAACACAATGTGCAATATAAAAAAGGGAAAGACTGCAGCTATACATGTAAAACTTATGTAGGGAGATTTGTTTCATCTCTGTGTATCATCTGAAGCTATTTACTTCACTAGATATAGCAGAGGGTTTACATGCATTTTTTATAAAAAAATTAAAAAAGTGTATGTGTTTTTGCAGGAAAAAAAATGTGCATTCATTCTGAACGTGGTGACGTTTGTTGCCTACGACGGGACTACATAGAGGCTAGTAGCCAATAGCTTTGGTCTTGTAATGTCATCTGAGCATGCGTAGCACTTTGTCCGGTCGGAATTCGCTACACACGATCGGATTTGGTGTGATCGGACTTTGTTGTCAAAAAATCTATCCAGCAGGAGATAGGACTTTGTCCGTCAGACAATCTGATGGAAACTGTCCGATGGTGCCTACACACGGTCTGATTTTCCGACAACATTGTCCGATAGGACAGAATCCATCGGAAAATCCTACCGTGTGTATGGGGCTTTAGTGTTCTCAATAAAGCACCACTGTACTCTTATGCCCCGTACACACGATCGGACTTTGCGACAGAAAATGTGCGATCGGAGCTTGTTGTCGGAAATTCCGACCGTATGTAGGCTCCATCTGACTTTTTCCATCAGAACAACAAAATCCGTTTGCGTAAATTCCAATCATTTGTAGATCAGAATCAAGCAGAAGAGCAGCACTGGCCAATGAACTTAATTTTTCTCGGCTGTTCATACGTGTTGTACGTCACCGCGTTCTTGACGTTCGCAATTTTCGACCAACTTTGTGTGACCGTGTGTATGCAAGACAAGTTTGAGCCAACATCCGTCGGAAAAAATCTGATGGATTTTGTTGTCGAAATGTCCGATCGTGTGTACAGGGCATTAGTGTGCCACCAAGGACCAATGCACAGTTTGTGTTGCCACCACACACCAATGTACCGTTATTATACATTGAGCACCAATGAAGACTTAGGAGTTGCTTTACTAAAGGAAAATAGACATTGCACTTTGCAAGGTGCAGTTGTTCCAAGGCTTAGTAAATGAGCTAAAGCTTCACTTTGCAAAGATAACCCAAATACATACAAGGAAAATACAAGAAACAGCATTTTTTGCTTGCATGAGATTGGATGATGGAAGTCAACCGAGCTTCTGCCCATGTACTAAGCTTTAGAGCAACTGCATTTGCCTTTAGTAAATCAACCCCTTAGTGTGGCCATAAACTACCAATGTACTGGTAACATTGCTGCTGAACACCAATGCAGTAACACCATTAATAGCACTATCATACGAATATATACTGTACATCAAATAATTATTTCCCCGAGGCCTGAATTTATTTCAAGGAATCCCCAAGGGTAAAAAAGGTTGCTTTAGATCAGTGGTTCTCAACTTGGGGGTCGAAAGACGATTTGCCAGGGGTCACTGAATACTGGGATGTTCCTGAAGCCCGCACCACTCTCCCAGCCTTTTCGCGGCTGCCCAGCCGGGCTGTTCCTGGAGCCTGTGGCCACCCACTCAGCCTCTTCGCAGCTGCCCATTCAGTTCACGGTATGGCCAGGGGGCAGAGACTAGAAGTCAGCTGATCGGTGAGGAATGAGAAGTGGGAGGGGCTGGAGGAGACCCTATCTCCTGATTTCAGCATAGGTGTCACTGCTGCGAGACACCATAAAGTCAGAGACACAGTGATGCTGGACACAGTGAGTAACACTACCTGTGATTAAAGTTGCCATTAAAAGTCCCCACTACAGATCAGCAGATGACCTTGATCAAGAGCACCTAAGTTGGCTGATCAGAACTCCCCCCAGCACTGCCACTCATCCCACCTCCCACCAGCACTGCCACTCATCACAACTACCCCCCAGCACTGCCACTCATCCCACCTCCCACCAGCACTGCCACTCATCCCAACTACCCACCAGCGCTGCCACTCATCCCAACTACCCACCAGCACTGCCACTCATCTCACCTCCCACCAGCACTGCCACTCATCCCGAGTACCCCCCAGCACTGCCACTCATCCCAAACCCCCCCCCCCCCCCCCACCAAGGAGTAAGAGAAGGAATAAAAAATAGAGAATACATGGAAGGGAGAGTAAAAGAGGCTGAAGGAGGAACAAAGAAAAAGGGAGAGAAAGAATAAGAGAAAGAACAAGAAAGACGACTAGAGAGAGGGATGGGGGGAAAAAAAAACAAGAAATTAGGATAGAGAGAGATAAAAGGGAAAGAAAGGAGAACAAAGAGAAAGAGTAGTACATCCTAAAATGTACCATAAGAGGTTTAAATACTGTACGAGTGGAAGGGACTCAGGGAGCGCTAAATATCTGTGGGTTAGGGGCGCAAATTACTTGTCTTGCCTTGGGTGCTGACAACCCACGCTACGAAAATAATTTTACTGTTAGGGGTCCCCACAACATGGGAGACTTTATCAAGGGGTCACGGCAGTAGAGGGGTTGAGAACCACTGCTTTAGATCAAGTAAAGAGCAAATGTAAATGTCTGTGCCCCCCCAAAATGGAAGAAATCAGTACGGGGATCCAAAGAGTCTTGCCCTTGTATTCCCTGACTCATCTGAACTGACTCAGACTCTCTCAGGAACGAGAAGACGTTAGGCTGATTTGTGTTTCCTGTTTTTACTATACAGAAAGGGCAGCCCAGCACAGGATGAAAACGGAAAAACACCCCCCACCAATAGATTATTAATAGCTATATTCAGACTATTAAAGTGTATGTAGGCCCTAACAACGAATGTCTCTTTGGCCGCTTTCACACGTGAGCAGTCATTTTTAGGCATTTGTATTTGAGAGTTTTTGAGCTTTTTTAGAAGAAGTGTATTACAAGCTTTTTACAGATTCAGGTGTTTTTGTATAGCCAATAGAAAGCGTTGGGGGAAGGAGGGGTGGAGGAGATGAGGTGTAAAGAGCTGCTGTTTGAGTAGAAAATGTGAGACAAAATGCTCATGTTACACGTTTTCAGGCATTCCTGTTGAAGTCTATGGAGCCAATCTGCATATGCAATTTTTTAAAAAAAATTCTATGAAATATGCATTAAAATGTAGGAGAAGTGGGGGGGGGGGGGGGGTACAGAATATTAAAATGGAGAAAAATAGGGAGAGTTAGAATTATGTTCTAATTACATTTTTGAAAACGGACAGATTTTCTTTTACATGTTAAAAGGGCAGAAGGTGAACTGGGGAAGTACATATTAGCACACAGCCAGTAAATACCTTATACAGCCCTCTTCCTCTTTCTTGTCTGGTCATTAGCCTAGGCTTATGAAATCATGCACAGCTCTCTCTCTCTCACTCTCATGAGAGTTTGCCAGGAAGGGAGGGGGTGGGTGAGTCATAAGAGGGCCAATGAGAGCTGCAGGGCTGGAGGTGTGCCTCTATGTGTCTGTGTAAATCCAGGAAGTGAACGGGTAGCAGCTTCAGTTGCCCACAGTTAAAATGGTTGCAGCCAGACTCAGTGGAAGGAGATTTATGTAGCATATTTGGCAAGTATAGATTTACAGGGGGGCGTGACCGGATGTGACCGCGGCAAGACGTGCTGCTACAGAGCTCCGGCTTTCTCCTGATTGTTTATCCTGACACTGGCGGATAGACCGAAGGACCGAGGGCGCTTTAACGCTGGGAGGCTAGAGGAATAGAGCGGGCAGCAGGACATGCCATTTGCGGCCAAAAAGAAGCAGAAGAAACTACATTCCCAGCCGACTAAAGGTCAGAGACATCTCCGCTCACAGGGAAGCATGGCGTCTAACCCCGCCTCCTCCTCCACAGGCCCTGCACATTACAGTACCCCACAGCGCGCCAAAATATCTAATGGCGCCGTGGAACTACAAGGCGCAGCAAGCCCGGAGGTGCCTGCAGACACAACCCCTGGCCCACAAGAGGTGGAGGTGGACACGGCCGCAATTACAGGCCCCATCCTAGAAGCTATAGCGGCCTCCAAAACCGAGCTGGTGGGCCGCATGGATCACTTGGCAGCTGAATGCAACTTAATCCGCCATGACCTGGATAAGATT
Organism: Lithobates sylvaticus; assembly: GCA_028564925.1. Taxonomy (NCBI): domain Eukaryota; kingdom Metazoa; phylum Chordata; class Amphibia; order Anura; family Ranidae; genus Lithobates; species Lithobates sylvaticus. The sequence goes on from CM053029.1 coordinate 543,651,810, forward strand.
AGAGGCAGACTCACAACCGCAGAGGACCGCATCTCAGAAGTGGAAGATGCCTCACATGTACAGGGCTCACAATTGGCAGATCTAAGAGAGATGGTTGGTGCACTACAACACCGGGCAGACGACGCGGAAGACCGCCAGAGAAGAAATAACGTAAGGGTGGTGGGGCTGCCAGAGGGTGCTGAGGGGTCTGCCTCTACTACTTTTGCTGAGCAGTTTTTTAAAAATATCTTGGCCCTGGGTGATCTACCACCCACTTATGTGGCCGAGCGAGCACATAGAGTCCCTACGGGAACCAGACCACCAGGGGCCCCACCCAGACCTTTCCTGGTAAGGTTCTTAAACTACAGAGACCGTGACATGATCCTAGCAGAAGCAAGAAAACACAAGGATCTGAAATTTGACAATGCACGCATTATGCTGTTTCCAGACTTCTCAGCAGAAACCCAAAGGAGACGCAGATCCTTCATAGAGGTGAAGAAGAGGCTGAGGGAGAAGGAACTGAAGTACAGCATGTTGTACCCGAGCCGTCTACGCATCCAATACAAAAGGTACTGTCAAATTTTTTGATCACCCGCAAGATGTCAGTGACTGGTTGGACCGCAACGCCTGAACCGCAGGCTACATTGAAAGCTGTTCATAGCTCCCCTCAGCCATCAAGCCCGGGTAATGTTTCCCACATGATCTGCTATCTCTCTGTTTTTCATACCCCCTGTCTATTACTGAGGTCCACAGAACCTCTAGGCCCTTCCCTGGCTACAAGGAATTATGTCTTGGATTTCCTGAGTACCAGAGACCTGCACTAGCAGGAGACCAACATCTCAGACTTACGCCTGACTACAATACTCCTGTTAATTGAAGTCATTCTTCTAGAGATTAACTGACACAGATTGCATCGGGGGTGCCTCCTTTTTATCTTTTTATTTTTCCTTTTATTTTTCATTTTTTGTTCATTATTTTTTGTTTCCATCCCTCTTTTTCTTTTTCCCCTGTGACTACATTTGCTCTACCATTACCTGCACTACAGAACCGTATGACACGGTCTATGGGGAAAATGTAGGGGCTGCAACTATACCGAAGTATTCACTGAACTGTCTCGCCATAGAGGTGTAAGCGACTGTTGTTGGCCTAATTTTTTCTGGCGACGGTCTATCCAGCCGGTTCGCTTTCCTGTTAAGAGATAAGCCTGGAGGCTTATGTAGATGGTATGAACATTCTTTCCATCTTTTAATGCCGAACTATAGAAGCGACCGGTTGAACTCTTTTTGGCTGTTTAGTTTTGGGGTAAAGGCTGCATGCTGGACTTTTTTTGGTTTGAGCCAATTTTTCTGGCTCTCAGTTTTCAGTATAACAGCAGGGGGGGGGGGGGGGGGGGGGGGGGGTGGGGGGGGGGGGGGGGGGGGGGGGGAGGGGTGATTTTGTGCCTTATGTTATGTAATGCTACTTGGTTGAGTGTACCTACTATGTGCAACCCTACGCAATATATATGTCATGCAAAACTGAGACTGTGTTTATGGGATATCCGTGATGTTCAATTTCTGATTGAAGATTATGGATAGCAGGTTGAAAATACTCTCCTGGAATGTGAGGGGGTTAAACAGTAAATTCAAACGTGCAGCTATCTTCCAGTACCTTAGGCAAGTAAAGCCACATGTTGTTCTCCTTCAGGAGACGCACTTAGAGGGGAGCAAAATTCTCTCTCTCCGTAAACCCTGGATACAAAAATCATTCCATGCTACATACTCATCCTATGCCAGAGGTACCACCATCCTGATCAGTAAGGCCATTGCGTGCACTATACACCAGGTGGTCATTGACCCAGGGGGACGATATGTGGCTTTAGTGATTGAGATAGCAGGTAGGAAGTTGTTATTGGTGAACATTTATATGCCACCGCCTTTTAAAGTACAGTTGCTCTATGATTTGTGGGTGGCCCTAGCACCATATTTGGATTTACCCTTACTGATCTTAGGTGACTATAATGCTATTTTAGACTCGGCACTGGACTCCTCTAATGTGTCCAGGCCGGTTTCATTGGATTTGTGCTCCTGGGTGTCCATGGCCAACTTAACGGAGGTATGGAGGTGGAAGCACCCTGGGGAAGTGGTGTACTCACATCTCTCCTCTACACACAAATCCTCGGCTAGAATAGATCTGGCCTTCAGAAACTCCCTTATTCTTAAACACGTGTATGCAGCTGAATACTTGGCCGGGGGGACCTCGGATCACAACCCATTACAAATTACATTGACACTCCCCACGGGTGGTAGGGGAGGGGGCTGGAGGTTGGCCTCTGGTTGGTTGCAAGAGGATCAGGTAGTAACACAAATACAGTCGGCAATGGACACCTTTTGGGTAACTAATGAACAGTCGGCAGGCACGCACATCGTTTGGGACGCCTTTAAAGCTGTCTCTAGGGGCGAATGTATCTCAGCTATAAAAGCCGCTAAGAAAGACCGCTCTGCAGAAGGGGAACAGTTACTGGCCAAGGAGAGGGAGTCTGCTCAACAGCACGCAGACTCCCCCTCGGAGACCACCTATAGGGATCTAATGACAGTCAGGAGATCGGTAGCTTTACACTTTGATAATTTGGCTCACACTGAACTTAGACAGAAAGCAGAAACAATCTTCGCTGAAGGGGATAAAAATGGCAAGTTACTGGCCAACCTGGCAGCTGAACATAGGATACCTGTTAGCATTCCAGCAATCAATGGTAGACGAGGGGAGAGGGTTACAGAACCGGAAGGCATCTTGGCAGAATTCACTCATTTCTACCGATCATTATATACCCCAATAGCCCCATATGACCAATTAGAATTGGAGGGGCTGCTGACGAGCCTTTCCATCCCGCAATTGTCTGATACGGACAGGACCTCCCTAGATAGGGCCATTACGGTGATGGAAATTGAGGCAGCTATAGCCGCATTTCCGCCACACAAAACCCCGGGTCCGGACGGATTTCCCGCAGACTTCTACCAGACTTTTAAGTCACAGTTAGCTATCAGGTTAAACCTACTGTACCTGCACTGTAGTGAACAGGGAGCTTTGCCGGCCTCAATGATGGAGGCTTATATGGTTCTTCTCTTGAAACCGGGCAAAGACCCCCTGGAGTGCTCCTCATACCGCCCTATTGCACTGCTCAACACTGACCTGAAGATTCTTGCCAAGGTACTGGCCTCAAGGTTGGCTGGGGTCATTTCGACTCTGGTCGACATTGACCAAACTGGATTCATGCCAGGTATGTCAACAGATACGAATCTTAGAAGACTTTTCAGGCACATACAGCTAGAAGACGCAGAGTTCCCAGAAAAGATAGTGGTCTCTATAGATATAGAGAAAGCCTTTGATTCGGTAGACTGGCAATATATGCACACGGTCCTAGGGGCCATGGGATTCGGCCCGGGTTTTCGTCAGTGGATAGCGCTACTTTACAGCGCCCCAAGGACGGCGATCAGACTGGGTAACATGGTCTCAAACTACTTCGAGATTGGTAGGGGAACAAGGCAAGGATGTCCCCTCTCCCCCTTCCTCTTCTCGCTAATGATGGAACCTATAGCTAGAGCCCTTAGACAATCGAGAGAGGTGGGAGCAATACAGGTAGGTAGTATAGCCGAATGTGTTGCATTATATGCTGACGACATGCTTCTGTTCCTAAGAGACCCTGGGCCATCACTAAAAGCAGCTCTAGCGGAACTAGATAAATATGCCTTATTCTCAGGACTCCGGGCAAACTGGAGCAAGTCGTCAATATTACCCCTAGGTTCGAAAGCAGTGGCGCACAGAGATGACTCCTTGCCACTTAGATGGGTTTCCACCATTACATATCTGGGGGTTAAAATTACGGCCAACATACAGGACTACATGACCATCAACCTTCTCCCACTGAAAAATAGACTAAAACAGATGACAATGACTTGGAAGAATCTCCCACTCTCTTTGATAGGACGGGTTAGTCTTATAAAAATGAAATTCTTATCAGTGATCCTGTATTTCCTTCGTCATTCTCCTGTATGGGTACCAAAAAACTTCTTCAAGTCACTTGATAGTATTATTGGGTCGTTTATATGGTCACCACAATCACCACGCATAAGTATAAAGTCACTGCAGGAACCGTGGGGACAAGGGGGCCTAGCACTGCCGGACTGGCAAAAATATTATTTGGCAGGCCAAATGGTGGTTGCCAGGAAATGGCTGACGGCGGAGGACGGCGACTCTGCCACGGTTGTTGAAGCGGCATTGCTGGGCTCATACGAAAGTCTGCGACTGGCACTATACAGGGTCACAAAATCTTGTTTACCCTTGACGAGTTCCATGAAGGCCACTATTAGGGCTTGGGAGGTCACTACTACCCTGACATCACCTAGCTATGACGGGGTTACTCCATCTGCCCCCCCTGTGGATGAACCCTAAGTTCCCACATTTTTTCTCGTTCCCGGACCCAGAGATCTGGGCGTGTAAAGGTATCAAACTGCTAAAAGAAATCACTAGAGAAGGGGAACTCTGTACCTTTGACCAGCTAAAAGCCAGACATGACCTTCCGAATACGTACTTGTGAACTACGTTAGTTCATCAGCCACAGGTTGTGGTAGGTTGCCCATTTTGGGTTCTGGTTTGTGGGTATGTATGTAGATAGGACTGTACTGCCTTGTACTGTTCCTTGTATGTTTTGTACATGTATTTGTTTGTATGCATGCACTGTACTGTTTTTCAAAATTTAATAAAAAAAAGTATAGATTTACAGTATATATAAAATAATATGCAAAGTGGTTGGAGGGAAGCTTCAGAATGAGCAAAGATGTTTTTATTACAAATTATGTGAGCAGACTGCAGTTCCTCTTTAACCACGTTATTATATGAAAAGTTGTTAAAATCTGTAATTTGCACTTCTAATCGCAGCACAATTATTTCACTTGGCAGTCGAGGAATGCCCCAGATACTTATTAAGTATGAACAGCAGTTATAAAATGTCTTCAAAATATCAGACATCTGATCTCTTTTTTATTTCTAGTATTTTTTGGCATACATTCGCTTTCCTTTTATGAAGCAATAACCCAATGTATTTCACAGAACAATGACTTTCTACCCTGTCTTTTATTGGCATTCTGCGACACAGATGTCCCTAATCTTTTTCAACTTGGGATCTGCAATATAACTAGCGACAGCCCATGCTTCCTTCTTAAAAGTTGTGCTGTGGCCAAGGATTCTCCCACACACAAAGGATAACTCCCTGTAACTAATCGATGCAGTAATAAAAAAAAAAAGTAACTAAATCTAAAAGGCCTTTTTACTTCTCTAAATCCATGGTCACATGATGCACCAGGGCCTGGAGTCTTCTACCTTCTGGACTGCAGAGGTGAAGGGTCCTTCTTTGGGTGCTGATGTCCTAGGTGGATTGGACATTTCCTATTGGCTGTACAGCATCAAATCACGCTAAGACAGAGGTTCTCCACTGGGCCCAGTAAATTCTTTTAAACCCTTCCATGCCACAACACTAACAAATAAAGTGTATATTTACAAAATAAAATTATTTGAATTCAAAAGATGTATTGAAGTGCTAGAAGGTTCTGGATGGGTGTCGCTGTGTAGGGTTGTGCAAGGTTGTGTAGCTTGCAAGGGGACTCAGCAGCTAACTTGGTGGCCCTGTAGGGGGTGAGGTTGGTAGAGGGGGCTGGGGAGCACTGTGGAAGGTTGGGGGGCACTGTTTGGAGTTCAGAGCACTATGGTCACTATGGACTCCAGTGGGTGCAACAAGATGTCCGCTTGCCGCCTTCTCACTCTATCCTTACTGTGGATGAGTGCGGGGTGTAGGAAGATGGCGGTGATGGAACGTCACTTCCGTTACAAAATCTGACGGGTCACCTAATCTGAGGAAACGCCTGAGCGAAGGGCATATGGATTCCAGGAAGTAAATGCTACACGAGTTATCTGCCCTTATTTAAGATGGCCACAGACAGAATTGCTAGGGGGTGTTTTTCAAAGTGATTTCTCAGCTCTTAACTCCTAGAGCTTATGTAGAGCTTACAATATCCACCTGCTGAGAGCAATATCAAAGGCAGCAACAGTATTCTGTTTTGCTAGTATTCCTTATATTTTTCTGTAGCCAAAAAAATATATATATATATATATTAAATCAAGGTAACATCTTTGCTTTTTTCACCTTGTTTTTGCCTCATCCTTCACCAATCTTCCTACTTTTTTGCCCTTGTTAAGGGTCCCTCTTCCTTTCTTTCCTAGAACTTCCCTCACTTGTGTTTTCATTGGCCATGTTTGATTTAAGGTTCACTATCTCACCTTTTCTCCTTCTTGCATCACCTCTCATTATCTTGACAATAGATGCAATGCATCCTTGAATCAGCACTCACCATACATTTTTACAGTACGTCGTTGGCATCTTGCCTACACATCATTCACTGCCTGATGCTTGTCCGTCCTGGGTGGGGCCTGTGTGGGCTGTCCATCGTGGAGCAATCCATCTCAGCTCTCGGGGGAGAGGTTTCCCATACATGGGGAGGCGCATGGCCCATACTACCATGTCATCAGTACATGAATACCCTATAAGTACCAGTTGGGGCTCTGACCCCTTGTCCTTGTTTGACAATGTGTGAATATACTGGATCAATTAGAAATGTATCTATGTCTTTGCAGAGACACATTACACTCTTGCGCCTGACGAGCAATGTCAAGCCGCGAAACACGTTGAGCCAACAGATATCATGTTCCAATCATTTGTCATACCAGCATATTTTCTACTGTATCAATCGTTTCTAGTTTATAGATCTTGGGTTCCACATGTTTGCTTATTTTTATGGACTGTTGCGAATTTTGCATTTATCCATGTAAAATAAAGTCTTTATACTTAGTATATTTTCTCAGCCCTCTTCAATGTTAGGGATTATGGCAATTTCCACCTATGCAGGTACTTATTTATGTGTGTGTGTATATATATATATATATATATATATATATATATATATATATATATATATATATATATATATATGATTTTTACTGAAAATTCAACTAATAAATTAATAATGTGCCACAAAATAAAATAATATACTATATAACAAATATTTCATTACAACAATTTAATATATAACCCTACCCCGCATGTGTTTCATGTAAAGTCCTACTTTCCTTGTTCTTTTATACATAATAAATCCAAGGATTTGGGAGGGCAAGGCCTCCACCATCCTTAGGATGTTGCAACTGCTCAAGTCTAATTCTGGGGGGGGGGGGGCTCTCCAAAGTAGCAGCCCGAAAAGGAAATTACTCACACAAAACCTTTTCAAGGGGACCACCAAAGTAGAGTTATGAAGGGCATATAGAAGTTGGGTCTATTCTAGGAGGATGTGATAAGTATCTGTGATAGTTTATTGTTGTTATATGTTGTAGATATCTGCTGTTTAGTATATTCCTATTTTCTTGGGAAATGAATGCAACATTGTTTACTAAGCAGATGTGTTTGTTATATCATTGTGCTTATCAGACTCTTATAGACTAGCTAATTTATAGGGATAGGCAAGTTAATACATGTACGCAATAGTTATATAGGCTATATTAGATTGTATAATATTGTATAGTTTACTTCAATTGGCACCCCAGATGGGACTAAGGGAACAATTGAAGTAAAACTATACAATATTATACAATCTAATATAGCCTATATAATATGCCCAGCTGGGACATTGATAGGCATTTTGATCTGCCCAAGCCACTTGGTCCCTGTGGGGTACCCTCTGCTCAGCCTTGTAGGAAAAGTCGATTCAATTTGGCTTCACCTACTTGCGGCTATTGGGATAGAGGCTTAGTCCCCACATGGAACGAGACTGCGATTCACCCTACCAACATCTTTTTCCATTCCAGCATTATCACTTCTCTGCCTTTTTGGCCATGATCAAGTGTCATGTCGACTTTAGCCCTTAGGGGTGTCCCTGTTGCCCAGCCGGGACGTTGATAGGCATTTTTATCTGCCCAAGCCACTTGGTCCCTGTGGGGTCAGAACAGATGGCCAAGCTAGTGGGAAGTGCAACCCAAAAACTAGCAGGAAGGGCCACATCATGGCAGTTTAAAAATGGTCTAGTTTATGGGGAGAATACTTTTGACAATTGACATGCATGTTTCCGAATACGTAGAAGGCCTTGGAGAACTACATATATGCCTATATAAGTCTTCATTGCACAATCACTGCCCTTTACACCTGTAGATCCCAATGTTATTCTTATGTCAAGAAGAGATGGAAACCTTTGGTCACAAATATGTACAGTTTAGGGCCCTTTCATACCAGCAGGCCCACAATAAGGAGCACATAACATATACCTGCTGGTGTGTGTTCTGCAATGCATTAAAGTGCTGTTTTTTTTTTTTAAACCATATACTTTTTTTGTTACTTTACAACACTACTATTACATACAAAACATTCCCACTAAACATTTACAAAATTACATTTATCATCAGAACATTAAACACAAACACAAAACAAAGCAAAAAAAAAAAAAAAAAGAAAGAACGTAATCCTAATAAACTGTACAACTTCCTGATTATGCAATCTTGTTACTCAAGATCTTTCTAAATAACCGTAAAATATTGAAAACCTACTTCATATATAACATTGGACTGTATTGTAGGACAAGCCATGATATTCAGTTTAACAATTACGCCTTAACAGATTATATTTACTTCTATCCCCTACCAGAAATGGTAATAAATAAACTCAATGGTCTGCTCAGCTTGTTTATGCAAAAAAAAAAAATGGTGTCTAACCATATTTTTGAGCATTTTCTATGTTTATATGAAAATTCCTCCCTTCTTAAATTAATATTAATTGCATCAGACCATTGAGCAGTTGTTGGTGGGGAGTTTGATCACCATTTCTGCAATATAAGTTTACGGGCTATGTACATAGACCGCAGCCACATCACATGCATTTCAGATGGGAGAATATCATCCGGTATAATCCCTAACAGAGCTATTTTTTGAGTCTTTAAGATATCAAATATATTCCCCCAATATCAATGCAGTTTAGGACAACGCCACATCATGTGTGCCCGATCCAGTAGTACATCTGGGACAGTTTGGCATAGCTGCTTTTCCCTAAGGCCCCTTTCACACTGGGGCGGTTTTCAGGCGGTACAGCACTAAAAATAGCGCCTGTACACCGCCTGAAAAAACCGGCCCCATTCACTCCAGTGTGAAAGCCGGCGGGCTTTCACACTGGAGCGGTGCGCTAGCAGGACGGTAAAAGAAGTCCTGCTAGCAGCATCTTTGGAGCGGTATAGGAGCGGTGTATTCACCGCTCCTATACTGCTCCTACCCATTGATTTCAATGGGACACCGCGGTAATACCGCGGCAATACTGCCGCAAAGCGCCGCTACGGCGGCGCTTTGCGGGGGATTGTATCCCTTTTTCGGCCCGTGGGTAAAGCGACGGTAAAGCAGCGCTAAATATAGCGCTGCTTTACCGTCACCACGGCTCCCGCCCCAGTGTGAAAGGGGCCTAAGTATGTCGTTTTTTAGGAGTATAGTGAGACCTGTGAATAATAAATAGCCGAGTCAAACACTGTGAAGAGGATAAGGAAACTCTGGTCAAACTCTCCAAAGCTTGTTTCCATTCCTCATCACTAATAGTCTCCAGATCCCTACGCCACCGCCAAAGACTACCATCCTGTGTATTAGCGTTAGTTGTTATCTGTAAATGGGAATATATATCACTAATAAGTCCCTTTTTAGAATTCCTAGTAGACACTGCTAAAAGTTAAACTTGTGGAAGGATTATATTTTCATGGGAAAGTCGCTGCCTGACTCTGCAAAGAATGCCGCAACTGCAAGTACTGAAAAAAATATTTGTTATTTCTCTGCCAGTTTATTAAATGGATGTAGAACATCTTTATCAAAAAGCTGGTGAAGAAGAAAAACAATACCAGCCCTTTTCCAAGAGTCACATTTTTTACGTTTCGCTACCTCTGGTAATCGTAGATTATTCCATATGGGCATAAATTGGGTTTAGCCCTCATGAGAATTAAATTGTTGGACTGTAGTCCGAACTTTATGAATTCAATTAAATGTAGGGAAGCAACGTATTCTATAGAAATAATAAGCTACTATTTACTGCACCGATGGCTCCATCGGAAGTTCTGAGTATAATTTGTTGTATAGGGTGGGTCATCAAAATCTATAACATTCCAACCATATAAATGTTGAAGTTATGATGCCAAGTAGTACAATCTGGCATTGGGGACAACTAGACCACCTCCATCCTTAAGCCCCATACACACGGTCGGACAATCCGCGGACCAGGTCGGTCGGATCCTGTCCGTCATACTTTGTCTGATGTTGGTTTTGCGTACACACGGTCGGACAAAGTTGTCGGAAAATCCGATCATTCTGAACGTGGTGACGTTTGTTGCCTACGACGGGACTACATAGAGGCTAGTAGCCAATAGCTTTGGTCTTGTAATGTGATCTGAGCATGCGTAGCACTTTGTCCGGTCGGACAACCGTACACACGATCGGATTTGGTGTGATCGGACCGTGTTGTCGGCAAATCTTTCCAGCAGGAGATAAGACTTTGTCCGTCGGACAATCCGACGTACACTGTCCGATGGTGCATACACACGGTCTGATTTTTCAACAACATTGTCCGATCGGACAGAATCCATGAAAAAGTCCGACCGTGTGTATGGGGCTTTAGACTGCTGCATAAATCCCAAACCAGGGGGTGTTTATACCTACAGATAAGATCTCTAAAATGGGTGTCCACCTGTCGAAAAAACCTCTGGAGGCAACCAAACAGGACAATTATGTAGGAGATACAACAATTGTGGCATCCAAACCATCTTTACCAGGTTGGTTCCTGCCAATTACAACTACAAAGGCAGCATACTCCATGTTTTCCCCATCTGTGTAAAATGTTTAAGTAATGGATCTAGATTTCTCTCTACATATTCAGACATTTGTGATGTAACTTGGACACCTAGATACTTGAATGTAGAGACTACAGCTATTTGAGACGCAGAGCTTGGCATCTTATCCACCAGGGGGTCTATCGGTAAAAGAAAAACCGAGAAAAACCGACTTGTCCCAATTTATTGTGAAACCTGAAAAAGAACCATATGTAGTAATTAGGGACATCGTTGCTACTAGGGAATGTGAAGTATCTCCCAAAAATAGAAGCGCATCATCAGCGCAAAGGGCAGGGGTCTTCAAACTACGGCCCTCCAGTTGTTCAAGAACTACAATTCCCATCATGCCTAGTCATGTCTGTGAATGTCAGAGTTTTACAATGCCTCATGGGATGTGTAGTTCCGCAACAGCTGGAGGGCCGTAGTTTGAGGATCCCTGGTATAGGGCAATCTTGTCTTCTAAAGATCTGCAGAAGCCGATAATATTCCGAGACTGGCGAATAGCAGCTGCCAAAGGTTCAAGAGCCAGATCAAAAAGGAGGGGTGATAATGGACATCCCTGTCTTGTTCCCTGGACCCGTGCTACTGATGCAGCATAGAGAAGCTGTATCCAGCGTATAAACTGGGGTCCAAATCCAAATTTCTGTAAACAATGCCATAAGAAATTCCACTCTACACTACTATAAAGCTTTTGTCACATCAAGCGACAATATAGCTGTTACCCAAATTGTCAGATGGAACCTGCAAATTAAAGCGGAGTTCCACCCAAAAATGGAACTTCCGCTTTAAGAGGTGACCCCCTGACATGCCACATTTGGGCAACATTAGTCTGATGCACAGGCGTGCGCAGGGGGTGTGCCGGGTGTGCCTGGGCACACCCTAATCACACCTTGAAGTGCAGATTCCCCCTGCTGACATTGTACCAATGCCCCCGAATGGAGCTCCTAAAAATTTTTTGTAAAAAATAAAATAAAAAAACGACTGACACTGTCTAACTGACATCAACCTCTGCTCTACTGACAAGTCCATGTCTGGGAGTGCACCGAAATTTCGGGCCGCCGAAACATATCGGCCGAAAATGGGGGGGGGGGGGCGGATACCCTCTTTTCAGAGTGTTCCAGCTCCCACTTCCATCTGGCGCACCCTCGGCGCCGGAAGATCACCTCTCCCCCTCCCTCCAGGCAATCATCTGGAACACGTCACAGGTCCCAGATGATTGCGCGGCTCGCGCATGAGCAGTGGGTGCCCGGCTGTGAAGCCACAGCCGGGCGCTCACAGTTACAATGCCGGTGCCACCAAGTGGAGGGGGAGACGAGCGGGGCTTCAATCCCCTGCATCGCTGGACCCTGGGACAGGTAAGTGTCCGATTATTAAAAGGCAGCAGCTGCAGTATTTGTAGCTGCTGACTTTTAATTTTTTTTAAACGGAACTCCGCTTTAAGAAATAATAGTCTAATATTTATTGCAGTAGATCTGCCCGGAATAAAACCAGAATGATCTGGATACACAACCTTAGAAATTACTTTTACCAGTCTAGTGGCTAACACTTTTGCTAATACCTTCACATCCGATGTGAGTAATGACATTGGGCAATATGATTCTGGGTTATTAGGGGTCTTGCCATAGAGGGAGGAAGGTAACCACACTCCAATGCTACATCAAAGGGGTTGTAAACCTTCGTGTTTTTTCACCTTAATGCATCCTATGCTGCCGGGGGATGCCAGAAGAGGATGTTCAGGGCCACAAAACGAGCTGCACAGTGGAGGTAAGTATGATATTTTTGTTATTTAAAAAAAAAAAAACGAACCCTTACAATCACTTCAAATACCTCTAATAGTTCAGGCAATAAGTTAGCTCCATACTTTTTGTAGACCTCCCCTGGTAACCCATCGGCACCTGGGGATTTCTTTTGTTAGGTATACTGGCAGCAGCGACCCGAAGTTCCTCTAAAGTCAAAGGTTTATGCAAAGCCTCCTTGTCGGCTGCCAATAATTCCGGTAACATAATGGAATCAAGAAAAGATTGCAATTCAGCATCTTCATAAGATACTTTACTGCTATATAAATCTTTGAAGAAATCACAAAACACAGATGAAATCTCCAAAATGGTCCGTATCGTTTTAGTCGGAGATTCTTGCAATTCTAGCCTGAAGGTTTTTGGGCCTTTACAATTGTAGCCAAGAGGTGACCCGAATTTTCCCACTTCTCAAAATTGGGTTGCTGAAGAAAAAAAAGTTTCTGCTCCTTTTTTTCTATGGGACATTTCCACATAGGACTGTTGACATTGTATCCACTTCCACTGGGTTTCTATAGTAGGGTTCGATGTATATTGGAGTTCGACCTGTTGGACGGCTTTTTATTTTTATCTTTTTTTAAAACTTTATTAAAAACTTGACAGTTCATACAACTATTTGCAGTAGTGTGTTACAGTGCAACATAATATGCTGCGCAAAAGTCCTATTTTTTTTCAGTGCACACCAACGTGTGAACTGCAGCAATAGGACATAATGTCAAACTGCTACATCAATGTGTTGGAACTGACTTTAGGCAACGCTGCCCAATGCAGACCAATGGGGCTGATGTCAATGAGCTCCTCACCTGGCAAAAGTGTACAAACAGCCATTGGTCCAGATGAGCAACATGCTCTGTCGGCATGCAGACTGATTAAGGTCTTGCTCACATGAATATTTGCATCTTTCTGATGGGCACGCAGGTTCCTGCTGCCAGAAAAACACATCAGTTTTGACGCAGTTCTATCCATTATATTTTAATGCATTTACATCCATCCCATTTAAATGCGTTTACATGCAAACATGCGGTAGAATTGCAGAACCTCTGCTGCCACAGACATGTCCCCGCTCCATTTTTTTTTTAAGCTGCTCAATGCAGCACTACATATCGGCCCCCAACGCACCTGTCTGAATGGCCCAATTCATTTTAAAGCGGTTGTAAAGAAAAAAAAAAAGGGCTATACTTATCTGCTCTGTGCAATAGTATTGCACAGGGCAGCTGCAAACCTCCTCTTCTGGGGTCCCACGCTGGTGCTTCTGGCCCCTCCTCTCTGTCCAGTGCCCCCATAGGAAGCCACTTCCCATGGGGCACTTGTGCATGCGCGCTCCCAATCCCTCATCTCAGCCCCACCCCCTGCTCCCTCTTCACTGGAATTGATTGACAGGGGTGGGAGACAATGGCTCCCGCTGCTATCAATCTGCCCAATGAGGAAAAAGACAGCGTCAAGAACCGCTGCTCTTGTGCACACCGCTAGATAGGATCCGGCTCAGATAAGACTAAGGGGGGGCAGGGGGGATCCTGCAGCAGACTAAAACCTTGAGGCTTGAGAACCATTTTAAAGCGGAGCTCCACCCAAAAGGGGAAGCTCCACTTGTCTGCCTCCTCCCCCCTCCAGTGCCACATTTGGCACTTTGTGGGGGGGAGCAGGTACCTGGTTTGACAGGTACCTGCTCCCACTTCCTGCTGAGTTTGCCACAGCAAACTCAGTTAGAAGTCCGGGCCTCGCCATAGCGGGCCTATTGAGAAAGTGCAAAACCGTGTAAGGCTTCACTGGCGGTTTCCCGTACCCAAGATGGCAGCACCAGCACCCGAGAGACAATTTAAGAATCAGCTTGGTGAAGACACCGCGGGATCCTTGGACAGATAAGTGCCCTAATAGTAAAAGTCAGCAGCTATAGTATTTGTAGCTGCTGACTTAATTTTTTGGTGGGGGGGCTGAAACTCTGCTTTATTTATTGTGTATACAGAGGTGTGTAGAACTCGACCCTGCACACCTCTCTACGCAGCGTTTTTCACTGTGTGAACAAGGCCTTACTATGGTTTGAAGTTTGCTGTAGACTCCAATTCAGAATGTGTAACAAGCCAAGGCTACAAAAAAACAAAAAACAAATATAAAACCACCGTATAACCATGTGAATATATTTCAAATCATGACACTGTAAAAACAATGAAAAACGTACCTGATTCATCTGCAGGGAAGTGGGAGGATCTTATCTCTGAAGATCCCACTTTAGAAATGTACGAAGTATGATAGCTGGAAAAAAAAGAAAGGAATAACTTTAAATGATGGCAACAGAAAAGATTTAACAGAGCATCGAACGATCCTTAATGCAGTATTAAACCCAAAAGCAAACATTTATTATATTGCAGATTACCAAGATGTGATGGCTGCACTCCCCCCCCCCCATGTTGAGGGCACGTGGCCTGGGGGGGGGGGGCGCTCGCTCGTCCCAACCCCCTTTCCTGACCGGCCTGGCTGCGTGCTCGGATAAGGGTCTGCTACGGACTTTGGGGGGACCCCCACGCAGTTTTTTCGGCATAGGGATTCCCCTTTGAATCCATACCAGGTGACGGGCTAGCAAGGTGTCAATCTCGCCGATGGAGGCAGCGGCATTGACTTCCTTCGCTGGTCCCGTCTACCTGGACTCACGTTCAAAATGAACGGACTTTACTCCGTGTGTGGGCAAGTCCGTTCATTTCAAAAGTCCGGCGGATCTCCGCCAAAAGTCCGGCGGATCGTCCGCCGGAAAAGTCCGGTCGTGTGTGGGCAAGTCCGCTCGTTCGGAAAGTCCGGCGGACCTCCGCTGGAAAGTCCAGCGGATTGTCCGTGGGACTAAGTCCGCCGGATAGTCCGATTGTGTGTACGCGGCGTTAGTGTCACTTTAAAAAAGCGCACTGAGGCGATTCAGTTCGCATAGGTTGCGCTATACAAGTCATTCATTCATTCATTCAGTACATCTAACATTCCCCTCCACCCAGGCTGACATTGCTGGCCAAAGGTTGCCCTACTGTACTCATTCACCCAGAGTGGAGGCTCTCTAATACAGGAGGTGTGTTACTGGCCAGATCACTGGGAAAAAACAGAGGGGGGGAAAAGCCTTAAAAAAAGAAACCTATTGCAACCACCACATCTAATGACTGGTAGGGCGGCTATAGGTTACATTTTTGGTTTAATATTGCTTTAAAAAGGAATTCCAGGCATGGAAATGTTTACATAGTTGGAACAATGTAATTATGAACATGCCATTCCTGGCTGATGCCCCTGGAAGCTGGAAATCACTGTAGTAGCTACCGCTACTCCATTGATCTCCACTTGCTTCCGGGTCCCGTGCTGAGCAGTTGCATTGTGAACACAGGAGGTTGCTGCAAGGCACCGGCACCATTCGGAGAATGATTTGCATTCTTTTAATGAATGCAAAACCTTCTCTCATTCTAAAAGGTGGAGAGGTGGGTTGGTGATGTCATGCTCTCCACCTTGTCCAACTAGAGAAAACGCTTTGCACTCATTGAGGAAATGCTAAGCGTTCTGTGAATGGCGCTTGTGCCTTGCGGGCAACCTCCTGTGTTCACAATGCAGCAAAGCAACTGCTCAGCACAGGACCTGGAAGTAAGTGGAGATCACTGGAGTAGCGGTATCTACTACAGTATGTTCTGGCGTCCACAAGGATCCCACAGGTATGGTATATTTATACATATCCAACCAGTACTACTGTACCTATGTGAAAAAAAACACTACCTGAGATTCTTCTTTAATTACTACAGCAAAAAAGCAAGCACAACGTTAAAATTGTTATTTTGTTTCTCTATATACTATGTACATTTTAATTTTATTTATTTTTATTCAAAAAGTTTATTCATTTTTCAGTTTTACAAGTAAAACAAGCAGAAACTTAATCAACAAAACCGTAACAGTAGCTCGGTTATTTTATAAACGGGATCCTTTATGTACATTTACAAAAATATTTTAGCATAGAATTGAGAAGAATATAAAATGTCTTATAAAAGCAAAACTGTAAAAAAAAAAAAAAAAGGAAACAAAAAGTAATGTTGTGAACAGTGACCAATGAGATTACTTGTTTCCATTTTACAGATGAACAGTAAAACCAGGACAGGTTACTCAAATTTCGTTTTTTTAGGGGTGAAATCTGAATATACCAGGAAAAGTGACAAAACAGTTTCACAATTACTAGAAATGTGAAGTTTGTGAGTTCATATAGAAAGTGGGTCAACCTGTCCTCTGATTTATTCCAATCAACCACCAACATAAACCGCAGGCACCCAGAGGTCTGCATGAACCTCCGGCCACCTTCCCGAGCCCCCAGGGAGCCCTGCAATCCAGGCCACACTACCGAGCAGATTCAGACTTCAGCTGCTATATGGTCTGTAAAAATGCCAGTCAATGCGGTTCATTGTTCTAGCGCCACCTTGTCTTAGAGCCCACTACAGCCTCCCCACACACCTTAGGGTACAACTGGGAGGTATTACAGCACAGAAACATGTGACAAGAGAGGGGAGTCTCTTCCCAATAACAAAGGAGCCTAAAGCTGGCTATATACTATACATTTTTATACAATTTTCTTGTACAACTTTCCTTTATATTTACCACAACCATATAATATACTTTCAAATTGTGTGTAATCAGGCAGGCCCTTGCAGTACATATTACATAGTTAGTAAGGTTGAATAAAGACACCAGTCCATCCAGTTCAACCTGAGTGAGTGTCCACAATTGTCCCTATCCCTGTACATTGTGTCTCATTAAGATGCTCATCTATTATATTATTATTTACTTAAAGTGGTTGTAAAGTCTAAATTTTGACTTTTACCTACAGGCAAGCCTATAATAAGGCTTACCTGTAGGTAAAAAAAATATCTCCTAAACCTGTACGGTTTAGGAGATATTCCCCGTGCAATGCGCCGCTGACTGCAGCGGCGCATGCGCATGGGGGATTCTCGGCTGAAAGGTCGGCAGAATCCGAACCCTGCCGGGATGAAGTCTCCCGTGCGCATGCGCGGGAGTGACGACATCGCAGCTCCAGCCACTCACAGCGCTGGAGTCGCGATACCTGGAAGACACGCCGAGGCAACATGTCAGCGACCTCGGCGTGGACCAGGTGAGTTACCGATGCCTCGTTCTAAGGTAGGTATTTCATAATGAGCTAGTATGCGGTGCATACTAGCTCATTATGCCTTTTCCCTTACAGGTGTATATAAAATTTAAAAAATGTCAGCGGGTTTACTTCCGCTTTAAGGTACCCATATAGCGCCGTCAATTTTTTTTACGCAGTGCTCCACACATACATCGCACACTGACATTGGTCCCTACCACACAATCCAAGGTCCCCAACTCACATTCATATACTAGGGCCAATTTTGGATAGAAGCCAATTAACCTACCAGCATGTCTTTGGAGTGTGGGAGGAAACCGGAGTACCCAGAAGAAACCCACCCAGGCACAGGGAGAACATGCAAACTCCAGGCTGGTGGTGTCGTGGTTGGGATTCGAACTGGCACAGGAGAGCTGAAGCTGCTGGATCACATGACCGAACCAGAGCCCCCTACAGTATTTGTAGCTGCTGACTTTAAACTTTTTGTTCCTAGGGTAAAGAACCACTTTAAGGTTGCTGTAAAGTTAAGTAAGCCTAAATCCAAATCAGGTTTCTTTAGTTTTAAATGAATTAGGATTGTTTTTTTTACTTATGTCTCCCACTGGGAAAAGTCCCCTTTACTTCCTGTGGGAGGAAGCCGGAGTACCCGGAAGAAACCCACCTAGGCACAGGGAGAATATGCAAACTCCAGGCAGGTAGTGTCGTGGTTGGGATTCGAACCACCGACCCTTTTTACTGCTAGGTGAGATTGCTACCCACTACACCCCTGCGCTGCCCTTGATGGTAAATCTAAAGGAAATTGAACAATAAAAATTGTATAATGTTTATCCAGCTTGAAAGTGGAAGAAAGCCCTAATTACATCTCTATTCTTAAAAATGTCCTCTCCCCCTCCTACCTATCCTGTATAACAAAAACATTTTTAATCCTCTCTGGTCCGGCGAAGTGATCTTGCATATCTCGGCAACAGCTGTGAATTCCAGGAGAGGTGACATCACCCATAGCTCAGCATTCCCTCCTCTCCCCTGCAGCAGCAGCAGCTCACTGGCACAGGAGAGCTGAAGCTGCTGGATCATGTGACCGAACCAGAGCCCCCTACATTATTTGTAGCTGCTGACTTTAAAACTTTTTGTTCCTAGGGTGAAGAACCACTTTAAGGTTGCTGTAAAGTTAAGTAAGCCTAAATCCAAAGCAGGCTTCTTTAGTTTTAAATAAATTAGAATTGTTTTTTACTTATGTCTCCCACTGGGAAAAGTCCCCTTTACTTCCTGTCCCAGAGACAAAACAGGAAATGGGAAGAAATCTCTCCAAAGGAAAGAGACTGTTGTCACAAAGTAGGTGCTCCCATTGGAAGCTTTCTACTCACCTCCTGATCTCCCTAAAAAAGGTACAGAGAGCAATAAAAATCTCTTCACTTCTCTATTGAAAACAGAGAAAACTGTTTAGACTGTAAATACATTTGTAAAGCGTTCGTAACCCTAAAATAAAAATAAAATGGATCATGTTCCTTAAAGCATTGTATACAGCACAGTGCTTGTGCTGTGCCAATTGGCCCCTTGTATCACCTGAAATACCTGGCTAATCCTGCCTGGTTCTGCCCTCCCCTCTGTAAACTGACCACGGTTTATCCTGGCTGCTGAGCCCCAACACCGTGGTCAGTTTACGTGCCTCCGTCATCCACAGCTCTCCTCTGTCCTCCTCCCTGCCCTGCCTGTCAGCTCCAATCCGCTCCCTTGCCCTCCCTTCCTGCTGCCATCATAACTGAGTGCTCGTGCTACAATCTCCTCTGTTATAGTAAACGATGAGCCCCAGCATATGTGTTTTTTTTTTAAATAAACCGCTATATACCTTATTTTATAGCGCCGCTCGTGACCGGCCGCCCCTCTCCTTTCCTCCTCCTGGCTGACGTCAGCGGGGAATTCTCAGCCCCGCCCACTGTAGCTGTCAGATTGAGAGAGGCAGACGGTCATGTGAGCCCCGCTATAAAATAAGGTAGATATCGGCTTATTTTTTAAAGAACACATACACTGGGGCACATCATTTACTATAACAGTGAAGATTGTAGGACGAACACTCGGTGACTTAACAACAACTTAAAGTCCAACTCCAGCCAAAATGGGTTAAAGCTTCAGGCAGGTTTTTATTGTGATGTGACCATATTGTGGAGGTTAACCCACACTTCCTAGCAGAACAGGAACAATGTGAAATCTCTAACAAGAATTGCATGAAGAATGTTTTATGGCTCCCTATGCATTCTTGTCTTGGTGATGCATGCACCACCCCTTCTTCTTGTACAGGGATAGCAGTGCCAAGAAATGGGGGAAAAGCTCCAAAATGGAGTCATAGACAAAAATAAAAACCTGACACATTTTCAGAGCCCATATGTCAGGCTGCGTTAGGCAATTTGCCTTTTGTCATTTTTATGCAGCTTGAATGAAATGTTTTTTAATAAAGTTAAACATTTCAATAATATAAAAAAAAAAAAAAGGTAAAAACACCACATTGTACCGCCCCTACACAACGCAAATTAGTGGGTGCGTTATACAGAGCATAACGTGCATCTTCAGGTGCGATAGTGGCCACAAATCTTCCACACAATACCCACAAATAAAACACATACATAGTCCTCCCGTCTGTTGTCAGGTAGACATGATTGGACATGCTATATTGGTCTATAGATGGTTGGTTGCAAACAGACTTGCATCCTCTAACATTCAATTACCTCCAAGTCCACCAAGGTACGAAAAGTAAGTTTGAACCCCTTTTTGTATGTTCAGAACTAGACGACGCAGATCAGAGGTAGTCTGATATATAAAGATGTCTATTTACATTCAGCAAGTCCATAGATCCAATATAGATCCGGATTTTAATCCCCCGTTCACACCGGTGCGAATTGTTGCACCCTATTTCTGGCTATGGAACTGTTCAAACCGGTGCGACTCAGACTTGCACCGACTTTGAAAAGGTTCCTGCGCAATTTCTGAAAATTTCATGTGCAAATTGCATTGACATCTGTGCATGAAGTCGCACGGATTTATTACAGAAGCTTATATAGCGCAGTCAATTTACACAGCACTCTTCATATATATTGTACATTCACATCAGTCCCTGCCCTCAAGGAGCTTATAATCTAAGGTCCCTAACTCACATTCATACATACACATTCGAGGGCCAATTTTAGACAGGAGCCAATTAGACTAGCAGCATGTCTTTGGAGTGTGGAAGGAAACCAGAGTACCCGGAGGAAACCCATGTAAGCACAGGGAGAACATGCGAACTCCAGACAGGTAGTGCAGTGGATGGGATTCCAATCAACCACCCTAGTGCTGGTAGGTGGAAGTGTTAACCACTTAGCCACTGTACTGCCCAGATGTCAGCAAGCCACACATGAAATCCCGCTGAATTAGCATGAGCTCAAAGCCGTATTGGGGTACACTGGGGCTTAATGCAGCAGAAAACTGAACAGACACAATGGAGTTGATTTACTAAAGGCAAATCCACTTTGCACTGCAAGTGCACTTGGAAGTGCGGTCGCTGTTTTTTATTTTCCTTGCATGTTCCCCTCAGATCTACAGAGACTGCACTTCCAAGAGCACTTGTAGTGCAAAATGGATTTGCCTTTATTAAATAACCCCCAATGTCAACAAAGTGATATTTTTATAATTTTTATCCATTTCAGCAAGAGATCTGTTCACTGGTTGTACACATATCCCATGCTGAATGCACTGGACAGCACCCATGTGAAAGGGGCCCCTCCACCTATGCAGGTGTGGCAGAATGCCCTCATGTCTTTGTGCCTTTCCATGTGTCACTTTTAGGCCTCATGTAGACGGCTGCTGGTAAACGGACATTCAGAGGTAGTTGGATGCTTTTTTTCAGCTGCCCCTGAACTCATCCAATGTTATCTTTATGTGTACATGTACACAGGTTTGTTTACTGTTGTTTTTAGGCAGTTGAGCTTAGAGGCCTTTTTTGTAAAGCAAAAAAATGAGTTTAGAGGAATTTCAAGCGCCAAACGCTTCTAAACGTGGCAACTCGCGCTTAGCCGCGCTTCGTTTACAGGCGATTAAAATTTTTGCCTATTTTGAAGAAAAAAAAATGCAAACACTTCTACATGCAAACGCGGATAAACGCAGCTAAACGCGGCATGTAAACGCTGCAAAATGGACGTTTTAAACATAGGTTACTATCTGTCAAGTTAAATCATTCAGGAGAGGTTGTTTAAACGTCCCGTGTACATGAAACCTTAGGACTGTCTATTCATTTCAACTGGCTGCCCTACATGCAAAAAAAAAAAAAACAACACATTAAGGAAGTGCATAAAACTTTTAAAAAAAACTGCATGCACATTGGCAAGAAGCTAGATGGCGTGCATCTGCAAAAGTGCTGCACATTTTTGTGCATTGCAAGAAAGCGCATGATTTTGCGAGCATTCCTGCAACAGACAAATGTGAACCTTGCCTTAGCCTTTGCAAATAAAGAAAAAAAGTCTAAATATACTGTAAAATGGTATCATAACAGTGAATTAAAAACAAAAAAAAACTTCCAACAAACCAATTGTTAACCAAAATTGCTAAAGCTAAACAAAGATAAAAAAAAAAAAAAAACTACAATAGGTAAAACACATAACACAAAATTTAAATATTCAGGAAAGGCAAACAACCAAAAACTTATGAAAACAGGGACAAGAAAAAAATAAAAAAAAATAAAAACCTACCGTCTTATCGCCAACACTTACCATGCTATTACATGGTGATCAAAAAACAATCTGGTGTGAAAAAACTGCAAGTAACATTTGAATTGCCAGTTTTTGTAATTCTGTATTCCTTGTATATCACTTTAAAGAACCGGACATGAAGACACAACAAACCACAAAAGGAAATAAGCATGTCATCACTAACAGATCTACGGTCACTGTTTCTGGACAATCTCTGGACCCTTGAGTCATCTAGTTCATCTTATCCGCCACCTTAAATTCACCTGTCACTAATGTGCTGTGAATTTCTCATTCTTCTTACTGTATGACTGGCCATAAGACATGCCAGGAAGGTTAGATGTGCGTAGGATCCATAGACATGTACAGTTGCCAAATTATTTGGGAGAAAACAGACGCAATTGACAAATTAACTTGCCCAGAATCAGTCAGAGGGGCCTGTGAAGGTCATGTCTGTTGATTCGGCACCACATGTAAAAAGACAGAGAGCCGCCATATACAGGAACAGGTCTCCTGAGAACAATGGGATGGTAGCTATGGGACCCACCACTGTAAGTCACGTGACACGCCTGATGAGGCAAAGCAACACACACACACACACACACACACACACACACACACACACACATACATAAACACACACACACACACACATACATAAAAACACACACACACACATACATAAACACACACACACACATACATAAACACACACACACACACACACACGATCCCACTGAGAAGACAAGGTTTGCTCATGTCACACAAATAAGTGAAAGAAAGTGTTTTCTATGTTAGAAGACCCGGTTGTCACCAAGGACTACCCTGGAAATATACAGTCCAGGACACGGCTTGATTTCTGCTCAATTAGGGCTCATTTATACTAGATTCAGTGGGATGCATTTTTGACTGCACTCCCAACTGCAGAGACAGTCCAAAATCCAGGTTATCCTATGGGCATAGTACACTTTATTGCGAATGCATGGAAATGCATGAAAATGCACTGCAACACAGTCCAATGCACATACGGGCCCATTCACACCTAGTGTAGTTGGATGCATTTTTAACTGTGCTCCAATTGCATTGACAGTCCAAAGTCAAGGTATACTTATGGGTATAGTTCACATCAGGGCTCAACAAATCCCAGGCGTCGCGTTGCCATGGCGACTAGAACTTGCATCCTGGCGCCTGGGCTTTTGTCAGTCCATTCCTGCCGGTGGCTGCACTGTGTGCCCTCTCTGCCTATCCCCCTGCCGGGAACCTGTGGCCGGCCCCCTCCATGCCCGCTTGCTCCTCAATCTCCCTTGCACGTGCTGTCATGGGTTTCTGGCCTAACAACCAATGATGCTTTAGTCGCTGTGTGTGCACACAAGGGACTCCTGACAGTCACACGTTCTCTTTGGGTCATGTGCACGCCACATCCAGATTGGTCACCCAGCCAACAACGCTTTGCTCTCTCATTAGCTGTAAAAGCGTCAGGGACGGGCTGCGCATTGATCGGCTAGGGAACAAGCAACACTTTGATTGGCTCAAGGAGCAGCGCCGCACTGCGTGTTTTTACGGAAGACGCGGCCACCGCTTTACCCGGAGACTGAGAGACAGCAGAGAGGAAGGCACGCCCACCACCGCCAACATGATCTCTCTCACCGACACTCAGTGTAAGAGACACCGATAAAAAGACGCCAATCACGACGAAACATATGTCGGAGCGGAGGATCCCTCACTTCCGGGTCCTAACTTGATACCCCATACGGGGCTTTGCCCTCCGGAGCGAGACGTGGAACGCACGCCATCCCCAGGGGATTAGCTGACTTACACATGCTGATTACACCTAGTGCCAGGCACTTCAACCTGTGAGTGTAACTGCTATTATTGCTGCTGTTTTTATTTTACGTTATTAAAAATTACTACACTTTTATCCGTGTCTCCTGTAGTTCCATCGTGAGTGGTCATTGGAGTGGATTTATGCTATTAGCGGAACCAATCTGGTGTTCCAAATGCGTTTTTTGACCGTCCTGTAAAAAGGGGTCAAACATGTCTAGTGAGTGGCCATCTTCATACTGAGCACTCGTGGTGGAACAACTAGAAGTTTTATCTCAGAGCGTTTCAATTTGGTGTTGGGATTTATCACTTATGGACTTTTTGCTTGCTATTATGACAATTTATTTCATTAGTGTGCACATTTAGGTTTGATGCACTGTATATTTATTCTTTGAGCAACATAGCACCAAATCCTTTATTCCAATATTTTTCACTGATAAAAACAGCGGCATCACCCCGGGGAGAAGAAAGAAAAATCTGGATGGCCGCACTTCAGCAAAGCTTCTTTATTTGGCGATAGGTAAAATCCAAAACAGTAACATCTCATGCGATACAGCAAACAGCGACAATAGCTTACGCGTTTCACGCTCAAAGGCGCTTAGTCATAGCCCCGGGGGATATATATTGTATGTTACCGAATAGCACAACCTGCCATATATTTAAAGCCCATCACCCACATATCATATATACAGAGGAAAAAAATGGCTCCTAACTTTTTAAGCTGTTGAGAGCTGGTTTACATTATTGCACTGCAGTGCAAAGTAGAGCATGCTCCATACACCCTGCAACGCATCACAGTGCACATAGAAGCCCAGGGAAAGAAAAAAAGAACATAGGACAATAGCAGATAGAAAAATGCATGTCAACTGCACATAAACGCACAGCAAATGCATGCATATGTGCAAGGAAAAAACATGCAGTAGATGTGCAGTTTCTAGTGTGAATGGGCCCTAAAAGCCCAAAGAAGAAAGAAGATGGAAGTGACCACAAA
Source organism: Lithobates sylvaticus (assembly GCA_028564925.1). NCBI lineage: Eukaryota > Metazoa > Chordata > Amphibia > Anura > Ranidae > Lithobates > Lithobates sylvaticus. Next base: position 543,677,129 of record CM053029.1, read on the forward strand.
GGAAATGCAAGCTCAGGAAAAAATGCACTGCGAATGCATGCAAATGTGCATTAAATGTACGTCACTGTACATGCAAAAAAGCACAGTAAATGTGCAGTTTCTGGTGTGAAAGGGCCCTTAGGAGAAATCTTTTGATTCCCCATCCACACTAAACAGCATGGATGAAGGAATCCCCACTGCCAGCTGTATTTAGCAGCTGCAGCTGTCTGAATACAATGGCACAGACAAGGTGCAGTCACTCTTCAGCCATTCATTTACCATCCAGCTCAGTTAAAGTGGAAGTCCAGGCTAGAATTACCAAGCCTAAAATGCCCCCCACCCCCTCCTATCTCCTATTCTAACTACCCTAAAGATGAAAGAAGATTATACTTACCCATTCTCAGGGTGCTCAGGTCATGTGATCGGCTCCCACTGCCCAAACTTCAGTGGAGAGAAGGGACAGCCGACAACGGATAGCCTATAATAATCTAATGGGTGGTGTCACCACCCAGGCATTCCATCTGTCATCAGCGCTCTCTCCTCTCTCCTGAAGCTGGCTGCTGGGAAGATCACATGACTGGACCAGAGCACCCTGGGAATAGGTAAGTATATAAATCTTTCCTCTACATGGTAGTTATAAGTTAAAAGGGAGGTGGGAGCAGTTGTAAGCATAGTTAGATGTAGCCTGGACTTACACTTTACACTGGTATCTATATTTAAGATTTTGGTAACAACTTGGGGTTATCTGGATGAGATCTCTACTTTGTATACACTTTAAATTTAAAGTCGACTCAAGCCGGGCAAAGCTTGGGGTCCCCCATGGCTCCAATTTCTGTTGATTCAGCAGGAATGAGACAACATTTGAGCCATCTAAGGCAAGCCTTAAAGTTGTTCAAAAGGCAAAAGTGTTTGTTAACCCCCAAAAAATAAAAGAAATACAGATTCTGGTCCTTTAAAGCAGAATAAACAGCACAGTGCTTGTGCTGTGTAATCTGCCCCTCTCTAAACTGTAAAAAACAAACCTCCCTGAATCTGCCACTTCCTGTATGCCCCTTTCTAAACTGACCACAATAACCAGGGCTACTCAGCCCTGACCACCGTGGTCACAGTGCGTCCCTCCGTCATATGCTGCCCTGCTCTCCTCTCTCCCCCCTCTCCCCCCTCCTTCCTGCCTGTCAGCGCCCTCTCTGTCTCGGTCTCCGCTAAGACCCCCCTCCGCTATTATTGAAAATTTAAAAAAACAAAAATTGTCACTGCCAGCCTCTCTATTAGAGGCTGGCATACAGGGCCGGACTGGGCTACCGGGATACCGTGAAATTTCCCGCAGGCCGCCTGCCCTGGGGCCGCTTTGAGCTATTGATCAAGTAGGGCCGCTCCTGCGCATGGGAAGCAAAGCTTCCATGCTGTCCTCCCCTCCCTCCTCCCCATGTGTGGCACACAGCGGGCAGTGGCGATCCGCTGACTCCTGCTGTGTCATGGAGCTGGTCTGAGGCTGAGCTGTTTGGCGGCGACGGAAGTTCCGCCTCCTACACCAGCTTCTCTGATTGACGGAACACTGATCCAATGGGGCATTGAATCAGTGTGACGTGTGTCACAGGAGGCGGAACTTCCTTACAGCGGCCGCCCGGGCGGGCAATTGAAATCCAAGATCCATGACACCTGAGATCATGATCCAGGTAAGGGGCGGGCACTGCACTGATAGGCAGAATTTGGTGGGTACTGCGAATTTGGGCTGCTGGGCTGCATCTGGTGGGAATTGCACAGGTGGGCATTGCACTGGTGGGCTGCATCTGGAGGGCATTGCACAGGTGGGCTGCATCTGGTGGGCACTGCACTGGTGGGCTGCATCTGGAGGGCATTGCACTGGTGGGCTGCATCTGATGGGTATTGAACTGGTGGGCATTGCACAGGTGGGCTGCATTTGGTGGATTGCATCTAGTGGGCATTGCACTGGCGGGCTGCATCTGGTGGGCATTGCACTGGTGGGCTGCATCTGGTGGGTATTGCACTGGTGGGCTGCATCTGGTGGGCATTGCACTGGCGGGCTGCATCTGGTGGGCATTGCACTGGCGGGCTGCATCTGGAGGGCATTGCACAGGTGGGCTGCATCTGGAGGGCATTGCACAGGTGGGCTGCATCTGGTAGGCTACATCTGATGGGTATTGCATCTGGTGGGCTACATCTGATGGGTATTGCACAGGTTTTCTGCATCTGGTGGGTAGTGCACTGGCGGGCTGCATCTGGTGGGCTGCATCTGGTGGGCATTGCACTGGCTGGCTGCATCTGGTGGGCATTGCACAGGTGGGCTGCATTTGGTGGGCATTGCACAGGTGGGCTGCATCTGGTGGGCATTGCACAGGTGGGCTGCAGCTCGTGGGCATTGCACTGGTGGGATGCATTTGTTGGACTGCATCTGGTGGGCATTGCACAGGTGGGCACTGGTGGGGCTGCATTTGATGTGCACTGGTGAGGCTGCATTGATGCATTGCTCTCTTGCACCTGAGAGGAGGTCAGCATCAGCCAGTCTGAGGGGGGTCAGTGATGTAAGGGGGGAGTGAATACAATAATGTAAGGGGGCACTGATATAAAAGGTTTCCCCCTTAAATCAGCCACCCCTTACCTTTGTGTACTCTTCCTGTGGGGGGTATCTGGGAATGTGTGTGTGTGTGGGGGGGGGGGGGGGTCTCTGGTGACCAGAGTCCCTGGGGTCCCCCTTGTGATTGCTACACTTTTACCACTTTTAACTGGAATTTGCTTATATATATATATATATATATATATATATATATATATATATATATATATATATATATATATATATAAGCAAATTCCAGTTAAAAGTGGTAAAAGTGTAGTGTTCGCTATGTGCTTTCATATTTGTCTTATCTATATATAACACACTCTTCATATGTGCTTTAAAATGCATGGTTTTCCCTTTTATGAATAAGAAAATGACATAATCGTGTTGGGCTGGTATAATAAAAAGGTATGAAATTTTTTCCAGGGCTGGTTTTTATTCCCAGTCCGGCCCTGCTGGCATACCACACTGTTTAAATCCTTTCTAAAAAACAGCATTCTAAAATAGCCATTTAGAGCTGTCTTCAGGCCAGTCACGTGACTCGCGGCCGCTTTACAGCTCAGAGATAGATCTTCTGTGGGAGGAGCCGAGCGGCCATGTGATCTCCCCGGCTGATGTCAGAGGGAGATCACGGTCCTTCCTGCAATAGCCGTGTACCAGAGCTGAAAAGCAGCCAGGAGAACTATTTACTTAACTAACAGATGTACCCGCTGGAAGTACTATAAACGTTATGGAGCCTTTGCAATATACAATATACAGCACTGTGTTCCGGCAAGGGGGGTGGGAATTTCCTGAAACAAAATTGAGTTGGACTGCTCAGCCATTCGAAGGAAACCTTGTATTCTTTGAATGAACACTTCTGATTGGCTAGGGCAGAGATCATGACATCATTCGTCTGCCTCAGCCAATCAGAGGAAGCTTTGTTTTCATTTAAAAAAAATACAAAGCTTGGTCCAAATAAACTATTTAGGGCTCATTCACACGGAGCTTAAAAAACAGCCCTTATTTTATATAAGCCGATATGTTTATACACACATAGGTGTTTACGGGTGTATTAGAAAAGGAGTGATTATTATTACTAAAATATACATTCTTGAGAGGATAGAAAAAAAATAATTAATAAACACGCCTAAACGAGCTTAAACACTATGCACGTAAATACATTCCAATGGCCAGAAAAAAAAAAATATTCTGACCAGTAGATTTACGCCCAAATGTTACGTATAGCGCATAAATTCATGAACAATACACGGCTTTTAGCATGTTTTTTTATGCCACATTCTTCTGCAAGCAGTCCTGGCGTTCAGAGAGGATTTTTCAGACGGCCCATTTTGTATTCTGGCCCACACATGACATCAGCGCCAGATCTCACACATGTGCAGTCGTCTGAATCTCAGAGGCAGGTCACACAGGGGCAACCTGGGATCCGACTTTAAGTCGCCACAAGTCGCGCGGTTGAGAAAATCAATGGAAGAAAATGGATCCGTCTTAATGTACACTACTGCAGTCGCTCCGACTTCAGAAAAGGTTCCTGTACGACTTCAATCCGACTTCCAGGCGACTTGTACCCATTGATTTCAATGGAAGTCGTCTCCAAGTCGAATCTCCATCTATATTGAAGCGACAATGTCGTCTCTCTAATAATAAAAACCGGCACGGGTTCCCCTCCAAGGGCAAACCAGGCCTTTAGATCTGGTATGGATTTTAAAGGGAACCCCTATGCCGAAAAAAACAGCGTGGGGGGTCCCCCCAAAATCCATACCAGACCCCTATCCGAGCACGCAGCCCGGCCGGTCAGGAAAGGGGTGGGTACGAGCGATCGCCCCTCCTGAACCGTACCAAGCCGCATGCCCTCAACATGGGGGGGTTGGTGCTTTGGGGAAGGGGGCACCCTGTTGATGAGGACAAGGGCCTCTTCCCGACAACCCTGGCCATTGGTTGTTGGGGTGTGCGGGCGGGGGGCTTATCGGAATCCGGGAGCCCCCTTTAATAAGTGCATTGCTCCTACAGCGCTGCAAAGACGTGGCTTGCAGGGCTTTTTTTGGCATCCTGCCAGCGCACCGATCCAGTGTGAAAGCACTCCGGCTCACACTGGAGTGACAGGAGAGGCTCTTTATGGGCACTATGCAGGCGCTATTTTTAGCACTATAGCGCCTGTAAAGCGCCTCAGTGTGAAAGCAGCCTTAAAGAGGAAGTAAACCCTGATGGGTTTACTTCCTCTTTGTTTAGCTGCAAAGGGAAAGCATAATGGACTACTATGCATCGTATAGTAGCCCATTATGTGTCACTTACCTGACACAGGAGCCAGCGATATCACCGCTGTCCCCTCTTCCACGGAGTGTCCATCTTATTTCCGTGTATCGCGGCTCCGGCGCTGTGACTGGCCGGAGGCGCGATGACGTCACTCCCGCGCATGCGCCGTAAGTAAACGGCATGTTTGCCTTCACTTGTGGCCACTTGTGGCGCACCGTAGTCAGTGGTGCACTTTCTTTCTAAAATATCTCCTTAACCGTGTAGGTTAAGGAAATATTTCTTGGACCTACAGGTAAGCCTTAATCTAGGCTTACCGGTGGGTCAAAGTGGTCCCAGAGGGTTTACAACCACTTTAAGGTCCCACAGTTAACAATGCATGTCAGAGCACAAACCAAGCCATGAAGTTCAGGGAATTGACTGTAGACCTCCGAGACAGGATTGTATTGAGGCACAGATCTGGGGAAGGGTATAGAAACATTTCTGCAGCATTGAAGGTCCCAATGAGCACAGTGGCCTCCATCATCTGTGAATGGAAGAAGTTTGGAACCACCAGGACTCGTTCTAGAGCGGGCTGCCTGGCCAAACTGAGCGATCGGGGGGAGAAGGGCCTTATTCAATGAGGTGGTCAAAAACCTGATGGTCACTCTGACAGAGCTCCAGCGTTTCTCTGTGGAGAGGTGAGAACCTTCCAGAACAACCATCTCTGCAGCACTCCACCAATCAGGCCTGTATCTGGAAAGGGTATGTGTGCCGCTCAGGCTTGTTAGAGAGGGGGTATGTAAATGGTGCATCCACAGCTGCTGTTAGAGTGCTGACAGGGCATGGAGCCCGTCCTGGCTCCTGCAAGGGTTCAAGAAAAAAAGGGGTAGCCCCTGGAAGTCGCACATATAAGATAGTCCTGGAGAGATGAATGCAGTGGAAATCTCAACCTGAACCCTAATCAGGCCACGCCCCCAACGTGTTTTATTCTGCCCCCCAGAGATTAGTCATGGGGAATCAGGCCTGTATGGTAGAGTGGCCAGACGGAAGCCACTCCTCAGTAAAAGGCACATGACAGCCTGCCTGGAGTTTGGCAAAGGGCACCTGAAGGACTAACAGACCATGAGAAACAAAATTCTCCGGTTTGATGAAACAAAGATTGATTTCTTTGGCCTGAATGGCAAGCGTCATGTCTGGAGGAAACCATGTACCGCTCATCACCTGGCCAATACCATCCCTACAGTGAAGCATGGTAGTGACAGCCTCATACTTTGGGGATGTTTTGCAGCGGCAGAAACTGGGAGACTCAGGATCGAGGGAAAGATGAATGCAGCAATTTACATATTGATGAAAACCTGCTCCAAAGCGCTCTGAACCTCAGACTGGGGTGAAGGTTCATCTTCCAACAGGACAACGACCCTAAGCACACAGCCAAGATAACAAAGGAGTGGCTATGGGACAACTCTGTGAATGTCCTTGAGTGGCCCATCCAGAGCCCATTGTACATCTCTAGAGAGAGATCGGAAAAGGCTGTGCACCGACGCTCCCCATCCAACCTGATGGAGCTTGAGAGGTCCTGCAAAGAAGAATGAAAGAAACTGCCCAAAAATAGGTGTGCCAAGCTTGTAGCATTATACTCAAAAAGACTTGAGGCTGTAATTGGTGCCAAAGGTGCTTCAACAAAGTATTGAGCAAAGGCTGTGAATACTTATGTACATGGGATTTCTTTTTCGTTTTTTATTTTTAACCACTTGCCGCCTGCCGTATTGCAAAATGACGGTGGCAACGTGGTTGTGCTATCCTGATCGGAAGTCATATGACGTGATCAGGACAACAGAGTCGTTGCCCGCCCGCAGAGGGCGTGCAGCGTGGCTATCGGAGGTGCTGTGTGTCAATCTGACACACCACAACTCTGATCGTGGTATGAAGCCTCTGATAGAGGCTTCTTACCACGTGATCAGCTGTGACCAATCACAGCTGATCACAGTGTGAACCAGGAAGTGCCGGTAAACGTCTTTTCTCAGTTCACGCTGACGGGGAGAGCAGATCGGTGGCTCTCCCTGTCAGGGGGGGGGGGGGGGGGGGGTCTGTGCTTATAATCAGCACATTGATTATCAGCTCAGCCCCCATCAAAACGTGGCCATCAGCTGCCAATCAGTGCCCATCACCTGCCAGCCTGTCCACTTCTATAAACGCCTGTCAGTGCCCACAACAGTGCCGATCAGTGCCCACAACAGTGTCAATCAGTGCCCCATCAGTAATGCCTGTCAGTGCCCCATCAAAGTGCCACTCAGTAATGCCTGTCAGTAGCGCCTCATCAGTGCTGCCTATCCAGTGCCACCTATCAGTGCCCATCAGTGCTCATAAGTTTTTTTCAAAATTGCCAGTTTTTTTGTTTATAGCGCAAAAATTTTAAACCGCAGAGGTGATCAAATACCACCAAAAGAAAGCTCTATTTGTGGGAAGAAAATGATAAAAATTTTTAGTTTGGGTACAGTGTTACATGACCGCGCAATTGTCATTCAAGGTGCGACAGCCCGGTATTGAAGTGGTCAATTCATTTGCAAAGATTTCAAACAAAATTCTGTCATGTCATTATGGGAAATTGTTTGTAGAATTTTGAGGAAAAAATGTATTTAACCTATTTTGGAATAATTCTGTAACATAACAAAATGTGGAAAAAGTGAAGCGCTGTGAACAATTTTACAGATGCATTGTATGTTCATAATGTTTTCCCATTGTACTCTGTCCGCTATGTACACTTGTTTTTTCCTTGATGACAGCCTTGTTGGCTTTTAATTTGTACCTTTTTAATGATCCGCAATAACATTTTATTAAACAAAAAGATATGGTCACTATTTAGCAGCACCAGCAGCTGCAGGAGCCAAAGTTTTCCTAAAACGAAGGAGATTCCTCCATCCACGGCATTACATAGGGGGTTATTTACTAAAGGAAAATCCACTTTGTACTGCAAGTGTACTTGGAAGTGCAGTCGCTGTAGATCTGAGGGGGACATGCAAGGAAAATAAAAAAACAGCATTTTAGCTTGCACATGATTGGATGATAAAATCAGCAGAGCTTCCACTCATTTCAGATCTACCCCTTAGATTTAGAGTGACTGCACTTGTAAATAACCCCCATTGCATTAACATATGCTATTGGCATTGCGTTGTAGTTCTATTTTTCCAGCAGTCCTGTGACTCTCTCACATGAGCGCAGACAATCCGATGCACACCGTCACATGGTCTGTAAAGTCACTTCAGGTTTGGAAAGTTCTGGGCGTCTTTGCAGACCATGCTGTCCAGCTGAAGACTGGAGTGTTTACTGTCAGCCTCTCTCCATGAGCAGATGTCAGACAAAAACTACTAGACGATACAGGGGTTGTGGCTCTGAGCATGTTACGTGTCTATAGGACTCCCTTCAACTTCCCAACAGAAGGCACCCAAGGGTGACAACTCTACCGCTGCATTGGAAGCTGGTGGACAATGTTGTCACCTAATAACAGGAACCTGGCAGGATCAACAGCTAAATACAACAGCTTCATCGAGATGAAAAAGATTACTTCAAACATACTTGGAAGCGAAAAAAGAATTCGGGGGAAATGTTTTTATTTTATTTTTTAGAGTTTACATACACTTTTAGGGATTAATGACACCCCCAGATCAGTTTGCATATCGCAGTGCAAACTGTCAATTCAGACAGGAATTGGATCAAAAAAAGGGTCCTGCACAATTTTGGTCCCAATGCAATGCAAATTCAGCCATAAAAATCTTTATGGCTGAATTTGCATGGCATGCGATTTGCACAGCAGTGTGGTGCGAATCACATGTGATGCCTGACATCGCAGCATTGTGAACCAGCCTTAGCCCAGCCCACGTTCACCTTGGGCCGATTTAACATGTCAAATCGCATACCAAATCGGTGGCTATTGCCGGCAATGGCACCGTCCAAATCGGTGTGGCGCCACACTGATTCCCAAAAGTAATTCCTGTACTACTTTTGGCGACTTCGGGGGGCGATTTGAATTGACATCTGTGCATGAACCCACACAGATGTCTGTCAAATGGACCCCGAAGTCGGACTGTATTGCCGGCTTGAAATCTTGCGAGTTCAGCTGAACTCGCACAATTTCTAACCCGCATCAGTATGAACCTGAGCTTAGGGTCCATTCACACAAACGGTCTGTTGAGAGTTTCTGGGGGATCATACAGAAGCTCAATGTTAGTCTATGGCCAGGTGGATATAAATGGATGTGCGTCTGTTTACATCTGACTACTTCCAAACCCATCTAGGCCCAAAAAGTTGGAAAAGGTTTGCTCCCTTTTCTGTTTTTTTCCAGACATAAACTGGATGGATTGGAGGGGACAGGATGCAAACAGGCGGCTGAAACAGTTGGCGGTCCATCTTCTGTTCAATCGCTCTCTGAAAATTGCTGTGTACTGTATATGGCCAGCATGAGCACGGATACATCCAGATTGGCACAATAGAAGTAATGTACATCTCCTACCTGAGGGGCCGCTGGGGAAGCTGACAATCAATGGAATAGTCGGTGCTACTACAAGGATAGCTCTGGGTTCTGTGCCAAACAGTTTTCCCTCTACACTCTGACCTCAGGGGGTCACTCACTTTTGTTTTAATAAATACAAGGCATTCTCTGCTTGGATCTGAGATCATTACATCACCCACCTCATCCAATCACAGAATGCCTTGTACTCATTCAAAAATAAAAACTAAAAATACAAAGCTGGGGGGTGTACTAAGGCTGCTTTCAGATAGGCAGCAGTGCTTACAACCATCTGAAAAGCGATCTGCCACCATAGTTCGCTTTTTAAGCTGGGCATACATGAATCAAAATTTGGCCAGTTCAGCAAGGACTGGCCAAATTTTAATCCATGTATGAGCAGGCTGGTTGTACAGAAGTCGATCTAATTATTGACTTCTGTACAACCAATCAATTGGATTTTCCCCGCTCGATCAGCACTGATCAGTGTATTCTGATGATGGGGAAGTCTCCCTGCTCTCAGAAAACAATAGCTCAGTGGGGAGGATTTCCTCATCCATATCCAGTGTGTGGATGGGGGAATCAAGTCAATTTTTTTCATTCAACTTACTTCATCTATGCACTGCCTTAGAGGGCAGTATAGCCGCGTGCCGACCTGCCGCAGTACATATACTGTATACTGTGATTGGGGTGGCTCCAACCGGCATAACAACATACCCATACCTGTTTCCAGGTTCAGGCGCCCCCCCCCCCCCCCACTCCCCTATGGTTTGACACAGCAGGAGTTTGGCTCCATTCACACCAATGGGTTTTTTTTCATGCTTTTTTCTTTTTTCAGACACGCAGGACATCCTTTTTAACATGGGTTTTGTAAAGCGTCAGGAAACGCAAAAAGCACAGCAGAAACACTCAAAAGCAAACTGCATAGATGTGAATGGAGCCTTAGTCAGCAGATCCTGGCCAATGATACACGGCCGGGACCTGCTAATCGGCTGTGTGCAATCACGGCCCAGAGTCTTTTGCTGACAAACAATACAGGGCTCCACACAGAGGGAACAATCACTTTGTTTCTTCTCCATGCAAAGCAGAGAAAAGAAACAAATCGATGTGTAGTAAAAAGCAGCACACATTACACATTGTTAGGCACACAATTAACCCCTTGATCGACCCTTGATGTCAACCCCTTCCCTGCCAGTGTCATTAGTACAGTGACAATGCATAGTATTAGCACTGGTCACTGTATTATTGTCACTGAAGATGTCAGTGGCAGTGAGTCAGTTCCCACAAAGTGTCAGTTAGTGTCAGATTGTCCGCCGCACTATCACAGTCTGACTATAATTCGCTGATTACCGTCTTTAGTAGTATAAAATAAATAAATAAAAATTCCAGTATATTTACCATAGTTTGTAGATGCTATAACTTTCACACAAACCAGTTAAAGGGTTTGTGAACCCATTTGTCTAAGTCTATGCCAGACCCTCTATTAGAGCCTGGCATAGCACGCTGTGTAAAGTATTTTTAAAAACGAGCAGTGTAAATACAGATTTTCGGCTGTCTTCAGGCTGGTCACATCACTCGCAGCTGCTTTCCAGTTGCGATGGATGGCTTCTGCAGGAGGGGACACGATTTCCCTTTGATGTCAGCCGGGGAGATCCCGTGGCCGCTCGGCTCCTCCCGCAAAAGCTCTGTCTCGGAGCTGTAAAGCGGGCACGAGTCACGTGACCGGCCTGAAGACAGCGGAAAATCGGTATTTACACTGCTCGTTTTTTAAAATGCTGTTTAATCTGCTTCAAGGCACCAGGATAAGATTTTTTGGGGTTAAAAACACTTTAATACAGCCCTCAAAAATTACACTCGCACACTCGCATTTTGCGAGTGATTTTTGAGGGCTGGCGAGGAGAAGAGAGGAGAGCCGCCACTGGGAGATCACAGCAGGGAACATTCAGACTTATGTTTCATAAGCTGAGAGTGTTCCCCCGTCGTGCGCCGTCACATAAGCTCCTCCCCTTTTCCGGGACTTTGATAGACAGATCACCCGTCCAATCCTAGGACGGGTGACCTGTATCAAACTTCCCCGGACAAGGGGAGGAGCTTATGTGACGGCGCGCCGCGGGGGAACACTCTCAGCTTATGAAACATAAGTCTGAATGTTCCCTGCTGTGATCTCCCAGTGGCGGCTCTCCTCTCTTCTCCTCCACAGGTAGGCAGAACATGGGGGGGAGACACAGGCTGCAAATGGGGGGGAGACACAGGCTGCAAATGGGGGGGGGGGGGACACTGGCTGCACATGGGGGGGAGGACACTGGCTGCAAATGGGGGGGAGGACACTGGCTGCAAATGGGGGGGGGGACACTGGCTGCAAATGGGGGGGGGGACACTGGCTGCAAATGGGGGGGACACTGGCTGCAAATGGGGGGGGGACACTGGCTGCAAATGGGGGGGGGGGACACTGGCTGCAAATGGGGGGGAGACACTGGCTGCAAATGGGGGGAGACACTGGCTGCAAATGGGGGGGGGGACACTGGCTGCACATGGGGGGGGGACACTGGGGGGGGGGGGACACTGGCTGCAAATGGGGGGGGGACACTGGCTGCAAATGGGGGGGGGGACACTGGCTGCAAATGGGGGGGACACTGGCTGCAAATGGGGGGGGGACACTGGCTGCAAATGGGGGGGGGACACTGGCTGCAAATGGGGGGGGGGGGGGACACTGGCTGCAAATGGGGGGGGGGACACTGGCTGCAAATGGGGGGGGGACACTGGCTGCAAATGGGGGGGGGGACACTGGCTGCAAATGGGGGGGGGAGACACAGGCTGCAAATGGGGGGGAGACACTGGCTGCACATGGGGGGGGGGGGGGGGGGCTGCAAATGGGGGGGGGGGACACTGGCTGCTCATGGGGGGGGGGGACACTGGCTGCTCATGGGGGGGGGGACACTGGCTGCTCATGGGGGGGACACTGGCTGCTAATGGGGGGGGACACTGGCTGCAAATGGGGGGGGGGGGGGGGGGGACAGGCTGCACATGGGGGGGGGGGGGGAGGACACTGGCTGCAAATGGGGGGGGGACACTGGCTGCAAATGGGGGGACGCTGGCTGCAAATGGGGGGGACACTGGCTGCAAATGGGGGGGACACTGGCTGCAAATGGGGGGGGGGGGACACTGGCTGCAAATGGGGGGGGGACACACTGGCTGCAAATGGGGGGGGACACAGGCTGCAAATGGGGGGGGGACACTGGCTGCACATGGGGGGGGACACACTGGCTGCACATGGGGGGGGGGGACACTGGCTGCACATGGGGGGGGGGACACTGGCTGCACATGGGGGGGGGGGGGCTGCACATGGGGGGGGGACACTGGCTGCAAATGGGGGGGGGGACACTGGCTGCAAATGGGGGGGGGGGGGGGGGAGACACTGGCTGCAAATGGGGGGGGGGGACACTGGCTGCAAATGGGGGGGAGACACAGGCTGGGGGGGGGGGACACTGGCTGCACATGGGGGGGGGGGGGGCTGCTCATGGGGGGGGGGACACTGGCTGCTCATGGGGGGGGGGGGGGGGGGGACACTGGCTGCTCATGGGGGGGGGGACACTGGCTGCTCATGGGGGGGGGGGGGGGGACACTGGCTGCTAATGGGGGGGGGACACTGGCTGCACATGGGGGGGGGGGGCTGCACATGGGGGGGGGACACTGGCTGCTCATGGGGGGGGGACACTGGCTGCTCATGGGGGGGGGGGGGGGGGACTGGCTGCTCATGGGGGGGACACTGGCTGCTAATGGGGGGGGGACACTGGCTGCACATGGGGGGGGGGGGGGCACAGGCTGCACATGGGGGGGGGGAGGACACTGGCTGCAAATGGGGGGGGACACTGGCTGCAAATGGGGGGACACTGGCTGCAAATGGGGGGGGGGGACGCTGGCTGCAAATGGGGGGGGGGGACGGACACTGGCTGCAAATGGGGGGGGGGACACTGGCTGCAAATGGGGGGGGGACACTGGCTGCAAATGGGGGGGGGGGGGGGACACAGGCTGCACATGGGGGGGAGACACAGGCTGCACATGGGGGGGAGACACAGGCTGCACATGGGGGGGGACACTGGCTGCACATGGGGGGGGACACTGGCTGCACATGGGGGGAGGACACTGGCTGCACATGGGGGGGAGGACACTGGCTGCACATGGGGGGGGGACACTGGCTGCAAATGGGGGGGGGGACACTGGCTGCAAATGGGGGAGAGGACACTGGCTGCAAATGGGGGGGGGGGACACAGGCTGCATATGGGGGGGGGGGGACACAGGCTGCACATGGGGGGGGGGGGGGACACAGGCTGCACATGGGGGGGGGGGACACAGGCTGCACATGGGGGGGGGGGGACACAGGCTGCACATGGGGGGGGGGGGGGGGGACAGGCTGCACATGGGGGGGGGGGGACACAGGCTGCACATGGGGGGGGGGACACAGGCTGCACATGGGGGGGGGACACAGGCTGCACATGGGGGGGGGGACACAGGCTGCACATGGGGGGGGGGGGGGGGGGACACAGGCTGCACATGGGGGGGGGGACACAGGCTGCACATGGGGGGACACAGGCTGCACATGGGGGGACACAGGCTGCATTAACATTAAGGTTGTTAATATTTTTATAACTTAATTGCATAAAACATTAAAGGTGTCATTTAATGAGATAATTTATGAGGGCGGGTTTAGGGGCGGGGCAGGGTAGGGGTTGGGCGGGGCAACTGGTGGCGAGTAACCCTTAAGGCCTGGCTAGTAGCTCAGGACTTGAAATTTTGAGCCCTGCTTTAATATACATTTTTGGGGATTTCTTTTTACCAAAGACGCGTAGAAGAATACATTTTGGCCTAAATTTATTTTATTTATTTATATTTAAGAAATTCGATTTTTTTTTTTTGATGTTTTATAGCAGAAAGTAAACAAAATTTTTTTGGTCTTTTTTCATTTATATAATAAAAAATAAAAAACCCACTGGTGATAAAAAAAAACACCAAAACAAAGCTCTATTTGTGTGGAAAAAAAATGATATAAATGTAATTTGCGTATAGTGTTGCATGGCCGCACAATTACCAGTTAAAGTAGCGCAGTGCTAGAGAAAAACTGATAAATGTGTTTTTGTTCAACATTGGGTTACAGTGGCCTGTCCTGTTGACGGCCTGTTTTTTTTTGTTCTTTTTCTTTTCCCCTACCCTTACCAACAGCTTCATATGGAGGATTCTCGACCCTGGAACTGTCCCTACACTATACTTGGCACAGTAGTGACGTGGAACATAAAGTTGGTGCTAGCAGCCCTTTGCCGGGGGAAGAGCTGGTGGACAGTACAATCATCCAGTCTGCCCATTAGAGGCTTTTTAGACCTATACATACCTGTGTTCAGAGAAGTGCTTTTACAGTCAATATATTGAAAATATGTCCCTATTTGTACTCATTTCTAATTGTTCCCAATGGCTGAAATATCAGTAATATCCTGCAATGTTAGGGGTCTAAGTTCCCCACCTAAACGCATGATGATCTCTACTTGTTTGAAAAAATTCCATCCGGCCATCTTGTGCTTTCAGGAGACCCACTTAACTGTAGAGACCCAGATCTGTCTTAAATATTCCTGGGTGGGGAGGGCAATGTATTCTTGCATGTATATATATCCCTCCCCGTTTAAGGCGGCGGTGCTCCGGACTCTGCTAGCGTACTTGGAGGGGAGTCTGGATTTGCCGCTACTGATAATGGGGGACTTTAACTGTTGGTTGTGTCCTTCCAAGGTCTGGGGGCTCCTGCTGCATTGAGGGGATCTCCATTGCTAAGATTGCTTAATGAGGTGGGTTGGGTAGATATCTGGAGACATAGGAATCCCTTGGATAGACAGTTTTCCTGTTTCTCCAAGACGCATGGAACACTGTCCAGAATAGACCCAGCGATAGGTAACTCGGCCATGTTCTCATCCATCTCGGGAGTTGTTTACAAACCACGCAGTGTGTCGGACCATTCCCATCTGGTGATCAGACTAATTGTGTCCCCACTGTCCTGGCTGCCTAGAGCTCCCTGGAAATTTAACGCCTTCTGACTGAAGCTATTTTCCTCTCACGAGGAGATGGAGCGGAGCATGCGTGAGTTTTTTGCTAGCCAGGACTCTGCTGACTCCTCTTTAGTGCAATGGGAAACCTTAAAGGCTTATCTAAGGGGACTCCTTATCAAGGAAATTGTCAAAGTTAAATGTAATTCATATGGGCTGAGGGAGGAGTTGGAGAAACAGGTGCATATATTGGAAGAGCGGTACGTACAAGACCCTACTGATTCAACCAGGGAGGCCTGGCAGTCAGCTCAATCTGCTTATGAGCGGCTGCTGTCCTCCACGGCCGAAAGAAAGTGGTTCTTTTCTAAACTGGCATTCTTTGAAAAGGGGGAGAGCACGGGACGCCTTCTGGCCAAGATCGCTAATTCCCAGCAATGTTCCCCTGCTATTGATGCTATTACAACAACAGAGGGCAAACTGGTGCACTCCCTGGACCAAATTTTGTAGGCACTAGCAGGTTTCTACGAAAACCTGTATCTTCCTACTGATGAGTACACCATAGAAGATTTAACAGAGTATTTGCAAGGCATTCATTTCCCGCAGCACTCAGTGGACCAGAGGAGGGCTCTAGACGCTCCACTTACGTTGGAGGAGCTGCAGACAGCGCTTGCTGAATTCCCCAACTGTAAGGCCCCTGGGGGTGGATGGTCTGCTCATGAAAATCTATAAGCAGTATGCCGGAATCCTTCTACCAAAATTACTGAAGGTGTTCAAAGCAGCTAGGGAACAACAGGTCTTACCCGTTCTATGGCCACAGCCAATATTGTCCTGATGTTAAAACCTGGAAAAGACCCTGTGACCCGGGTTTGTATAGACCCATATCATTGCTACAGAGTGATATTAAACTCCTGGCCAAAATCCTGGCACTTAGATTAAATGAGGTCATCACATCGGTTGTACACCCAGACCAGGCTGGGTTCATGCCCAACAAGTCCATGGCGGTGAACCTAAGGAGACTCTTTCTGAATATGCAAGCCCATGCAGACAACATAGGACAGAGGGCCCTGCTTTCACTGGACGCTATGAAGGCCTTCGATAGTGTTGAGTGGAAGTCTATGTGGGGGATCCTCCAGAAGTTTGGATTTGGGGAAACATACATTTCATGGGTCCGACTACTATATTGCTGCCCGCAGGCAGCCATTTGAGCGTCGGGTAGTATGTCTCATACTTTTGGTTTGGGTAGGGGCACAAAACAAGGATGTCCGTTGTCACCCTTGCTCTTTGCACTAGCCATTGAACCCCTGGCAATTAAAATCAGAGACCACCTGGGTATTGCTGTCTTCCGTTATGGAGACACAGTAAAAAGTGATGCTCTACGCGGATGACACAATGATTCTGCTTGGAGACGTTGAAGGTTCCCTTAAGGAAACCATGTCTACCCTAACGGAATATTCAGGACTCAAGATCAACTGGACAAAGTCCTCCCTAATGCTCATTGATATGGGGGGTATGCCTTCCAATGCTAGCTCCATATCGCTGGCTACTACTTTTAGGTACTTGGGAGTCCAGGTGACACCCAGTATCCGTGACTGTGGGAGGCTGAATATCTCCCCAATGCTGCAAAAATTCCGGGATCGGTTTAAACAGTGGAATTCACTCTACCGTGGAATTCACTCTACCCATTGGAAAGTCTTTGGGGCTAAGGCCTTGTTTACTTGGACGTAGTACAGCATACATCTGTGTGAAGGCGTGTGTACCTGCATTGGGATGCTTCCTCACACTGCCTGCAAGCTGTTACAGAGGTCTCTGTACCCTGTGAATGAGCCCCCAGTAGAAAGGAAGAAGACATGTTTAACCGCTTCCCGACCGCCCACTGCATATATACGTCAGCAGAATGGCACGTACGTGGCCCTTTAAATGCCTGCCCGTGGGTCGCGGGAAGGGAGCTCCGTGACCCCGGCCGCGGGACCAGCGGACCCGATCGCCGCTGGTGTCCCGCGATCGGGTCACAGAGCTGAAGAACAGGGAGAGGTTTGTGTAAACTGTCATTGATCGGCTGTTCCCGGTCATCGGGAAAGCCGATCAATGACGTCAGACGTCAGCCCCGCCCCCTAATGTAAAAAAAACACACACAAGTCACAGCCCATAACCCCTCCCCCTAGTGGTTAACTCTTTCACTACAACTGTCATTTATACAGGAATCAATGCATTTAAATAGCATTGATTGCTGTATAAATGACAATGGTCCCAAAAATGTGTCAAAAATGTCCGATGTGTCCGCCATAATGTCGCATTCACAATAAAAATCGCTGATCGCCGCCATTACTAGTAAAAAAAAAAAAAAATATTAATAAAAATGCTATAAAACTATCCCCTATTTTGTTAAAGCTATAACTTTTGAGCAAACCAATCAATAATCGCTAATTGCGATTTTTTTTACCAAAAATATGTAGAAGAATACGTATCGGTCTAAACTGAGGGAAAAAAAAAACATTTTTTTATATATTTTTTGGGGATATTTATTATAGCAAAAAGCAAAAAATATTGCATTGTTTTCAAAATTGTCGCTCTATTTTTGTTTATAGCGCAAAAAATAAAAACCGCAGGGGCGATCAAATACCACCAAAAGAAAGCTCTATTTGTGGGAAAAAAAGGACGCCAATTTTGTTTGGGAGCCACGTCGCACGACCGTGCAATTGTCAGTTAAAGCGACGAAGTGCCGAATCGCAAAAAGGGGCCTGGTCCTTTGGCTGCCAATTGGTCCGGGGCTGAAGTAGTTAATGCGTTCTTCAGGCACTCCTATTGGAAAGTCTTTGGGGCTAAGGCCTTGTTTACTTGGATGTAGTACAGCATTCACCTGTGTGAGGGCCGTGTGTACCTGTATGGGGATTAGGGTTGCCACCTCATCCCTATGCATTTTTTAATTTTGCAGAAACACACTACAGTCCATTTAACATGGTTTCCTATGGATGTAGTTCACATCTGTGCATTTTATAGAAAGGGCCAGGGACTTTTTTCTGGTTTTTAGTTCCATAGACTTCAGTGGTTTTAAGATGTGTATTGAAACAATGCAAAATGCACAAGTGTGAATCAGGCCTTAAACCAGAACACATATGAATTACACAGGTTCTGAGGCTAATTTAATGCAGATAAGGCACCAAGTGAGTTTAATTACCACCTTAATCAGCCACAAAACCTGTGTAATGCGTACGTGTTTAGTTTTAAAGGGTTGAGGTGGCAACCCTAATGGGGATGCTTCCTCACACTGCTCCGGAAGCATCTGCACCCTGTGAATGAGCCCCCAATACACAGGAAGAAGACATGTTCATGTGTTCTTCAGCTACTCCCATTTGAAAGTCTTTGGGGCTAAGGCCGGCCATACACGATTCGAATTTCGAAAGAATTTTCTTTCGAAAATCTTATCTAAGAATTTTCTTTCTGATTTTGAAAAGAAAATTCGTTCTAAATTCGACCATGTATGGCCTGCATAAGGCAGTGGTGGCCCGGGCACCGCCCCCTCTCTCCACTTCACCCCCCCTATATGCAATGGATAGATTGATGCATAGCATGAATCTATCCATGGCTGCCCCCTATTCATGAGTCCAGCCCCTTTCAAGGCACCGGGTGCATAAATGGCTGGGTTTTTTTTTTTTTTAAGCACCTGAGGCTCTAATAGGCTACAAAATCGGGTGGACTCGGGTCACAGAGGATGCGTCCAGAGCCCACCCAGGTGTGTTACAACAGCAAATTAATATTTTCTGTACAAACATTGATCCTTGATCCAGCCAATCAGAATTGGGTGTGAGACCCATTTTCCGATTGGTCCCCGAGGAGGAGGGAGGGAATGGAAGCTGTGTCGATGAACAGGATACCGCTGCCGGCGATGGCATAAGTGCTACTGACCGGCGGGGGGGGGGGCAATACTGTCTGGTGTCCCCCCCTCAAAAAAAATTATAATTTCACCGGCCGCCACTGGGCTAAGGCCTTGTTCGCTTGGACATAGTACAGCATACACCCATGTGAGGGCCGTGTGTACCTTCATGGGGATGCTTCCTCACGCTGCCTGCGCACTGCTACACACATCTTCACCCTGTGAATGAGCCCCCAGTACACAGGAAGAAGACATGTTTTTGGGGCATTTTTGGCGTGACACGTAGGGCGGCCATTCGTTTGAACACTTCGCCCTACACTTCAAAAACACACCAAAGTAGCTCCTGTACCTTGTTTTTTTTTTGGAGCTGATTTTGGCAAGTTTTTGGACAGCGTCGTCTTTTTTTGCGCATTTTTCCCCCACGTTTTGTCGCACAACAAAGTGCCTGGTTTTTAGCGTGTGCCCTTAGAATGAATGGCACCCCAACGCACATGGGGTGTTTTGCTGCGGTTGTACCACACATTTCTGCTGCGCTCAGGTGTGCCTGGGACTGAAGCCTCGCGGACATAGCACAGCGTACGAGGGTTGTGTTTACACACATGAGGACACACGGGTGTTCCGTGTTCTGCGCAGACAACACACATTTGGCGTTGTGCAGCCGCTGCGTCCGAACTGCCACAAATGGGACGGTCTGTGCGGACACACACGGGCCCGGTGTACACTTGTGTGAATGAGGCCTAAGAATACACTTCAATCTTCATTTACTACAAGTCTGAGGAAATCTCCCCCATCACCGGCGGTGTGAATGAGGCTCACAGCCCGGAACTGTACACATCTCCCCATTATATACAAACACTTCCCTGTACTCCCCCCATACAATCCGTACAACCCCCGACCTCCGGGGTCCCCTCCCCCGCCACACACCCGGCCGACACTCACCGTGATCCGAGCCCGTTAGGTAAACAATCATCTTCCAGCGGACGGAGGAGGGTGGGGCCGGGCCGGCTCTGGAGCTCCGGGGCTGAGGATGAAGTCACAGCCCGAGGAGGAGGCGTCCGCTACTGGGGAGATCTCCGAGCTTCCGCCACCTTCATCACCATCACCGGGGCCCCGGGAGACCGGAGATCAGCCGGCTACATGGAGGAGGAGGAGACCGCCAACACACCCCACAGTCCTACTCACTTCTGTATCATACAATATACTGTATAGGAGAGACAGAGTATGATCTCTATGGTACAATATACTGTGATCTCTATAGGAGAGACAGAGTATGATCTCTATGGTACAATATACTGTGATCTCTATAGGAGAGGCATAACATGATCTCTATGGTACACTATACTGTGATCTCTATAGAAGAGGCAGAGTATGATCTCTATGGTACAATATACTGTGATCTCTATAGGAGAGGCATAACATGATCTCTATGGTACACTATACTGTGATCTGTATAGAAGAGGCAGAGTGTGATCTCTATGGTACAATATACTGTGATCTCTATAGGAGAGACAGAGTATGATCTCTATGGTACAATATACTGTGATCTCTATAGGAGAGACAGGGTATGATCTCTATTTTACAATATACTGTGATCTCTATAGAAGAGGCAGAGTATGATCTCAATGGTACAATATACTGTGATTTCAATAATACAATATACTGTGATCTCTATAGGAGAGGCATAGCATGCTCTCTATGGTACAATATACTGTGATCTCTATAATACAATATACTGTGATCTCTATAGGAGAGGCAGAGTATGATCTCTATGGTACAATATACTGTGACCTCTATAGGAGAGGCATAGCATGATCTCTATGGTACAATATACTGTGATCTCTATGGTACAATATACTGTGATCTCTATGGTACAATATACTGTGATCTCTATAATACAATGCACTATGATACAGTACACTGTGATCTCTATGGCCCCTTTCACACGGGCTGTCCGATCAGGTCCTCCTGTCAGATTTTCAGGCAGACCTGATCGGACCCTCCATTCACCCCCTATGGATGTCGGTGGTGATCTGTCCGGTGACACCTGCTGCTATCCAATCCTTTCTGCCACATCCTTCGGTGACCTCATTCTCCATCCGTCTGACAGATCTGATGAAGACGGACAGGTGTCCCTTTTTTATCCAATCTCCCCATAGAGGAGAGCGAGGCTCTGCCTGTCTATGCTCTGCACAGTGAGGCTACTTTCACACCGGGGCGGGGGTGCGTTAGCGGTAAAGCGCCCCTAGTTTTAGCAGCGGTTTTACCATTGTTTTAGCAGTGATTTTCAGCCGCTAATGGGGTGCTTTTAACCCCCGCTAGTGGCCGAAGAAAGGGTTAAAAGCGCCTGTCTTGCGGCACTGCCAAATCGATTTGCAGGCGTTTCAGCAACGGTGCCCATTCATTTTAATGGGCAGGGCGTTTTGGGAGTGGTGTACACAGCGCCCCCGAACCCCCTCAAAGATGCTGCTTGAAGGACTTTTTTTCCTGTCCCACAAGCGCACCGCTGTGGGAAAACACTCAGGCTTTCCCACTGGGGAGGCATGACAGGCGATTTACAGGCGCTATTATTAGAGCTAAAACACCTGAAAAGCGCCCCAGTGTGAAAGGGGTCTGAGTGGAGACGGACCTCTCATCCGCCTGCAGAGCGATTCTCCCCACCGAGCAAGCAGAGTTCATCCAACGGATTCCGCCCTGTGTGAAAGGGGCCTATGATACAATGCACTGCGATCTCTATGATACAATACACTGTGATCTCTATGATACAATACGCTGTGATCTCTATGATACAATACACTGTGATCTCTATGATACAATACGCTGTGATCTCTATGATACAATACGCTGTGATCTCTATGATACAATACGCTGTGATCTCTATGATACAATACGCTGTGATCTCTATGATACAATACGCTGTGATCTCTATGATACAATACGCTGTGATCTCTATGATACAATACGCTGTGATCTCTATGATACAATACGCTGTGATCTCTATGATACAATACGCTGTGATCTCTATGATACAATGCACTGTGATCTCTATGATACAATGCACTGCGATCTCTATGATACAATACACTGCGATCTCTATGATACAATACGCTGTGATCTCTATGATACAATACGCTGCGATCTCTATGATACAATACGCTGCGATCTCTATGATACAATACGCTGTGATCTCTATGATATAATACACTGCGATCTCTATGATATATACACTGTGATCTCTATGATACAATACGCTGTGATCTCTATGATATAATACGCTGTGATCTCTGTGATATAATACACTGCGATCTCTATGATATAATACGCTGTGATCTCCTATGATACAATACGCTGTGATCTCTGTGATATAATACACTGCGATCTCTATGATATAATACGCTGCGATCTCTATGATATAATACGCTGTGATCTCTATGATACGATACACTGTGATCTCTATGATACAATATGCTGTGATCTCTGTGATACAATATGCTGTGATCTCTGTGATACAATACACTGTGATCTCTATGATACAATACGCTGTGATCTCTGTGATACAATACACTGTGATCTCTATGATACAATATGCTGTGATCTCTGTGATATAATACACTGTGATCTCTATGATACAATATGCTGTGATCTCTGTGTTATAATACACTGCGATCTCTATGATATAATATGCTGTGATCTCTATGATATAATATGCTGTGATCTCTATGATATAATACGCTGTGATCTTTATATTACAATACCGTGTGACCTCTATGATTCAATACTGTATGATCTCTATAGGAGAGTCATAGTATGATCTTTATAATACAGTACATTGTGATCTCTATAGGAGACTAGGCTAATACACACAGCTGTAACCCTTCCTCTGCCATTATTTCCTTATTTTGGCACACAAACTATAATGCATGTGTTATGTGCAGGAACCCATGTTTGGGGCACTTTTTCTGCACCACGTTCGAAACGCACTGGGTATGCGATCTGCAGGTGTCAATGCATTCCTAATGACTCCCCAAACACAGACCACAAATGCAGTGTGTTTTCCTGCATCGGATCACATGGTATCGCAGTACCATGAGCTTGCATTGCAGTGCTTTTAAAAGTGGCGTATGCAGTACATTTGGTGCGATTTTTGGACCATTCGGCACTAAAATGTGTTTCCCTGCGCGAGACGCACCAAAGTACCTTGTGTACCTTTTATTTTTTTTGGCAGTGAGCAGGTTTCACATTCTGAATTTTGTACACGACAGACACAGCAAAACAAGGGACTGCGACCCACTTTTGGGGTGCCATAAAGAAATGATGGCCCCCCAAGCACATGAGTTTCCAAAAACGCATGTGGAAACGCACATTTCTGCCCATTTTCCTGGAAAGATGAGGTAAGCGTTCCGGGAACATGTACAGAAACACGCATTTCTCATGTCTGTCTCATGTCTGTCATGAATGCTGCTGCCAGACTTATCCACCTTACCAACCGTTCAGTGTCTGCCAACCCTCTCCTCCAATCCCTACACTGGCTCCCAATCAGCCAGCGAATTAAATTCAAAATACTAACCACAACTTACAAAGCCATCCACAGCTCTGCCCCGAGCTACATCACCAATCTTGTCTCCAAACATATCCCAAACCGTCCTCTCCGCTCTTCTCAAGATCTCCTCCTGTCAAGCTCTCTTGTTTCCTCCTCCCATGCTCGTCTCCAGGATTTCTCCAGAGCCTCTCCTATCCTCTGGAACTCGCTACCTCAACCTGTCCGGCTATCCTCTACTCTAGCTACCTTCAGGCGATCCCTGAAAACTCATCTCTTCAGGGAAGCCTATCATGTCTCCAACTAATCTTCTACCACTTCCATCAGCTCATTCCCCACAGTTACAACCTTTTGTATCACCTCCCCACCCTATTAGATTGTAAGCTCTTCTGAGCAGGGCCCCCTTAATCCTCTTGTATTTTATTGTATTATAACTGTATTGTCTCCCTTTTTTATATTGTAAAGCGCTGCGTAAACTGTTGGCGCTATATAAATCCTGTAATAAATAAATAAATAAATTTCTGCCCACGTTTGCGGAAACATGCAAATTTGTCAAAATGCTCATCGCACCTGCCGCGCCATTATTTCTTAATGGCACCCCAAACGCACAAAACATTCCGTTTGGTAATTCTATATAACTGGGAGCCGAGGTGATTCTGTGCCACCACCCCTGACTACACCTTAGGAGATCCTGATAGATCCTATTGTTCCAAAGGTTCTGCCCACCCCCCTCCACTGCAGGACAATGCTGACCAAGGGAGCCCCACACTCCATACGGATCCAACCTATGAAACAGCGGGTCACACACATTAACATAATTACGTGACAACCAAACTTACTAAAGGCCCATACACACGATCTGACTTTTTGACAACAAACATGCAAATTAGCTGTTTTGGACCAACATCCGACCGTGTGTACGCTCCATCGGACCAACTTGGGACTTTTGTTGGCTGTGCGAACGGACCAACTTTCTGCCAGCAAAAGTCTGATGGAGCAAAGTCCGACCGTGTGTACAGAAAACCATAGGACTTTTGTACAAACACGCATGCTCAGAACCAATGCAAAAGATCAGACAACAATACAGAAGTTGACCAAAGGTGGCGGTAAAGAGCAGAAAAAAACACGTGATTTGGTGAAAGTTGGCTGAAAAAGTCCTGCTGTGTGTATGCAAGACAAGTTCAGGGCCGATGCCCTTTGTACAAAAATCCACGGGAAAGTTTGTACAAAGTCCTATCGTGTGTATGTGGCTTAAGCCAGGCAGTACATGCCACAGGTCCCTGGATAAATCCCTCTGGCACATTTCACCTTTACAGGATTATAGAGAGGACGAAACGCATTGGTAGGAATCTGCGGCATGTACAGCCTGGCGTAATAAAATTTGGTTTATTTTGTTTTTTGTAGGGTGAGTGTTCTAAGACTTTTCAATTTATGAGGATTATAAGTATTAAGGTGGCTGGTGGAACTATAGCCTGCAAAATGAAAATTGAGGAACTTGCCCATGTAAGATGATGTGAATGATGCGTTCATTTCGATGTAAAATGTAATAAAAATAAAAATTTGGTAATAAATAAATAAAGTTGGATTTAATGAGTGATATCTTCAGTGTGCATTCATGCGGCGCAGGATGACCTTGGCTTTCATTCATCCAAAATGACAGAAGACCGAGGTTATGCTGCCATTGCCGCATGAATGACTCAATCAAAGCAAGATGGAAATATCAACAATATGACGGCGACCCGCCACAAGAGCTGCACAGCTCCGCCGTCATTTGACAGTGGGCGGTCAGCTACAGGTTAAGTACCCTAGGATGCAAGCCATCTGGTCCCGGTGATTTATTAATGTTAAGTTTCCCAAGTCTAATTTTGATTCTGTCCTCTGTTAAAGCGGTGTTTCACCTAAAAAAAAAAAAAAAAAAAATGTAAAAGTCAGCAGCTAAAAAAAAAGTAGCTGCTGACTACACTTACCCTCCCAGGGCGCCCGCGATGTCGGTGGTGGAGGCCGAGATGTCCCTCGGCAATCCGGTTCCAGCGCCGCCATCCTCAGTAAGGGCTGCCCGTTTCCTACTGTGCATGCGCGAGTCGGCGCGCGGCCTACTGCGCATGCGCGAGTCGAATTTGTGAATGGGGAAGGCGATGTGTTGTGGGACACAGTTCCCATAACACACCGCGCCCCATTCACTAGAAGACGGCGCTCAGAGCAGAGGAGAGAACATCACCGCGGAGCTGGAAGAGGCAGATTAGGACGATCTGCCTAGCAACAGCCATTTC
Source organism: Lithobates sylvaticus (assembly GCA_028564925.1). Classification (NCBI taxonomy): domain Eukaryota; kingdom Metazoa; phylum Chordata; class Amphibia; order Anura; family Ranidae; genus Lithobates; species Lithobates sylvaticus. The sequence continues at coordinate 543,703,117 of CM053029.1, forward strand.
TGGTAAGTAAAAAAATATATATATATTTTCCCCATCCGTCTTTCAGGACAGCACCATAGAGAGACCCTGGCTCCTCCCCTTTCAGGAAACACCGCCTTAGATTTTTGAATTTAAGTCCCCACCGTCCTGCCTGTCCCTCAGTTATGGTGTTTCCTCCGGTGGGGAGACACCGCTATGGAGCCAAGGGCTGAATAGCCAGGGAGGCTAAGGCCGATCTTTTCCAGAAGAAGGGGGGGGAGCAGGGGTCTCTCTACCTCCCTCCATCCTACCTTGCGGTCCGTGAGGCTGGGGAAGCCGGGGACTGGACTGACCTTTTTACACGCACCTCCGGCTTCTTTTGGGGAAACTGCAAGCCGGAGGGTTCCGCTCTTCTCCGGTCCAGGGGGACGCCAGCGGAAGCACAGGAGGCCGCCATGTTCAGCGTGGAGCTCAGTGCGCCGGGTCGGATGGCGGGTGACGTCATTTCCGGCGGGGGTCAGTGCTTCCGTTCGACCCGCGGCTTCCGGTTCCGGCCGCGGGATTTGAAGAGCGGAACAGGCGTTCTGGCTGGTGCTGCCTTGTTTTTGCCTGTAGCGACAGCGTTGGGAGGCGAAGGCACCACCGATCCTCAGCGGGAGATGTCGGAAGCAGAGGCTTCCCGAACTGCTCCTGGAGATGCCTGCACCAGCCACTCTAAGGTAAGTGGAACCCTGGGGTGGTGTTCCCTTACTAGTTAGCCTGTAAGCTCCACAGGTGTTTGTCTCCCTTGGTGGTGGGGAAGATGGGGGGTAACTAGGACCCTGGTGGTGGTGGTCACAGTTATAGCACCCCTGGTGGCCCTCTGTATGTATTGCTGGTGGTTGAGGGGAGTCTGACGGCTCTCTTTCACGTTTTGTCTTTTTTCAGAGCAAGTCTGCTGAGAAGACTAAGTCGCCCCACAATTCAAAGAGAAAATGCCCTTCATGCAGAACCACAATGGGAGAATCATGGTCCAAGGCTCTTTGTAGGGAATGTATAGAGGGGCTAGTGAGGGAGCAGTCAGCGGAGCAAAGTATGGAGTTAGCTGCGTCCGTTAAGGAACTCTCTAGCACCGTACAGTCTTTTAAAACGCTCTTCTCTAGTTTTCAGTTTCCGCAGACTCAGGTTAACCCTCCACCAGCACAACAGAGTGTAGCGCCAAGCCTAATGGATGCTCCCTCGGCGAGTGGTGAGAATCCAGGAGGCTCTAGAGAAGAGATTGAGGAGGAGCCAGAGAGCATTGCTTCAGATTCCCAGGGGGAATCCGAGGGAGAGGAGGTGGATGGCGAGTCCACGAGAGCCTCTCGCTACAAACTTTCTCTGGAGGAAGTGGAAGAGCTTTTAGGAGCTATTCATACCACTTTGGGAATCCAGGAGGAAAGGAGAAAGCTGTCGCTCCATGACCAAATGTATAGGGGCTTAGGGGAACAGAAAAAGAAAGTGTTTCCGGTCCATGAGGTACTGGTCGATGCCATTAAAAAAGAATGGCAAGACCCGGAAAGGAAACCGTTCTTTTCGAGAAGTTTGAAAAGGAGGTTTCCTTTTGCAGAGGAGGAAGCTCTAGTATGGAATAAAAGTCCTAAACTAGATGCAGCCTTCTCGCAGGTCTCTAGGCATACTGACCTTGCCTTTGAAGATATGGGAGCCCTCCCAGATCCTATGGATAAGAGGATGGACTCTCTATTGAAAAAATCCTGGGATTCATCAATAGGCAACCTCAAACCCGCCATGGCGTCCACAGTGGTGGCACGAAACATGGAGTACTGGTTGACGCAAATCAAAGCACACATTGAAGCAGGAACTCCTAAGGAAACAATCCTGTCTTCCTTTCCTATGCTCCTCAATGGAGTAGCCTATCTGGCCGACGCCTCAGCGGAGTCAGTAAGGATGTCCGCAAGATCTGCAGCCTTGTCCAACTCAGCAAGGCGGGCTCTTTGGCTTAAGACGTGGCAGGGAGATAGCGCGTCAAAAGTCAAGCTCTGCGGTATTCCTCTCACAGGGGACTTGTTGTTCGGTCCTGGCTTGGAGGCCGTTTTGGATAGGACGGCCGACAGGAAAAAGGCCTTTCCTATCAAAAAGAAGTTTGCGGAAGCCAAAAGGAGGGTTCAACCTAGGAGGAAGTTTGAACCTCCTAAAAATGAGCAACAGAAAAAAGTTTGGGGGCAGAAGGGCAAAGGGCGTGGGGGAGCTATTTTTCGCCCTCCTGAACAGCCCAAAAAGTCCAAATGACGGAACCACGGTGGGAGGAAGACTGGGGTACTTCCTCCCACAGTGGGAGTTGATCACCTCCAACCATTTTATTTTGGAGATTATAAGGAGGGGTTACAGGTTGGAGTTTTTAAACCTCCACCTCTCAGGCTTCTGGTCACCACGCTACCAAGATGTGCAGAAAAGGCCTCAGCTCTTCTTTCCTCTCTACAGGAGCTGGAGGAACAAGAGGTGGTAACCCGAGTCCCGGTGGAAGAGACAGGCAGGGGCTTCTATTCCCACATCTTTGTGGTCCGCAAACCATCGGGAAAGTTCAGACTTATTCTGAACTTGAAACCCCTGAACGTCTCGGTTACCTACAGGAAGTTCCGAATGGACTCGATCTATTCGGTGAAAGCACTTCTTCCCCAGAATTGCTTCATGGCGTCCATAGACCTGAAGGATGCCTATCTGCACATCCCCATAGCAGAGGGGTACCAGAAGTTCCTCAGGTTGGCAGTGAAGACCCCAGAAGGGATAGTGCATCTACAATTCAAGGCTCTTCCCTTCGGGCTATCTTCTTCCCCCCGTATATTCACCAAAGTCATGGTGGAGGTTCTGGCCTTCTTGCGACTCAGAAACATTTCAATAGTCGCATATCTAGACGATCTGCTCCTATTTGCTTCTTCCCCAGAGCAGCTGTCCAGAGATCTGCAGGTAACAAGGGACATCCTCGAAAATCTAGGATGGCTCCTGAACCTGGAAAAATCCAGCCTGACCCCATCTCAGAAGATCATCTTCCTGGGCTACAGGTTGGATTCAACAAAACAAAAAGTTTTTCTTCCGGAAGAAAAAATCCAGAAAGTAGACAGGGCGATGTTGTTCCTGCAGGGCAATCAGCAGGTCTCAATAAGGAAAGCCATGTCAGCTCTAGGGCTACTGACATCCTCACTCCCAGCAGTACAGTGGGCAGGGCTGCATTTTCGCCCCTTACAACTTTTCATCCTGGGAATTTGGGACCACAGTCAGAGTTCCCTGGACGCCCTGATAGAGGTACCAATTCAGGTAAAAAGGTCACTCTGGTGGTGGAGAAAAGGGGCCAATCTTCCTCAGGGGTTGGAATGAGTCCTTCCGGTATCCAAAACCATCACGACCGATGCAAGCGGCACAGGTTGGGGAGCACATCTAGATTCCCGGATGGTTCAGGGCACCTGGCTAAGGCAAGAAGCAAGGGAATCCTCGAACTGGAGGGAGCTGAAAGCCATAGAGTTGGCACTCAGAGCCTTTCAGGAGGAACTCCAGGGTCAACACGTGAGAGTCAGGTCAGACAACTCCTCTGCAGTAGCATATCTCAACAGGCAGGGAGGTACCAAAAGCAGGTCACTGGAGCTTGACAAGCAGCATCCTAAAGTGGGCCGAGGCAAATATTCTGTCCCTATCGGCGGTACATCTAAAAGGGATCAAAATCAGGTTGCGGATTTTCTCAGCAGGAGAAAGCTGAGAGAAGGCGACTGGATTTTGAACCAGGATGTCTTCGAGGCAATTACCCAGAGGTGGGGGGTGCCTTGTATAGACCTCTTCGCCTCAAGGGAAAACAGAAAGACAGGTCTCTTCTTCTTCCTGAGCAGATGGGACGGAGCACTTGGAGTGGACGCACTGGCTCAGAGCTGGGAGTTCTCCAAGTGCTATGCCTTCCCCCCTCCCGTACTAATTCCAGCAGTACTGAGGAAGTTACAGTTGGAGAGCACAACTCTCATTCTGATAGCACCTCATTGGCCCAGGAGGCCGTGGTTTTCCATCTTAAAGAGTCTTGCAGTGGAACCCCCTTGGATTCTGCCATTCCAGGAAGATCTTCTGTCCCAGGGTCCAATCTGTTGTCCTCAGGTGGAGCGGTGGAACCTGGCTGCTTGGCTACTGAGGAGGAATTGCTGAAGGGCAAGGGGTTCTCAGATCGTTTAGTATCGACCCTACTAAGTTGCAGAAAAAGGGAGACGCAAGCTATCTACCTGAAAGTGTGGAAACGCTTCAATAGCTGGTGTGCGGATAGTTCCTTTGACACAAGCAGTTCTGTAGCGGTACTGGAATTTCTGCAAGCAGGAGCAGACAAGGGGTTGGCTGTTAGCACACGGAAAGGACAAGTATCTGCTTTGAGTGTGTTTTTGGAGAAACAATTAGAATTGGATCCTTGGATATCTAGGTTTTTTAAAGCTCTGAACAGGCAGAGGCCAGTAAGAGTATCTTCTTTTCCAGTATGGGATCTTTCTTTGGTGTTACAAGCCCTCACCGGTGAACCATTTGAACCGTTGGAGGCTTGTACGTTAAGGTTGATCACCCTCAAAACTGTGTTTTGGGTGGCGATTACCACGGCAAGAAGAGTAAGTGAACTCGAAGCCCTTTCAATTAGGGCACCTTTTTTTCAGATATTTCCGGATCGTGTGGTTTTTAGAACAGATCCGGCATTTTTGCCTAAAGTGGCCTCAAGTTTTCATAGAGGCCAGGAAATAATTTTGCCTACCTTCTATGTAAACCCTGTGAGGGAACAGGAACGCACATTTCATAAGTTGGACGTTAGGAGGTGCGTCCTCCAGTACTTGGAGAGTACAAAGGACTATAGGAAGTCTGATTCTTTTTTTGTATTATTTTCAGGAGCTAAAAAAGGGTCTAGAGCCTCTAGGCGGACGATAGCCAGATGGATTAGGTTAGCTATCAGACAGGCTTATGTAGCGGGGGGAGTGGAGCCCCCGGATGGCATTAGAGCACATTCCACCAGGGCAGTGGCGACTTCGCAGGCTGAGTGGGCTGGTGCTTCTCCAGAGCAGATCTGTAGGGCGGCAACGTGGTCCAGCTTTGATACGTTCGTAAGGCACTACAGGTTGGACCTGCTGTCAGCAAAGGACCAAGCCTTTGGGCGTAAAGTTCTGCAGGCAGTAGTCCCACCCTAAGGTAAGGTGCTCGCTTATCCTCTCTATGGTGCTGTCCTGAAAGACGGATGGGGAAAAATGGAGTTACTTACCGGTAACATCCTTTTCCGGGAGTCTTTCAGGACAGCACAGTTACCCACCCAAATTTGTTTGACATGGAAGAAGTCATCGCATGAGACCGTCAGGTAAGAGATGTAAGTTATTATGACGTGTTCTTGTGTCTCCCCAGCTGGCCGGAGGTACTCTTGAAGAACTGAGGGACTGGCAGGACGGTGGGGACTTAAATTCAAAAATCTAAGGCGGTGTTTCCTGAAAGGGGAGGAGCCAGGGTCTCTCTATGGTGCTGTCCTGAAAGACTCCCGGAAAAGGATGTTACCGGTAAGTAACTCCATTTTTTTTTTCATTTTAAATTGTTATTAACATTTTATTAAAGTTTTTTTTTTTTTCAGGGTGTCCCACCACTTTAACCATGGAGGTGCTTCCTGTGATGTGTCATAAGGTTAAACACTGCAGTTTTGGTTACTGAAGCCCCCGATTCTTTTGTGAAGACGCCATCTCCCCCTCCTTTGTAACCAGATGTCTTTCCTCTATTCTTTATGGGGCCAATATGGTCTGTCCTCCCTTTTTTATTGTTTACATACTTAAAGAATTTCTTGGGATTTTTTCTGCTCTCCTCCGCTATGTGTCTTTTCGTGTTCTATCTTAGCCGCCCTAATTGTACCCTTACATTTATTGTTGCATTCTTTATAAAGTCTGAATGCTGATGATGATCCCTCAACCTTGTATTTTTTTGAAGGCCTTCTCCTTTGCTTTTATATGCATTTTTACATTGGAGTTAAGCCATCTAGGACTTTTGTTCGCTCTTTTAAATTTATTACCCAATGGGATGCATTGGCTAATTCCCTTATTTAATATGCTCTTAAACCAAACCCATCTCTCCTCCGTGTTCTTTGTTCCTAAGATTTTATCCCAATTCATGCCTTCTAACTAAGTTCGTAGTTTAGGGAAGTTGGCTCTTTTGAAATTCCGTCTTTGTATTCCCCCTATGTTTCCTATTTATGTGATTTATACTGAAGCCAATTGACTTGTGATCACTGTTTCCTAATTTTCCCCGTATTTTCACATCCGTGATCAGGTCTGTATTGTTGGTAATCAGTAGATCCAGTAACGCTTTTTTTTTTCTAGTTGGTGCGTCTACCATCTGAACCATGAAATTGTCCTGCAAGACATTTAGGAACTGGCGAGCCTTAGACGAATGCGTAGTTCCCTCTTCCCAGTCTATGTCTGGATAATTAAAATCCCCCATTATGATAACACTTCCCATCCATATCCGAATACCCGAATTACAATATAAACAAATTTTACCGAATGCTCCGAATAACGTACGAAATTTGTGCAAATTTCAGAACTTCAGACTAAAATTCAAATCGAATTTTACATTGAACTCCAGTCGAATTCTAACTACACATAATGCTGAAATCAAAAACTGTGTGTGTTATTAGAGTACCATTTTGAAATAATGCTGTTTTTGTTAAACCAAAGGTGATTTAAGGAGTCATTGTAATCATTTGATGAAGATTTTTCTTTTGTTTGCTGCATTCAAATCGAAAACAATATAACATTTTCGTTTCGACCGATTCAAAAATGTATCGATTTGAACATTTCAAATCAAAGAAAATTAAAAAATTCCGAATGCGAATTCCAAATATGAATTGAATGAATCAACCAAATTGAACTAAACAAAATAACTAGATTAACGAATCAAAAAAAGGGGGAGGGCTGGTCAGCCTTAGGCCTGGGGGGCAAGTCCAGTCAAGGGAATCATTGAACCACCGAATCAGCTAGCCATTCATGCCCACCTGGTTTTTCAATGCAGCCTCACCAGTGCCCACCAATGCAGCCTCACCAGTACCCACCATTGCAGCCTCACCAGTGTCCATCAATAGAGCCTCACCAGTGTCCATAAATGCAGCCCGATCAGTGCCCATAAATGCAGCCTCCCAGTGCCCATAAATGCAGCCTCCCCAATGCCCCAAAAATGCAGCCTCACCAATGCCCATAAATGCAGCTTCACCAGTGCTTATAAATGCAGCCTCCCCAGTGCCCATAAATTCAGCCTCCCCAGTGCCCATCAATGCCGCCTGATCAGTGCCCATTAATGCAGCCTGATCAGTGTCCATCAATGCAGCTTCACCAGTCCCCCTAAATGCAGCCTCACCAGTGCCCATAAATGCAGCTTCACCAGTGCCTACAAATGCAGCCTCACCAGTGCCCATAAATGCAGCCTAATCAGTGACAATCCCATCAACTCAGCCTTACCTGTGCCCATCAGTGCAGCCTGATTAGACAGCAGTGCCCATCAGAACAGCCTTGCCAATGCATAGGGAGAGATGAGAGCTGCTGGTATAAACAGAGCAGGGATCTCCCCCTTACCCGCCTCTTAGACCGACTCCTATGATGGACGTCACACGTCCTGGCATTGGACCAGTATGACGTCCATCACAGGAGCTGGTCCAGGAGGAGGGACTTCATATGTCACCCGGTCGCGTCGGGTAAGCGGGTGATGGAGATCCCCGCTCTGTGTAGGCCAGCGGCGCTCGCCCCCCTTCTCTTCAGAGGCAGCCTGGTGTGCACCGGCTCAAAAACTGCCCCAGGGCAGGCAGCCAATAGCTCTGGCATCCCAGCTGACCCCAGGCCTTGTGACTCGGGGCTAATAATGGTCATTGGTAATACCGAGACCTGGGGCTTTTTGGGGGTCAGCCCCCCTCACAATGCCACTGCCCACAGGCCATGGTCAGCACAGAACCCACAGGCCATGACCAGCACAGGACCTGACAGCCAGAGACTGTTAAGAGCTACGGGAGGAGACGCATGGAGGTGGACACCACTTGCCATCGCCCGCTGCCCCACCGAGACAGGGTAAGTTTCGGGCAGACAGCAAGGGGGTCACAGTGGCAGCATTTGATGGCACAGTGGCAGCATCTGATGGGCACAGTGGCTGCGTTTTTTTTTTTTTAGAATTTTTCAGTTTGTTTGCACCCCCCCAAAAATTTTGAGCACCAGCCGCCACTGAAGCTGATTGCTTTCTATGCAGAGCTGATTTTGCACTTAAAGCGGAAGTAAACCCATCGATTTAACAGTCTAAAAAAAAAAAGGCATGCCGTGAATGCTAACTGCACATTGGTTGTGCTCTCAACCAAACAGTCAAACCATCCAATGGCTGGTGTCATAACGGATCACATGTGCAGCACTGTGGCAGTTGAAGATTAAACAGAGGCAAAGATGGCAGCTTCCTTGGCTGAAAACGATAGGGGGGTTTACTTCCACTTTAAGTTTTAGTACATCAACCCCTAAGAAACACTTGTAATGAGTATTTCCAAGCACAGTGCTTTTTCACATACTGCTTTGGTAGGTGAACACTTGGATATGCAAGGACCAGTGCAGTGGTCAGGAGATTTCTAGAACACGCCAAAGGCTGAGCGATGGCTGTAACTCCCAATAGGAACAAGCATATTTTGGACGGGGGGAAGGGGGCCGTGGAGCTAAAGCCTGCACAGATGTAAACACACAAATCCTTGTGCTGTCAGGGGAGAGTAAACATGTCATTTGTTTCTAGTAAATAGGAACAACAATATGTCTCCTCTCTTACTCAGTTCTATCCCCATACAGTTAGAACACACAGAGGGAACACACATTTAACACCTTGACCGCCCCCTAGTGTTAACCCCTACCCTGCCAGTGATATTTACACAGTAATCAGTGCATTTTTATAGCACCAATCGCTATATAAATGTCAATGATCCCAAAAATGTGTCAAAAGTGTCCGATCTGTCTGCCGTAATGTCACAATCCCGAGAAAAAACCAAACCAATCAATAAACGCTTATTGCGATTTTTTTTTTTTTTTTTTTTAACAAGAATACGTAGAAGAGAATATATTGGTCTAAACTGATGAGGAAATTTGTTTTTTTTTAAAAAAACTTTTTTGGGGATATTTATTATAGCAAAAAGTAAAAAATATTGTTTTTCTTTTTTCAAAATTGTTTGAAAAATTGTGTTTTTTTTGTTTATAGCGCAAAAAATAAAAACCGCAGAGGTTATCAAATACCACCAAAAGAATGCTCTATTTGTGTAGAAAAATACACCATATATGTGTTTATAAACGTAGCAATACGATTAGATACAGCATCGCATGACCACGCAAATACCAGTTAAAGCTACGCAGTGCCAAATTGTAAAAAATGCTCTGGTCATGAAGGGGGTAAAATCTTCCGGGGCTGAAGTGGGTAAAGTAGTGTGTACATGGCTTTACTGTCAGCAGCTGACTATCTCCTCCTATGATTGACAACCCACCACTCCCACCCAGCCATGGTGACTCCTAAATACACATATTCTCCAGCATATCTGCTTGCAGTGTTTACTGGAAATGTTGTATCATCAATAACTTTTCACATCCAGGAAGGACTTGCAAGCACAGCTAAATCCCCAGCCTTCACTTTGTAGTAGCAACCAGCTTAAGCCTCTTTCACACGGCCGGCTGTTCTGACGTTGTTAAAAGCATGTTTTGCTATTTTGAAACTCCAAGACTCCAGGCACAGCGATTACTTGCAGTTGTACATTGCGATTAGCTGCGTTTACGTGCGTTTACATGTGGCTGCGCTTAGCTGCATTGGAATATTCTTGCCATTTCTGATGTGCTTCCTGTTGTTTTTCTTTCCTTGTTGCTGCTGCTGTCCGCAGGAGAAATAGTACACTGCGATTACCTGCAGTTGTGTGCAGATAGCTGCAATAAATCGGTCCTGGACGCAGTCAAATAAATTTTTTCTAACGGCACAAAACCCCATGTAACAAAACCGTTGCTAAATGTAGTGTGTGAATGGGGCCATAGGAAAGCATTGTTTGAGTTTAGCTGCGGTAGATAACTTGATCTATCCGCAGCTAAAAGCTGAATTCTATCTGCCCGTGTGAAAGGGGCCTAATGCCGCGTACACGCGATCGGAATTCTCGTTGGAAAAAGCTCTGATGGTTTTTCTGACGGAATTCCGCTCAAGCTGTCTGGCCTACCCACGGCCACACCAAATTCCGACCGTCAAGAACACGGTGACGTACAACAGTAAAACGAGCCGAGAAAAAAGTTCAATGCTTCCGAGCATGCGTAGGAATTTTGCGTGTCGGAATTGCATACACACGATCGGAATTTCCAATAGAAAGTTTTTCCGTCGGAAAAATTGAGAACATGCTCTCAAATTTTTGCTGGCGGGAATTCGGCCAGCAAAATTCCGATGGAGCCTACACACGGTCGCATTTTCCGATGAAAAGCTCTCATCTGTCTTTTGCTGGCCGAAATTCCGATCGTGTGTACGTGGCATTAGAGACAACTATTCCAAATGATGAATCAGATAAGAAAAGGGCACTCAGAAAATGAACCGGCGGTTTACCCTGGACATGGTTAGTATTTAATCTGAAAAGAAAAAAAATTCCGTGTTTAGATGGACCTTACTTTGTGTCTTTAACAGAACATAATAGAATTGTTTTGTGAAAGTTTTCTGTACACACTGCTCTGATACAAGGTGAAGCCCTTGTGTACAAGGCCTAACAGCACAGCCAAGCAGCTCCGAGCCTCCCGATGCCGGAGGCATTGTTCCGTTTTCCAGCACAATGCAGTCTGGCCTTGAAAATTGTTTTTCAATACGAGCTGTGCTGAACATATGCAACTAACCTCATAGACTCATCAATAAGCAATGGGCTTCCAAGGATAGTCTGTATTATGCCAAAGAAAGCCAAGCTTATCTAAACTGTGGTAGCTCTCAGCAGCATGCTATACCTTCTCAGTGAAATGGCCTTGTACTAGGGTCTCTAGAAAAAAAAAAAAGTAACTTGTGGGAAAATAATAGTAACTTGTGGACAGATGATGTTTTAACAAACTAAGCAATTTCCTTTCATTAAAAGATATTTAAATCCAAGAACAAACATTTTTAATATAATGCAGCTTACCAGTTTTTAGATGTGGTGTCTGCAGAGGCATAACTAGAACCTTCGGGGCCCGGGTGCAAGAAACCATGAAGGGACCCCTGGCTGGGGCCCTTCCCTCTGATCCTGGTGGCAGAACGCCAGGGCCCGGTTGCAAGTGCGACCTTTGCGTCCCTGGTAGTTCGGCCACTGGTGTCAAGAGTTGTTTATTTTTTATTTATTTTTTTTTTACCATTTTTTTTTAATTTTTTTTTTTTTTTTACAATTTATTATTAAAATTTTTTTTAGGAACCCCGTTGGGGGGCTTTGGTGAGGTATCAGGTGTCTAAAAAGACCTCTGATGTTTCACCTTTGAGACAGAAAAAGTAGATTGAGGACCAGTGTTGGCCATCTTACTTTAAAAAAGTAATTAGTTAAGTTACAAATTACTTCTCCCAAAAAGTAATTGCTTTAGTAACTCAGTTACTACATTGGAAAAGTAATTAGTTACGCAGCAAAGTAACTGAATTTTTTTTTTAATATTCTATACGTGTAACTAAGGGCGGGTCTAGTATTACTGTAACCAAGGGGCGCATTTATTATTATTGTTATATATCGTGTAACCAAGGGGCTGCTCTATTATTACTCTAACCAAGGGGCAGATCTGTTATAGCGTGTAAGCAAGTGGCGGGTCTATTATTATTATATCGTGTAAGGGGCGGATAGCTACAGAAGAGGGCGAATGTTAAATTAATGGGCAGAGCTCGATATATAACAATAATAATAAATGCGCCCCTTGGTTACAGTAATACTATACCCGCCCCTTACTTACACGATAGATGCCCCTTGCAGAGTAGCACTAGCATCAGGAGCGTGCGGCATCGCCTCGTACGATTACATGCTAACTGCGCCTGCGCGGTGTAGAGTTGACTCAGAGCTGTTTAGGTTCGGCAATTTTCGGAAGCGTCGTAGTCCTTCGTACTGCGCAAGCCCTGCGCCTGCGCAGTACAGGGGGTCCTTATCCGACGGGGGAACTTTTTCGGCAGGACACCGGAATTACACTACTGCCATCTAGTGGCGGTAGATGTAATTGGGGTAACTAAGCCAAAGTAATGGGAACTGAGTTACCATGAGGGGAAAAGTAATCAGTTAGATTACTCGTTACTCTCTAAAGTAACTGCGGTAGGTAACTCAATTTATTTTAACTCAGTTACTTACATCACTGTTGAGGACAGTCCTCAATCTCCATTTCTGCAGCCTCAGCAGCACAGAATGAATGGACATAAATAGCTCTGTACAAAGCTTCCCTTCATTCAAAAACTGAAGCATAGTATGCCTCAGTTATAAATGAACAGAGTCAGTGATCATTAAGACAAAGAAGGGGCCGGTAAATTACACATTTACTGGCCCCTTCCCCGCTCTCCATTCTGACACATACCTGCAGTAGCAGGGACAAGGGAGGGCCAGAAGAGCACACAGCAGGGCAGCAGGACCTGCATAGGAGGGATGGCAGGAGGGCGACATGTAGAGAAACCAATCCCCTCTATTTTCCTCCTGCAGCTGCCAAATGCCTGCGGGAGGGAGAGGAGGAGAAGCAGGCTTTCAGCGACTGCAGGAGGGGATGGATTTCTCTACATACTGCCCCCTGCCACCCTCCCATCTAGGAGCATGGGACCAGGTTGCAATTGTCACCCCTGTAGGTATGCCTTTGGTCATTGAGACCCAAAAACATTGATCTCTGCTTTCCAGTACAAAAAAAATGGTAGTGTTTACATCTGTCAGTGCCGAAAGTGATGACATGATGACGCTGCAGGCATCATTCAGATATCACTACTTCAACCTAAGCATGTCAGATGACATCTTTGGGCGGGAAGTGGTTAATCCGGCCATACACAAATAGATTTTCTAACAAACATTTGTATGAAAATTCATCTAAACACTCAGCAAATGTCATTCCAAACTACTTCAACATTTCACTTGTTTTCAACATTCAGTTTTGGAACAGACTTTTCTGAAAGAAAACCGCTTTAATTTACATAGATTTCACTTCAATAACATTTAGAAATTTGAACAAACGTTCTTAGATTGAAACGTTCTGAACAAAATTCTACTAGTGTATGGCCAGCTTATGTTCACCTTTTCGCAAAAAGAAGAAAGGGTGAACTAACAACCCCCTTCCCACCCCTGCACCACACTGCACTTAGCACCTTCCATGACTATCCTGTGCCACCCATGGCAGCCAGTGCATTGGCATCATAAAGCTTGTGATGTTGAGCAGTCATTAGTCAGCCCTGGCATGTAACCACACTGATCAATGAGCATCCCTCTGGGCCCTCTTTGTTCTGGAACAACATCCCAGAATTCCTGGATGGTTGCATTGACTAGTTTGGGCAGTGGAAGATTATCATTGAAGAAGATAAATGGGGGGGTGGTGTGAGTTAGTTCAGCTTTTATTTTTATTTGAAAAGGTAAACTAACCCTTTAAAATCAATAAACTTGTAATAGTTACTGGCATCTTCATGGTCTGTTCTCCCCCTGATTGTGTGGCCCACCAGTGACGTCTGCTTCTGACCACACACATGCACTGTACGAGATCTGACAGTCTGTTATTGAAGAAAAACAAATCTCATCAGATCTCCTATGACACGTGTATGACATCATTCAAAATCTTCCTGGAGTAAGGTGACCAGATTTTTAAAATGAAATCCGGGGACATGTTTTTTTTTTTTTCACTAGTAATGGCAGCAATCAGGACTGCGATATTGCGGTGGACAAATCGGACACCAATGCCACGTACACACGACTGGTTTTCCAGTCGGAATAAACTCCAAAGGTTTTTCCAACGGAGTTCCGCTGAAACTGTCTTGCCTACACACGATCACACCAAAGTCCGACCGTCTAGAATGCGGTGACGTACAACACGTACGACGGGACTAGAAAAAGGAAGTTCAATAGCCAGTAGCCAATAGCTGCCATCTCGTACTTGCTTCAGAGCATGCGTCGCTTTTGGTCTGTCGGAACAGCATACAGACGAGAGATTTTCCCGATAGGAATTGGTTCCTTCGGAAATATTTAGAACATGTTCTATTTCTAGGTCCGTCAGAATTTTCAAAAAAAAAGTCAGATGAGGCACACACACAATTGGAATATCCGATGAAAAGATTCCGTCTGACTTTTTCTGTCGGACATTTCGCTCGTGTGTACGCAACATTATTGACACTTTTGACACTTTGTGGGAACCAGCGACACTAAAACAGAGATCAGTGTTAAAAATATGTACTGTCACTGTACTAATGACACTGGCTGGGAAGGGGATAACATCTAGGGCAATCAATGGGTTAAATGTGTGCCTAAAAAGTGTTTTCTCACTGTGGGGGAGGTGCTTTTACTAAGGGAAGACATAGATCCCTATACCTGCTTTGCAGGAACACAGGATCAATGTCTTCCATACTGACAGAATGGTGAACTGCCTTGTTTACATAGGCAGACCATTAGGCGAGTCCGCCGGACCTGCTGATTGGCTCTGATACCCGGAAATGCAGGATCACGTATATAAGTGATCCTGCGCAGCGCAACCACCCTGTAGCAGTAAATCTGCTATCAGGCGATCGGCAACTGGTTAAGATCATCAGCATTATGATTACTCACAGGCAGCAGGCACTCTATCATGGCTCTGGCTGGTTCTGTCACAGTGTGTCACATAACATGGCTGCTGGGTGCAGATTTTGTTTACTTATGACCAATAAGTGCCTGCTGCCTGTGAGTTCTGATACAATCCATTATGCCAGAGAGACAGACACAGTGCAATGTAGTCTATTCACAGACACCCCCAAAGCACACCTGTGTTGAAGCCTTGAAGGCACTGGCAGCCCCACGATTGGATCTGCTTCCCCTCTATTCCTGCTGCTGGACATCGTCAGCCGAGCTCAGCTGCCCATCGCCGCCACCTGCCTCACAGCCTCTCAGGTCTCACTGTCCGGGCCCTGGTTACTACTGGGTGGGGAGTGGAAGAAAATTACTTTGGGTGGGGAGTGGAAGGCAAGGAGATAAGAAGGCAGGTGACTGGCCGGGATTTGAGCCAAGGCAGAAGAACATGTGAGCGGAGCTGAATGGGCATGTGCCGGAAACTGAAGAAATAGTCCATCCGCTCTGACCAGAACATCATCGTTTGAAAGGGACACAGATAATGAAACAAATACACCTCCCTAAGCTAGTAGGAGCGGGGGGGGGGGGGGGTGTAATTCAGATTTTTTTTTTTTATTCTGCACTGACTATCTTTGAAAATTGCCCCAGCTCCTGTTGAAGTCAAATCCGGGGACAAAACCGGGGACAGACTTGGTCCGGGGACAGTATCCTCAATCCGGGGACTGTCCCCTGAAACCGGGGACATCTAGTCACCCTATCCTGGAGGGCACTGGGGACATCGCCTTCTCAGAGCACAACTGTGAGAATGTGGCTACATCACCAGTGCCTAGTGAAAACCTGGATGTAGGATAAGGGCCCTGCCTGGTTTCTGGGTTCTGGAAGAGCTCTTTGGCATATCTATGCAGGACATTTCCTGTACATGCACAAACATTGGGCATTCCACAATAGCTGTCCTGGGTAGACCTGAACCTGGAGGCTCATCTGCGGAATCAGGGGGAAGGGGTGGGGCAGCATAAACCTAATTCTCGCCTAGAAGAGGTAACGCAGAAGTGCTGCTTTGTGAGAGGAGGAGGGGCAATATGTGACTTGGTTTAAAGTTTAAAGGAAGATCCACTTTATGTAAAGAACCTGCTCTTCTGGGGCTACCACCGGCACTCAAGGTCCTTATCCTCTGAGTGTACCCCCATAAGAAGCCGTTTGCTATGCTGGCACACCTGCTGGCTTGTTCCGGAGTCAAGCTGTGTGCATCTATTGACACACACACACAGTGCAGGTTTGGCCCCAACCCCTACTCTTTGCTCAGAGGTTTGATTGACAGCAGCATTAGCCAGTTGCAGCAGCGGGATTGTAAAGGCAGAAGGTTTTTTTTATTTTGATGCATTCTATGCATTAAGATAAAAAAACATTCCGTGTGCAGCAGCCCCTCTAATATTTATCTGAGCCCATCTTTATTCAGCGATGTTGCAGGAGTGTCTTAGCTGGCGGGGACTCCCCTCTTTGGCTAAGACAGCAGCGCAGCGCGATTGGCTCCCACTGCTGTCAAAGTCAGTCAGCCAGCCAATCAGGAGAGAGAGGAGGCAGAGCCTGGGTCACAGCTCCATGTCTGAATGGACACAGGGAGATGTGACTCGGCTCGGGTGCCCCCATAGCAAGTTGCTTGCTGTGGGGGTACTCAACAGGGAGGGAGAGGCCAGGCACACTAAGGAGGGACCAGGGAAGACGAGGATCTGGGCTGCCCTGTGCAAAACCATTTCACAGGGCAGGTAAGTATAACATGTTTGTTTTTTTTTGTTTTTTAAAACAAGACTTTACAATGACGTCAAATGTGAAAAGCTCTTTGGTGTAGAGCTTTTCACATTTATACAGTGGCTCCTGCTGCTGCTGAGCTCCCTGTGAGAAGAAGGGAGAGAAGAGCAGTGCTGCTGCAGACAGGTACTGGATGGGATTGAGATCGGGATCAGGTAAGTATTTAGGAGGGAGAGGGGATCTGACATGACAATATTCTTTTATCTTAATGCAGAGATTGCATTAAAGGGGTTGTAAAGTCAGAATTTTTTTTATCTTAATGCATTCTATGAATTCGGATAAAAAGCCTTCTGTGTGCAGCAGCCCCCCCCCCCCCCCAAAGCCTCGTACACACGATCGGATTTTCCAACGGTGTTCGATGACAGGCTTTTTGCGGAAAATCCGATCATGTGTTTGCTCCATTGGCCATATGTTGTTGGATTTTCCGCAGACAAATGTTGGCTAGCAGGTTTTCAAATTTTACGCGTGCAAATGTGTGTTGTCAGATTTTCCGAGCATGTTTACGGAAGTCCATCGCACAAAAGTCCAGAGTACAAACACGCCTTCTTGGAAGGGGTTGGTCTTGTAAAACTAGTGTTCGTAATGGAGATATCACATTCATAACGCGGAAAATTATGAATCTCTCTTCTTCTTTATAATGGGATAATAATGAAGCTGCTTTGCTGGTGATATTGACAGTTCTGCCAAACATATTTTAAATGGCTTTTTTTCTAGTGATGTCCAGAATAATAATTTTTAATTTTTTTTTTTATTTTGGGTCAAGTTACCACAACACCATTATTTTCTCGTAGTTTTTAAGCTCAAAGATACAACTATGTTGATGTCCCTTGTTAATTTGCCATTTTATTTTTTAAATGTACCTGCCTACTCACAAACTGTCCTTTTTTTAAGTAAAACACATAGCCAAGTATTTTTCAAACTAAATATTTTTTATTTAATAGGGAGCACAAGATCATATAAAAATCAAGAGGAAGGCAGTGATGGAAAAACAGTTGGAATTGGTGAAGCCTTTGTACCCCAGGGCAGACATCAATTATGTGAAGTGCAAAATTGGTAACCTGAGGAGTCCATTTAATAGGGAGCACAATACGTTCCTGGACTCCGAGAGGTCGGGAGCAGCAGCAGATGACATATATGTCCCCAGGCTGTGGTCGGACCGAACCCAGGCCATCGCTCTCAACGCTTCCTTCTACACAAATAAACTAAATTAAATTAAAAATGCATTCGCTGCATAAAAAAAAACAACTCAAATCATAATTTAAAAAATAAACAAAGAAAATTACAAATTGTAGGGGTAAAAATCCCCAGCCCAGCGGGCTTGTTGGGGGTGTTGGGGCTGCATTTACCACAGTCCGCCATGCTGCTGTGGTGGGTGGGGCGGCTGTGGTGTCTGTGGAGGTGGTGGAGGATTGTGATCTAAATCACAGATGTGGGTTTCCTGTGTAATTTTGCCCCTCCTCCCCTTGTTGAGGAGTTTCAGGATCAGCTCCTCACACATACTGCGTTGGTCCTCCTCCATATCTCTCAGCTTATTGCCGGTGTTTTGTCACGAAGTGTCCGGCTGTCACTAGGTGTCCGAAGTGTACTGCGCATGCGCAGTACAGAGCATGAAGATTTTTTAAATTGTCGGAAGATGAACGGCGCCTGCGCCGTGAGTCGAGGTGAAGCCCCCACCATCCAAGCGGACATAGGGTTAGTCAAACTTAGAGGGCCCCTCGCGGGCTGGCTTCGATCGCCACGCTTCGGGCACGGCCTCGCTGCGCTTGGCTCTTTTATATTCTAACTCTATGTCCACTTGGATGGTGGGGCTTAAAGGTGGACTAACGGCGCAGGCACCGTTCATCCTCGGCAATTTTCGGAATATGGGTGTCCTGTGTACTGCGCATGCGCAGTACACAGCGGACACTTCGTGATGGGGGCGGCTAATGATACAACACCGGTCATGCAGCCAAATGCCTCCTGTGCATCTGGGGCCATGCTAATGGCAGTTGTTGCATGCCTGAGGAAGGCAGCCATGGCGTCATCCAGGTTTCTGGTCTTCCTGGCCCTTTTAATAGGAGGGCGTAGGGAAGGAATCTGTGAATCTGTCTGACTGCTGGGCACGGGCTCGTCCTGAGACTTTCCTGTGTATGAAAATGGGACATATTTGTGTTTTTTTGGTCATCAATCACACATAATTTTGAGCTCATAATTTTGAGCTCACGGCCGTTTTTAAAACTTTTTTTGCATTGATACATGTCCCCTGGGGCAGGACCCGGGTCCCCAAACACTTTTTATGGCAATAACTCGCATATAAGCCTTTAAAATTAGCACGTTTTTTCACGTTCGTGTCTCATAGACTTTAACGGTGTTCGTGTGTTCAAACTAATTTTTTGCATGTTCTGCTGCGAACTGAACCGGGGGGTGTTCGTCTCATCCCTATTACGCAGCTGTACGCAGGAGCACCAGTGTGGGACACCATAACACCCTTGTTATGGTGTCCCACACAGGTGCTCCAGTGGACACTATCTCCATGTGTGAAACTTGCACAAAACAGGTAAGTATTCCTGCTTTGGAAAGGGAGAAAAATCATGTATTCAGCTTGGAACTCTGCCAAAACAGACAATTGAAAGACACTTCCAAACAATGTTTCATATTACTATTTCTAGCCTAACATATCTGTCTGCTAAGTATACCTTTTTTGGATTCACATAGGGGAGAAAAGAAGAGGGACATCTGAGCTGTGTGTGGACACCAGTAACCCAGCACCTCCTGAGGATACAGAAAGTCAACTCACCACATACTCTGAAGAAGATGTTGATGCTGATGTGCATGCAGGAAGTACTATGTGAAGTTCATGAAACTGTGTCGACCACAGGTCAGTGTCTGAGACCACAGCTTCAAGTAATAAATGGATGCCTGCATATTTCTAATACATGTTGTGTTTTTACATTTTTATGTGGATGTTGTGAAAGACCAAACTCACTTCAGCAATGCAAGTGCACAAATACTTATCAAAGTTGTCATCACCTCCCAAGAGGCCGTGCAAGGACCAGCTGAGCTGCCATCACTGAGGTGAGAGAGAGAGAGACCCAGACCCTGAAAACCCCCCCAGTTCCCATTCCCACTTCATAGCCAGGCACGCACTGCACATGCGCGCTGTGAATGGCCGGGCAATCTTCTGAGACCTGTGACATGTCCCAGAAGATAGCAGGGAGGGAGGGGGGGGGGGGATGATCTTCCTTCTGGTGCTGTGGAGCCCTGGGAGGAAGTGAGAGCTGGATGCCTCTAAAAAGGTGGGTGGAACTCCACTTTAACACTCTCTTGCTGTCAGGTCCTGTGCTGGCCATGGCCTGTGGGTCCTGTGCTGGCCACAACCTGTGAGTCCTGTGCTGGACATGACCTGTGCGTCCTGTGCTGGCCATGACCTGTGTGTCCTATGCTGGCCATGACCTGTGCTGGCCATGGCCCATGACCTGTGCATCCTGTGCTGGCCATGACCTGTGCATCCTGTGCTGGCCATGACCTGTGCATCCTGTGCTGGCCATGACCTGTGCGTCATGTGCTGGCCATGGCCTGTGGGTCCTGTGCTGGCCATGGTATGTGGGCAGTGGCATCGGGAGGGGGGCTGACTCGAGCTATAGTCCCGAGTGGGCCCCCTTAAAGCCCCGGGTCTCGGTAGCACCAATGACCAAGGCCTGGGGTCGGCCGGGAACTCAAGGCTATTGGTCACCTGCCCTGGGGCAGCTTTTGGGCCGGTGCACACCAGGCTGCCTCTGAAGGGAAGGGGGGGCAAGCACTGATGGTTTACGTAGAGCCGGGATCTCCTTCTCCCTCTTACCCGACATGGCCGAATGACATATGAAGTCCTGCCTCCTGTGATGGACGTCATACTGGTCCAATGTCATAGGAGCCGATCCAGGAGGCAGAACTTACTGTGACAACAACCGCACTGGGTAAGCGTGAGATCCCTGCTCTGTGTAAACCAGCGGCTCTCCTCTCTCTCCATACACTGACAAGGCTGCGCTGATGGGCACTGCTGTCTGATCAAGCTGCATTGATGGGCACAGGTAAGGCTGAGCTGATGGGATGGGCACTAATAAGGCTGCATTGATGGTCACTGGTGAGGCTGCATTTATGTGCACTGGTGAAGCTGCATTGATGGGTACTGATCAGGCTGCATTGGATGGGCACTGGTGAGAGGCTGCATTGGATGGGCACTGGTGAGAGGCTGCATTGGATGGGTATTGGTGAGAAGCTGCATTGGATGGGTAATGGTGAGAGGCTGCATTGGTTGGGCACTGGTGAGGCTGCATTGAAAAACCATGTGGGCATGAATGGTGATCTGATTCTGTGGTTCTGTTTGTGGGCTTTCTTGTGCAGACTTCCTTCTGGGACGACAGCCATGCAGATCAATTTGATGCAGTGTGCGGCGTATGGTTTGAGCACTGACAGGCTGACGGCCCCCCCACCCACCCAGTCAAACTCTGCAGCAATGCTGGCAGCACACATACATCTATTTCCCAAAGACAACCTCTGGATATGACGCTGGTCACGTGCACTCAGCTTCTTTGGTCGACCTTAGCAAGTCCTGTTCTGAGTGGAACCTGTCCTGTTAAACCACTGTATGGTCTTGGCCACCTTGCTGTAGCTCAGTTTCAGGGTCTTCGCAATCTTCTTATAGCCTAGGCCATCTTTATGTAGAGCAACAATTATTTTTTTCAGATCCTCAGAGAGTTCTTTGCCATGAGATGCCATGTTGAACTTCCAGTGACTAGTATGAGAGAGTGAGAGCGATAACAGCAGATTTAACACACCTGCTCCCTATTCACACCTGAGACCTTGTAACACTAACGAGTCACATGGCACCGGGGAGGGAAAAATGGCCAATTGGGCCCAGTTTGGACATTTTCACTTAGGGGTGTACTCACTTTTGTTGCCAGTGGTTTAGACATTAATGGCTGTGTGTTGAGTTATTTTGAGGGGACAGCAAATTTACACTGTTATACAAGCTGTACACTCACTACTTTACATTGTAGCAAAGTGTCATTTTTTTCAGTGCTGTCACATGAAAAGATATAATAAAATATTTACAAAAATGTGAGAGGTGTACTCACTTTTATGAGATACTGTAGCCTTAATGCAGCATTCAAAGCAAACGTATAACCCCCCCCCCCCCCACTACCCCAGTTTTGGACTCCCTTAGTAAAAGTGAGGTTCCATGGACTGATAAATCCATGTTTATTAAATGTCAGCAGCTACAGTATTTTTTTTCCAGACCAAAGATCCTCTTTAAGGTACAATGGGATGAGTGCTAGACTAAAGAGAGAGGGGGCAAGTTGGGTGGTGGAGATGTATGCAAGGGTTAGAATCTCTTTTAGGGTGACCCTATTTAGGTTGGGGTGGGCTCTTTTCCCCAGGGTAGGTATAAAAGTGGAAGTGGAAGGAGATGTGTGCTAGTATGGTGTCCTAAGAGTTTGCCCCTTGGCATGCCCTGTCTGGCTCACTACTACAAGGTATGGAGAAGTGAGGATGAAGTGTGGATATCAAAATGCTGGCTGGCAATGTGTAGAATAGGTTTATCTGGGAGATGTGCTCAGAAACTGGTATGTGTTATAGCATAATAACCAAATTAGTAAATTTGTTGTGAAGGGATCTGACTGGACAGTCTTTAACGGGGAGGGGGATCTGCCTTGGACCTGGAGTGTATGTGTGAAGACAAGATGGCGGAGCCTCCCTCTGAAAGTAGAAGAGTCAGCAAACCCCATTTCCTTTGTGTTCCATGAGTCAGTAGGAGGATGTCCTTAGGCCAGCAGGTGGCATCTCTGGCGACCACTAGGGGACCTCCTTACAAAGAGGGGAGAAAGGGAGATGGAAAGGGGAGTCTTCTCCCTACTCTTTCCTTAGGGGTCCCACTTAGGCCCCAACTGCATGAATCCACAGTCATGGAGCTGTAGTTTTACTATTGGAGTCACTAATATGTTTGCAATAGAGACTTTTTATACTTCCACCCTTCGCACTACTGCCTAGGTTTATGTATTTTAGGCGCCATAAAAAGAGCAATAAGCATCAGTGACAAAACATACACTTTCTTAATTGTCCTTCAATACTCTGATTGGACAAATGTCGGTTACAATAAACTGTCTGCATTAAGCCCTCTCCCATATGGGCATATTTCCTACAGATTATACCAATTCGGACGTTAATCTGCATGTGTTATATTGATGGTAAATTGCAGAATTCCTAGTTGTGGCTCCCCACCATGGTTATCATTGAACCAGGCTGTAGTATTCAGTGTTAATTTTGTCAACTAAAACATTTGTCATAATTTGTCAGTGGCTTTTTTACAGTGACGAAAACTAAACTAAAAAGTACAGCACATCAACTGACGTAAACTATGACGAAAATGTAATTTGTTTTCGTTAAGGAATGAAAATGGGATGTTAATGGCAAGGAGGGACGTTTACCCTCGTGAACGACTGTATTTATCTGCATATAACACGCACGCACTGTGTTATACGCCGATATTTGTTTTTTACCAACAGGGGGCGAGGATCGGGCGGTCCGCCCTGGGTGCCACACATTGGGGGGGGGGGGTGGTCAAGCTGGCCCCCGCCTCTCCTGGCCCTTAGACAGAACTGCCAGCAAAGTCTAAAGTTAGGAAAAAATCACTGCCTGCCCCTTCTCCTACACTGCTCCTCCTCCTGTGTCACTCGCATTGTAAGCTGAAGCTTCTAAAGACCTCAATAGCTTTGTTCTCATTGGCCGATCTCCTCCTCCCCTGAGTGTTGCTTTAGACATGACCATCCATGAAACATCAGAGGTGAGCAGTCATGTGACCGGGTCCATGCAAGAACAAAGCTATTGAGGTATATTTAGAGACTTTGATTTACAATGAGAGTGACACAGGGGGAGCTGTGTATGAGAAAGGACTGGCAGTGATTTATTCTTAACTTTAGAGTACACTGGCAGTGCTGTCCCAGGAGACTGGGGGTCTCCTGGGAATGCAGGTGGACTGTGTATTGTGCAGAGGGTGGGGGGCTGTGTGCTGTTTACTGTGGGGGGTTGTGTATTGTGCAGAGGGTGGGGGGCTGTGTACTGTGGGGGGGCTGTGTATTGCGCAGAGGGTGGGGGATGTGTATTGTGCAAAGGGGGGGGGGGGGCTGTGTATTGTGGGGGTGTCAGAAACCATGAATCAGACGGAGACAGAAGTACAGTTAAATCACACTTGTTTAATAATAATAAAAAAAGGTAAACAGAGTAAACGTAGTCAAAACATAGCCAGAGTTCAGGAACCGGAACGCATAGTCAGACAAGCCAAAACGTCAGGGAGCCAGAGATGAGCGTAGTAAAACAGCAAGCAGGATCTGGAGCCAGAAGGAATGTCAGCCAAGCAAGTCTTTAACAGGAACACAGGAGAGCGTCTCTAGAGATGTGACTAAGGCGAAGGCAGAGATCATCTGGACTGGACGGCTTAAGTAGGCAGGACTGATGACAGGATATCATCAACAGTTGAGTCACTGTGGAGAGATAGGAGCTAGTAATTAGCCAACAGCTGAGCGGCCAGCTTCGAGAAGGAAGGGCTGAGCCCAGCCCTGACAGGTGGGCTATGTATTGTGCAGAGGGTGGGGGGCTGTGTATTGTGCAGAGGGTGGGGGGCTGTGTACTGTGCATGTTCGATTTTAGTTGACTAAATTTATTTTATTCAACTAAAATGTACTGGAGATTTTTGTTGACTAAAATACGATGACTAAAATGGGACTAAAACTAAAATGGCATTTTAGTCAAAGATTAAAACTAAAACACTTGCAGAAGACTAAAATGGGACTAAAACTAAAATACCATTTTAGTCTTAAGACTAAAGCCTGATTCACACCTATGCATTTTTAGTGCTTTTTGCATTTTGCTGATTTGCACTACAGTCCATTTAACATGATTTCCTATGGAACACGTTCTGTAGTGCAAATCTGCAAAATGCAAAAAGCACTAAAACTGAATAGGTGTGAATCCAGCCTAAAACTGAATTGAAATTTGCTGCCAAAATTAACACTGGTAGTATTTCACTGCCTTGCTGGCATAAAGAAAGTAAACAATATATTTTTAGTTTTACCACATTATGAATTTTGGTTGCACTATACCATAACATTGCCTTGATGCATCAATTACACAGTACATCAAATTAGGGATATGAAGAATGGGTTAAACAATATAGACTTAGGGCCCATAGGACTGCTTACATATTAAACATCATTGGATGCATTTATCCAGCTGGACATTGTAGAAGTCTCATCATAATAAATTCTCTAGGGCTGAGCCCTGGGGTGTCAAGCCAAGGGGCCCATAGCCTCTCAAATTTGCATAACCGAACCCTATGTTGGTATATATATATTGTTCAAGAAGAAGAGTGTTTTTGTACGATTAATTGAATCAAGAATATTACAGCAGTATTTCCAAGTTGAGTAGGTTTTCTGTATAAATGTTCAGCTCCAAGTGAAATCATCCCTAATCCAGGCTCATCTAAACAATATTAATAGTGTTCTAGAAAACACAGTGTTTATATTGATGGATAGGATGACCTGGGATGCTCTTTTCTGAGCATTTATAGCTGCAATCTGAAATCTTCATATGCTGAAACAGGATAGATATATAGATAAAAAACTGGCCACTGCCAACACCCATAACTGGCCTTCACAGTAAGGAGCACATGGAGGGCATATACATGCAAGACAAAAACAATTCCATAGCTCAACTCACAAACCAGTC
The DNA here is from genome assembly GCA_028564925.1 of Lithobates sylvaticus. NCBI lineage: Eukaryota > Metazoa > Chordata > Amphibia > Anura > Ranidae > Lithobates > Lithobates sylvaticus. The sequence continues at coordinate 543,728,363 of CM053029.1, forward strand.
TGCTGACCAACCAAATTAGCCTGTCTAACCATCTGTTAAAAGCAGGGGTTTAGTTAGCACACATTTGCAAACGCATGTGAAAGCTGCATGGCCTCGTAACGGCTCCCTGTGTTGCTTGCAGTCCTAACACTACAAATGTATAAGTGTCTCCACAGTGGAAGCACATGGAATGGATAGATGTGGGAAAGGTGAGCCTGGAGGAACAGGAGCACACTGGACACCCAGCAAGAGCACAACGGCAGCAAAGGTGTCCAGTGTGTCCCCAACCCATATATACAAACAGTAAGCCAATCAGCTTCTAACTTCAGCTTGTTAAATTATTTTTTGAAAAAAAAATGGAAGCTGATTGGTTTCTATGCAGAGCTGCAGGGCCGTCTTTAAGGTAGGGCAAAAGGGGCCCCATCATTGTTGTAGGGCCCAAAGAGCCTGCCTCATACTTGCCAACTATGCCAGTTTAAATACCCTTGTCCCTTGAAGTTTTAGTCCCGTCCTGTGTCCCGATATCTCAGTGTGAAAACTGCTACTAATGCTTCCCAGCTCTGCCCTGTTGTGTACATTTGACTCACCTGCAGACCCTGTGTTTACATGTAAATAGCCACAGACCGATATGTAAATAAAGGCGGCATTCATATGTATATCATTCCTCCCTGAGGTCATATCCACCATCACTTATACTGAATGCTACCCACTTGGGAGGTAAAGGGGCATGCGTAAAATTCCTGCCTGCAACTGTGGTCATTAAGCCTAACATCGGCCTGTTCTGCAAAGGTAAGCAAATTGGTGGTGGTGGGGGGGGTAACCTCTAGCAACCAGTCAGTAAGCGGTAATGATACACTGTAACCTCTGGCAACCAATCGCAATCGCTGCCTGATCTGATTCAGTAAACTGATTTTGAAGTCTAACTGCTATTTATTGCATGTCTCAGAGCAGGTGGAGAGAAAAATTGCATGGGGCCCTGCAGAGCTGCACCATATTATATACTCTCCAGTTTTAGTAAATTGACCTCATAATGTAGAATTGACTATCTTCTAAAAAAAAAAAAGCATATAACTTAAACAATGAGTTTTTTTAATTATTCCGCTTATTCTCACCTTGGGCTTGTCATCCTGCACCTGGCAAGTACTGAACACTGTTTTTTTTTGTTTTTTTTACAGTAATACACCCCATTTACCACTTGCCAGCTTTAAATATTTGGGTTAAGCTTTGCAAACAAAGGATCAGTATTCCATTTTTAATCCAGCAAGAATGTGCTGCTCAATTCAAATTTGCATATGAAATGTGAGATTGGATTAACTGTGTATTTAACCACCTAACAGATCTAATACCATATTATATCAGACTAGCAAAAGTGTGGCCATTCCAGAACAGTCAATGTTGGGGATATTACAAAAAATGCTTATGAAATGTCTGTATGGAGGGTATGACCACAAGCAATATGTGCAGGAGAACAGTTTGAAGGATATGATGAGATGGCAGTATGTGTGGTAGAGAAGTGCAGAGGGTATGATGGTGAACAGTATGTTCAGTAGAAGAATGCAGAGAGTATGACGGTGAGCAGTATGTACAGGAGAGGAGTGCAGAGGGTATGACGGGGAGCGGTATGTGCAGTGGTAAAGTGTAGAGGGTACAGCGGTGAGCAGTATGTGCAGTAGAAAAGTGCAGAGGGTATGATGTTCAGCAGTATGTGCAGAAGAGGAGTGCAGAGGGATAACGGTGAGCAGTATGTGCAGTAGAGAAGTTCAGAAGGTATGACGGTAGGCGGTATGTGCAGTAGAGAAGTGGGTATGACGGTAGGCGGTATGTGCAGTAGAGAAGTGGGTATGACGGTAGGCGGTATGTGCAGTAGAGAAGTGGGTATGACGGTAGGCGGTATGTGCAGTAGAGGGTATAACAGTGAGCAGTATATGCATGCAGTAGAGAAGTGCCGAAGGTATGACTGTGAGCCTGTATGTGCAGTAGAGAAGTGCAGAGGGTATAACTGAGCAGTATGTGTAGCCATAGGGGTGCGCAGCCTATTGCATTAGGGTGTGCATCCTAAAGATTAAACACGCATGCCTTCCTCTGCAGCCTCAGCTGCACTGGACAGTGAATGAACAGGATTGTGCTCTGTGCTGAATGGCTTCCTGGTCATTCACAAACTGAAGCATAGTAAACACTGTTTACTATTTTTTAGTTATAAATGAACACAGTGAGTGAGTGTGAGGCGATTCAGTTCGCAGTTGCAGCGCTATACAAATCATTCATTCATTCATTTAGAAAAGGAAGGGGCGGTAAATTACATATTTACTAGCCCCTTCCCCCATTTTCCATTCTGGGAGCACAACACAGGGGGAAGCCCAGGAAATAGGGGTAATCGGCACCGCATACAGTGATTAGGGTGTGCCCAGGAACACCTGGCACACACCTATGTGTGCAGTTGAGAAGTTCAGAGGGTATGACAGTGAGCATTGTGTGCAGTAGAGAAGTGCAGATGGTATGACGGCAAGTTATATGTGCAGGGGAGGAATGTGGAGAGTATGATGGCAAGTATTATGAGCAAGGGAGGAATGTGGAAAGAGTGCAAAGGGTATGAATGAAGGCAGTATGTGCAGAAGAAGGCATGATAGCGAGCAGTATGTGCAGTGGACGAATGTGGAAAGCTTGATGGTGGGCATTAAGTCTACTCAGGAGAGGGTGCATTTTGTCGCCCCCCCCCCCCCCCCCACAATCAGTAAAAATTACACTGAAGTTAATTCTTGGGTACATCAATGCAATTTATTATCCAATTTTTTGTAAAATATAAAAGATGAGGTTGTGCCGAGTAAATAGATACCAAACATGTCAGACCCTATAATTGCATGCACCTGTGAAACGGTGAAAAACTTCAGTACCCTATATTTTTTTATAGGCAATGTTTAAAAGCTCCTACAGGTCATCAGTTTAGAGTTACGCAGGAGTTTTGGTGCCAAAATGATTGATCTCACAATTATATGTAATCGCCGTTTTCCTTTGCAGGTTCCCAACCAATGCGTTTTTGTATATGTGTGCGTGTTGGTTGGGGGGGGGGGGGGGGGGGGGCTTGCTCCAAAATCCTTTTGTTTTTCTTTTGATTTTTTTTATGTGACTCTTTAAAACTTTTTTTTTTACATGACAGTATTGCTATCACATAGGGTCCTCTATTGGTCCCCTATGTGATGGCATATAGGTAACAGGTTATGAGACATTCTGGGTCTATTAGACAGATCTTGTTCCATCAGCCGCTTCCCCAGGGCCAGGAAGTGACATCATATAGATCACTTCCTGGTCTGTGCACAGGAGAGAAGCTTAGCAGACAGAGGTCCACTGAGCTCCCGTCGCTCTTTTCAGCAACACCCGTCATGACTGCATTTTTCCCACAGGTGGGACAGCGGAGCTTGGTGAACATGGGGGGGGCATGGACATGCACAGGGAGTGTGCCAGGTGTGCCTGGGTACACCCTAATCACCCCGTATGCTGGCAGGGAGATGGAAAATATCTCCCTCTGACCAGTTCTGCAATTAATGAAGTGTTACCGCACTTCTCTTTCACTGTGCGCTCTGCCATAAGAGGATGTATGTATGTGTATATATATATATATATATATATATATATATATATATATATATACACACATACACACACACACACACGTGAGCTCTGGGGTGCATAACCTAATGCAATAGGCTGTGCACACCTATGGGGGGGTGTCCCGCGGGGGCGGGGGCATCGTGGCAGTAGTTGTGGAAAAGATAGGTGGCTTCACAGCCATTGTATCACTTCCACATGAAAGCCGACAGTTGGCTTTACTGAAGTACACACTAAAAAAAAAAAACACATGACTGCAGATCACTTAAAGATCTGAAAATCCAGCAAGTGGCTGAGGATTCAGATTTTACCACCCCCTCATGCTGGCGCCCTAAGGCGGCTGCCTGAGCTGCCTTATGGTTGCAGCGGCCATGAGTACAGGGGGTATGATGGCAGGGAATATGTGCAGAAGATGAGTGCAGAGGGCATGACAGCTAGCAGTATGTACAGAAGAGGAATTAAGGCGTTAGGGCTATGATAGAGCACTATGTGCAGAAGAGGAATGTTAAGGGAATGACAATAGGCAGTGTGTTCAGGGGAGGAGTACAGAGGGTATGATGCTGGGTATTATGTTTAAGGGAGGAGTGAGGAGGAAATGACAGCAGGCAGTATATGCAGAAGAGAAGTGCAGAGGGTTTGACCAAAAGCAGTATGTGCAGGGAAGGAAAATGGAGGGTATGATGATGGGCAGTAAATGCGGATATAGAATGCAGAGGGTATAATGGAGATCAGTATGTGCAGGGGATGAGGGCAGAGGCTATGACGGCAGGGAATATGTGCAAAAGATGAGTGCAGAGGGTACGAGGGCCAGGGGCGGACTGACAACTCATGGGGCCCACAGGCAATAGGAGATTATGGGGCCCCCAGGCAATCAGAGATTATGGGGCCACACAGTATACAATCACACAGTATACACATTCATGTACACACAGTATACACAGACATGTTTCTATTGGCTGAGAAGGTACCGGAGAGGTGGGGCAGCTATAATCTCTGGATTTTTAGACCAAAAGGATGTCGGTAAGGGACATTTCAGAGACAGATGTAAAAAAAAAAAACAGATTTTCACATACTGTCCTTGGTTTTTACTGAGGCTGGCAACCCCCAGCCCGAGTGGCCGAATGGTCAGTCCGCCCCTGACGAGGGCAATATGTGCAGGAGAGTGGTGCGAAGCATATGATAGAGCATTACATGCAGGAGAGGAATGCTGAGGGAATGACAGCAGGCAGTAAGTGCAAGGGAGGAGTATGAAGGGTATGACAGTGGGTAGTATGTTCAAAGGAGTAAGGGAAGCTTGTGAAGGGTATGACAGTGGGTAGTATGTTCGAAGGAGGAGTGCAGAAGGTATGGCAGTGGGTAGTGTGTGCAGGGGGGAAATGCAGAGTGTATGTCAATGGGCAGTACTGTTAATGCAGTAAAGGGGTGTAGCGCATATGATGGAGGACGGTATGTGGAAGGGAGGAGTATGAGGAGTAAAAGGTATGCTGGAGAAGAGTATGTTCAAGGCTGCATTGGGTATGACAGTGGCTAGAGGCAGGGGCTGACTGACAACTCACGGGGCCCCGGGCAAAAGGAGATTATGGGGCCCCCAGGCAATCAGAGATTATGGGGCCACACACACACACACACACACACACACACACACAAACAAACACACACACACACAGTATACAATCACACAGTATACACAGACATGTTTCTATTGGCTGAGAAGGTACTGGACAGGTGGGGCAGCTATAATCTCAGGATTTTTAGACCAAAAGGATGTCAGTATATGACATTTCAGAGAAAGATGTAAAACAAACACAGATTTTGACATACTGTCCCTGGTTTTACTGAGGCTGGCAACCCTGATGGGGCCCCCTAGTGGCCCGGGGCCCTTGGGCAGTGCCCGAGTGGCCGAATGGTCAGTTCGCCCCTGGCTAGAGGGTGCAGGAGAGGAGTACAGAGAGCATGACAGTGGGCAGTATGTGTACAGGGACTATGCTAGTGTGCTTAGTGTTTGGAAGAGGTGGTGGGAAGAGAAGTACACAATATACAAACAAGGTGTGTAAGACATAGGGATGAAGGAGTGTAAAGTATGGGATTACAAGGCACACTTTTGCTACTTTTTATTATAGTGTCACTGACCGGTTCTGTTTATGGGTACATCACAAGTCTAATATACCGCTATTCACCATCTGTGACCATTAGATAAAGAGCAAAAGTGTGTACTCTGATTCTGTTCTATCACTATATGGTCTATCTACTGTGAATGAATGTCTATGTTGTGAGACTCTCAATGTGAGGCTATGAAGTAAAAATCCTGCACACAGTCACCAGTTGCAAGATGTGTGGATGTAAAGACAAACAGCTATTACAGACTTCTGCTGACGCATTTAAGCGCTTTAGGACCTTAATCATAGCTGATTAGCTGTCACACCAAACATATTGCATATATAAACCCTGCTCCTTCCAATCACTCTTCATTATGCATATACACTTGCAAGTAAAATATAAAAATGACATACAAAAATTTTTTAAAGAAATATATGTACCCATATTAGACAAAAAAAATAAAAAAAGTAACATGTGGATCCAACTACTATAACTTGTAGCAAACCAAATATTGCCAGACCTGCTACAATGTATTACATTGTATTACTTTAATTTTAAAAACAGATATTTCAAAGATGATTAGAGCCGATTCACACAGGGGCGACTTGTCAGGCGACTTAGCCGCCTGACAAGTCACGTCCCTTTCTGTACAATGGAACCGTTCTAATAGGAGCGACCCAAGTCGCTCCGACTTAGAAAAAGGTTCCCGTACTACTTTGGGTGCGACTTGAGGCGACTTGCATTGACTTCTATACAAAAGTCGTTTTGCAAGTCGCCGCTGCTGTCGTGTGCAGGTCGCCTGAGGCATTCACGCTGCAAGTTGTGCTGCCTCAGTGTGAACCGGCTCTTATGCGGCGTACACACGGTCGGAATTTCCGATGGAAACAGTCCGATGGGAGCTTTTCATGGGATTTTCCGACCGTGTGTATGCCCAACGGTCTTTTTTTGTCTGAATTTCCGACAGACTTTGAATTGAGAACCTGTTTTCAGACGGAAAACCTTTCTATCGGATTTTCCGATCTTGTGTATGCAATTCCGACGCATGCTCGGAAACAATTTGACGCATGCTCGGAAGCATCAAACTTCCCTTTTTATAGTGCTGTCGAACGTGTTTTATGCCGCTGTGTTATTGACCGTCGGAATTTGGTGTGATCGTGTGTAGGCAACACAGCTTGAGCGTAATTCCGTCGGAAAAAACGTCAGAGTTTTTTCCGACAAGAATTCCGATCGTGTGTACGCGGCATTAGTGTTCTAGTTTCCAATCTACCTATATTCTGTTATGGAGGACACACGCTCAATCTGATAAATTAACTTTTTGTATTACTGAAAACACAGAGGACATACATTTCGATTCACCCTAAAGCCCCGTACACACAGGCCAAATGTCAGGAGACATCGGCCGGATAAAGAAATAACGGCCGACATTCAGCCCGTGTGCATGTCGGTCTGTCCCACAGAAGCTGGCCATTTGGCTGGCTTCTGTTGGACAAGCATGCCGGAAAACCAGCAACTGACCAACTCCCGATCAGCGCTTTCAGCCAATGGCGGAGAGAGAATGTTCTGGCGGGGGAGCCGTCCTCCTGTCAGAACAGTTCAGAGGGGGAGATCGCTGCACTAACATTGCATAGTTAGTACATCGGCTCTGACTGGAGCAGACAGTTTTTTTTCCGTTCAACCCAGCGGTGTACCAAGCTTTATGTACCAAAAGTGTTTGGATACATTAGATCAGGGGGTCTCCATACTATTACTTGCAGGCCACATCCAGCTTGCTATAAGATTTTATCTGGCCCACAGTTATTTTTTGTTACTTATCTAAAGACTAATACGTTTTTATACTATCCCCATTGTGTGCTGCTTCTTGTTCTCTGTATTCTGTTATCCATTTTTCCATTGGTTGGTAGCTGCACTGGAATTTAGTTCATTTTATATTTTTCAGGTGGCACATTCCAATGCATACGACTGACAGTTTGTAGCGCTAATAGGCATTGTGTATATAGGCCTGGTTCACACTAGTGTAACTTATGATGCAACTTGGTTTGCACAGAATCACATTACGAAGGAAATCACATTTTTTTTTCAATGGTGTCCATTCACATCATTGCGACCGAATGAATTGAAATTGTTTTTTTTATATTATACTATAAATACTACTTTGGTGTGATTACAGTGTGGGTTTGGCCCATAGAGTTCAATAGAATCACACAAAAATAGCATGTACATGCGATTCTGATGCAATTTGGAAAGTGATTTTATGTTTTTAACCCTGAACTCTCCTTCCAAGCAAAGCAGCAACAGCGCCTTGACTACTAGGGGTGAAATCACATCACAACTGTACAGGACAGGCACCTTTATTCCATATGCGCCAGTTTAAGGCCTTTAAATCCCAAACCCTTGCTCTTTTCTCTCCTCTTTTGCACATCCCTATTTAAATATGTCTGAGACTCAGTAGGGTATCCTCGTCTGTAGATTCTGAATTTCCTACCTTTTAAACATTTCACTACCCGCAAAAGTAAAAAGTCTGGTACCGGCTTCATTGTAGTGCATAGGGACACAAGTTGTGTCATTATTCAACATATTGCAGATGAAGGGCTGCTGTATTCCTCTGGTGGGTGACACATTGAGTACGTCCTAATACTGCTGTAAATAATTGATAGTAGACCCTGAGCTTTTACTCTTGATTTCTTTTGCCTCTATCCTATTGTTTATTGCCATCTACTTACTATACTGTGATTAAATTGTCTGTCCACCTTTTTAATAGACATGTGCGATTCGTTTCGTACGAATTCGTAATTCGTACGAATTTTTCGAAATTCGTACGAATTTACGAATCTGTAGTACGAATTTTTTTTTTTTACGAATTCCGTACGGAATACGAATTTTTTTTTACGAATCGTTAGTAAAGTTACGAATCGTTACGAATCGTTACGAATCGTTAACGCGGCTAATGAATTGTTGGTTCTCATAACACAGAGAACAATTCGAATCCAACTACAAATATCGAATTTCAATTTCAAGTTACGAATCGTTACGAATCGTTATGAATAGTTACGAATCGTTACGAATCGTTATGAATAGTTACGAATCGTTAGTAAATCCAACTACCAATATCGAATTTCAACTAATTTGAACGAAATTATTATAGCAGATATAACGAATGAATTCGAATGACAAAGTGTCATTTTTGCAGAAAAAAAAAAAAGCGTAGGGGTCCCCCCAAATTCAATAACCAGGCCCTTCAGGTCTGGTATGGATATTAAGGGGGACCCCAGCCAAAAAAAAATAAAAAAAATGGCGTGGGGTCCCCCCCAAATATCCATACCAGACCCTTCAGGTCTGGGATGGATTTTAAGGGGAACCCCGGCCAAAAAAAAAAAAAAAAATGGCGTGGGGTCCCCCTCAAAATCCATACCAGACCCTTTATCCGAGCACGCAACCTGGCAGGCCGCAGGAAAGGAGGGGGGGACGAGAGCGGCCCCCCCTCCCGCCTGAACCGTACCAGGCCACATGCCCTCAACATTGGGAGGGTGCTTTGGGGTCCCCCCCAAAGCACCTTGTCCCCATGTTGATGAGGACAAGGGCCTCATCCCCACAACCCTGGCCGGTGGTTGTGGGGGTCTGCGGGTGGGGGGCTTATCGGAATCTGGAAGCCCCCTTTAACAAGGGGACCCCCAGATCCCGCCCCCCCCCCCCTGTGTGAAATGGTAAGGGGGTACAAAAGTACCCCTACCATTTCACCAAAAAAGGTGACAAAATGGTAAAAATGACAGGAGACGGTCTTTGACAATTCCTTTATTAAAATCTTCTTTCTTCTGGTCTTCCTTCTTCATCTTCTCCTTCCGTCATCTTCTCCTTTCTTCATCTTCTCCTTCCGGCATCTTCTTCCAACTTCTTCTTCCTTCGATTCGCTTCTTCTTCCTCCGGTCTTCTCGTCCTTCTCGTCCGGCGTCGTCCTTCTCGTCCGGCATCGTCGTCTCTTCTCGCAGGCCGCTCCTCGCAATGGGAGGCTCCCGCTCTGTGAGGCTTCGCTCCGGGTGACAGGTCTTTTATAACGAAGGCACCTGGTGACCCCGCCCCCTCTGACGCACGGGGACGTCATGTGGAATTCCCTATGGCTTTCCCCATGACGTCAGAGAGGGGGCGGGGTCACCGGGTGCCTTCGTTATACAAGACCTGTCATCCGGAGCGAAGCCTCACAGAGCGGGAGCCTCCCATTGCGAGGAGCGGCCTGCGAGAAGAGACGCCGATGCCGGACGAGAAGGACGACGCCGGACGAGAAGGACGAGAAGACCGGAGGAAGAAGAAGCGAATCGAAGGAAGAAGAAGATGGAAGAAGATGCCGGAAGGAGAAGATGAAGAAAGGAAGACCAGAAGAAAGAAGAAAGAAGATTTTAATAAAGGAATTGTCAAAGACCGTCTCCTGTCATTTTTACAATTTTTGACGCTTTTTTGGTGAAATGGTAGGGGTACTTTTGTACCCCCTTACCATTTCACACAGGGGGAGGCCGGGATCTGGGGGTCCCCTTGTTAAAGGGGGCTTCCAGATTCCGATAAGCCCCCCGCCCGCAGACCCCCACAACCACCGGCCAGGGTTGTGGGGATGAGGCCCTTGTCCTCATCAACATGGGGACAAGGTGCTTTGGGGGGGACCCCAAAGCATCCTCCCAATGTTGAGGGCATGTGGCCTGGTACGGTTCAGGCGGGAGGGGGGGCCGCTCTCGTCCCCCCCTCCTTTCCTGCGGCCTGCCAGGTTGCGTGCTCGGATAAGGGTCTGGTATGGATTTTATGGGGGACCCCACGCCATTTTTTTGGGCTAGGGTTCCCCTTAAAATCCATCCCAGACCTCAAGGGTCTGGTATGGATTTTGAGGGGGACCCTACGCCATTTTTTTTTTTTTTTGGCTGGGGGTCCCCCTTAATATCCATCCCAGACCTGAAGGGCCTGGTTATTGAATTTGGGGGGACCCCTACACATTTTTTTATCAATGACTTCAATGAATGACAGTTCTCTGTATTACTGATCCAACAATTCATTTGCCGGCAATAGCTGCGACTCGATTTTAAATAGTTTTTTTTTTCCTGCAAAAATGACACATTGTACAGAGACAGTTCCCTATATTAGATATACTGAATCTCGAATCATTCGAAGCATTCGTTATATCCGCTATTATCATTTCTTTCATATTAGTTGAAATTACATATTTGTTAGTTACAATACAACATTCGAATTGTTCTCTGTATTGCGGGAATCGGCAATTAGCCGCGAGTGATTTTAAATGTCTTTTTTTCCTGCAAAAATGACACATTGTACAGAGAGAGTTCTAAACACGGGAAACCTGCCCCCTTCTATATACTATATACTCTATAGTATGTCTATGAAGGGGGTCATGTTTCCCGTGTTTAGAACTCTCTCTGTACAATGTGTCATTTTTGCAGGAAAAAAAGACATTTAAAATCACTCGCGGCTAATTGCCGATTCCCGTAATACAGAGAACAATTCGAATGTTGTATTGTAACTAACAAATATGTAATTTCAACTAATATGAAAGAAATTATAATAGCGGATATAACGAATGCTTCGAATGATTCGAGATTCAGTATATCTAATATAGGGAACTGTCTCTGTACAATGTGTCATTTTTGCAGGAAAAAAAAAACTATTTAAAATCGAGTCGCAGCTATTGCCGGCAAATGAATTGTTGGATCCGTAATACAGAGAACTGTCATTCATTGAAGTCATTGATAAAAAAATGTGTAGGGGTCCCCCCAAATTCAATAACCAGGCCCTTCAGGTCTGGGATGGATATTAAGGGGACCCCCAGCCAAAAAAAAAAAAAATGGCGTAGGGTCCCCCTCAAAATCCATACCAGACCCTTGAGGTCTGGGATGGATTTTAAGGGGAACCCTAGCCCAAAAAAATGGCGTGGGGTCCCCCATAAAATCCATACCAGACCCTTATCCGAGCACGCAACCTGGCAGGCCGCAGGAAAGGAGGGGGGGACGAGAGCGGCCCCCCCTCCCGCCTGAACCGTACCAGGCCACATGCCCTCAACATTGGGAGGATGCTTTGGGGTCCCCCCCAAAGCACCTTGTCCCCATGTTGATGAGGACAAGGGCCTCATCCCCACAACCCTGGCCGGTGGTTGTGGGGGTCTGCGGGCGGGGGGCTTATCGGAATCTGGAAGCCCCCTTTAACAAGGGGACCCCCAGATCCCGGCCTCCCCCCTGTGTGAAATGGTAAGGGGGTACAAAAGTACCCCTACCATTTCACCAAAAAAGCGTCAAAAATTGTAAAAATGACAGGAGACAGTCTTTGACAATTCCTTTATTAAAATCTTCTTTCTTCTTTCTTCTGGTCTTCCTTTCTTCATCTTCTCCTTCCGGCATCTTCTTCCATCTTCTTCTTCCTTCGATTCGCTTCTTCTTCCTCCGGTCTTCTCGTCCTTCTCGTCCGGCGTCGTCCTTCTCGTCCGGCATCGGCGTCTCTTCTCGCAGGCCGCTCCTCGCAATGGGAGGCTCCCGCTCTGTGAGGCTTCGCTCCGGGTGACAGGTCTTGTATAACGAAGGCACCCGGTGACCCCGCCCCCTCTCTGACGTCATGGGGAAAGCCATAGGGAATTCCACATGACGTCCCCATGCGTCAGAGGGGGCGGGGTCACCAGGTGCCTTCGTTATAAAAGACCTGTCACCCGGAGCGGAGCCTCACAGAGCGGGAGCCTCCCATTGCGAGGAGCGGCCTGCGAGAAGAGACGACGATGCCGGACGAGAAGGACGACGCCGGACGAGAAGGACGAGAAGACCGGAGGAAGAAGAAGCGAATCGAAGGAAGAAGACGATGGAAGAAGATGCCGGAAGGAGAAGATGAAGAAAGGAGAAGATGACGGAAGGAGAAGATGAAGAAGGAAGACCAGAAGAAAGAAGATTTTAATAAAGGAATTGTCAAAGACCGTCTCCTGTCATTTTTACCATTTTTGCCACTTTTTTGGTGAAATGGTAGGGGTACTTTTGTACCCCCTTACCATTTCACACAGGGGGGGGGCCGGGATCTGGGGGTCCCCTTGTTAAAGGGGGCTTCCAGATTCCGATAAGCCCCCCGCCCGCAGACCCCCACAACCACCGGCCAGGGTTGTGGGGATGAGGCCCTTGTCCTCATCAACATGGGGACAAGGTGCTTTGGGGGGACCCCAAAGCACCCTCCCAATGTTGAGGGCATGTGGCCTGGTACGGTTCAGGCGGGAGGGGGGGCCGCTCTCGTCCCCCCCTCCTTTCCTGCGGCCTGCCAGGTTGCGTGCTCGGATAAAGGGTCTGGTATGGATTTTGAGGGGGACCCCACGCCATTTTTTTTTTTTTTTTGGCCGGGGTTCCCTTAAAATCCATCCCAGACCTGAAGGGTCTGGTATGGATATTTGGGGGGGACCCCACGCCATTTTTTTTTGGCTGGGGTCCCCCTTAATATCCATACCAGACCTGAAGGGCCTGGTTATTGAATTTGGGGGGACCCCTACGCTTTTTTTTTTTCTGCAAAAATGACACTTTGTCATTCGAATTCATTCGTTATATCTGCTATAATAATTTCGTTCAAATTAGTTGAAATTCGATATTGGTAGTTGGATTTACTAACGATTCGTAACTATTCATAACGATTCGTAACGATTCGTAACTATTCATAACGATTCGTAACGATTCGTAACTTGAAATTGAAATTCGATATTTGTAGTTGGATTTGAATTGTTCTCTGTGTTATGAGAACCAACAATTCATTAGCCGCGTTAACGATTCGTAACGATTCGTAACGATTCGTAACGATTCGTAACTTTACTAACGATTCGTAAAAAAAATTACGATTCGTCCGAATTTCGTATTTCGTACGAATTCGAACGGAATTTCGTACACGAATTACGAATTACGAATTTTTTTATATACGAAACGGGACGAAACGAAACGAAACGAATTTTTTTGGCAGTTCCCATGTCTACTTTTTAATGACCTCATTTGTAAAACTGCCTTATTTATACTGCTAATGTACCCATTCCTGTTCTACAGAATTATTGTACATGTATGACTTTGTTATTCGCAAGAAAACTTTATTAAACTAAAATTTCACAGGAATATAATCGTGTCAAAATCGTTCACAAGTCAAACTACAGAACCACACCTTAACCACTTAGGCCCCTTTCACACTTATACGACTTGTCCCACGATTTGGGACTGCAAAGTAGCATGACAAGACGTTCCCCATGATTTCCAATGACAGCCATTCATATTAGTACGACTTCAAGTAGTTCCGACTTCAAAGTAGTGGTTGTACTTTCGGCTTTTGTGTGACGGACTTGTGTATTGACGTTCCAAAAACAGACAACAGACCGTTGTCCGTCGAAAATGTACTTACCTGCCATCCAACATTTGTTGGTCAAAAGTTGGACAACAATTGTCCGATTTTAAGACAACAGTCTGACAACAGACAATCCCCTGCCAACAATCTGATTGTGTGTACGAGGCTTTAATGACCAGGCCATTGTTTGCGATCTGCGATTTTTTTCGCGGGACTGCAACATTGCGGCAGACAGAGCGGACACTTTTGACACTTTTTTGGGACCATTGACATTTATACAGCGATGAGTGCTATAAAAATGCACTGATTACTGTGTAAATGTCACTGGCGGGGAAGGGGTTAACACTAGGGGGCGATCAAGGGGTTAAATGTGTTCCCTGGGAGGTGTTTTTAACTGTTGGGGGGGGGTGTGACTGACTCAAGGAGGAGAGAGAGAGTTTGCTGTTCCTGATCACTAGAAACAGCAGATCTCTCTCTCCTCCCCTGTCAGAACAGGGATCTGTCTGTTTACATTGACAGATCCCTGTTCTGGCTCTCTTTCCCACGATCGCGGGTGGCCGGCAGACATCGCAGCCACCAGCCACGTGTATCAGGTCCATCGCCGTGCAGCGGGCGTGCGCACGCCTGCTTTGGCTTTTAAAGGAGCCAACTTACAGCTACAGGTATTTGCGGGAAAGAGCCAACCTGTCGCAGTATAATGACGGAGGCTGGTCGGCAAGTGGGTAAAGATGAACTGCAGTCTGCTCACATAATTTGTAATAAAACAACTTTGCCATTCTGAAGCTTCCCTCCAAACACTTTGCATATTATTTATATATACTGTGATTCTGTACTTGCCAAATATGATGCAGAAATCTCCCTCCATGAAGTCTGGCTGAAGCTATTTTAACTGCGGGCAGCTGAAGCGGCCGCCTGTTCTCCCTTTCCCCTTCCCTCCCTGCCTGTCAGCTCCTGTGTGAGCGATCTCTTCCTATTAGTAGCTGGCAGTAAAGTCAGAGTAGGATTACTGCCAGACCCTCTGTTATACCAAGGTATACTACACAGTGTAAATGTTTGTTTAAAATGATGCCACTAAATGCCTTCTTTCAGATCGCCTCTGTGTGGTCATGTGACCTCTCGCCGCTCTCCTCCCCCAATCTAAGGAATACAGCAGGAGGGGCTGAGCAGACCGCACAGTGATCACGTGACCTACTTGTACTCCTGCAAATGCTCCTGATGCCTAGGCCGATACCTGGACACTCAGGGATGATCGGTGCAGCAGTGGGCGAAGTTATAATCACCGATCTCCCTCACAGCCACTTCTCCTCCTCTCCCCTCTGCGGCTTTGACCGCACTGGTCATCCCTGAGTGCCCCCCCTGTCCTCCGGTCCCCCTCCATGGGCTCCTCCGGTCCCGCTTGATGGGCTTCTCCGCCCCCTCCCCGTGTGCTCCTCCGGTTCATTCATCACTGACTCTGTTCATTCATAACTGAAACATCGTAATCCATGTTTACAATGTCTCCGTTTATGAATGGAGAGGAGTTCAGTGCAGCTGAGTTTGCAGAGAAAGGGACTGGGGAAATCTCTATCCTCAGTCCCTTTCCATGTCTCAAAGGGGAGATGTCAGGGGTCTTGACCTCTGACGTCTCACCAAAGCCCCTCCAACAGGGTTGAATAACAATAAAAATAGAAAAAAGATACAATGTAATAAATAAATATTTTAAAGTAAAATTGCAAAAATAATACAAGATAAAAAAACTGTCCACTCCCCCCCCCCCCCCACAAAAAAAAAGAAAGCATTGTAAATGTATAAATAAAAAAAAATATATATATATATATATATATATATATATATATATATATTTGTAAAAAAAAAAAAAATGAAATAAAAAAACTACTGACAGTGCACGTCTCATCAGTACCTAACTGCCCAATCAGTGCTGCATATTAGTGCCACTGTCACATGACATTAAAAAAAGTATCGGTAATCGGCGTGTACTTTAAAAAAAAAAAGTATCGGTACTTGAACTCGGTCTTAAAAAAAAAGTGGTATTGGGACAACCCTACCTACCAACATTGAGCTTTTTGGGTTTTTTTACCGCACGTTTTGTCTCATCTGCTAACTATGTTTGCGGTACCGTTACCTATTAATGGTACCACTCACATTTTTCATGCGTTCCCGGGTCATTCAAGTGCGAACACAGCCTCTGCGACTTCTTTTACGCAATTCTTGTGTGCAGGGCAGCCCACTGAAATTAATGGGTTGCCCTATATTCAAAATGCAAGAACATGCTGAAAACGCATGGAAACACGGGCATGATGGGTCACACCTGGAGGCGTGAACTGGCACTGAAAATAGGCAGTGCTCTTCTTCAGATACGGATTCACAAAGATCCCATCCTAAAATAGATTCCAGTGTAACTATAAAGGATGGAGTGGGGAGGGATTATATCACCTGTCAGGTTTTAGTGCTGTCTGTGTCCCCATTAGGGAGATTCATTCTCTTTTTGTCCTGTAAAAAAGGTAAAAGAAAATCCCAAATGTTGGGTTGTCCCCAGAAGATAAATAATAATAAATAATAATAATAATAGAGTTCTACTATCAGGGAGAAGATCCTTCCTTGTGCTCTCAGTCTCTCTCAGTACAATGGTGTGATTGTGTCCGGGGAGGAAGCGATGCTCAGTACTCAGGTCGGGCACACATCTTCATTATAGATCACTGACACTAACCACACGCCGCTGTATTCAACGCTCTCAGGCTGCCCCCTGCTGGTCATATGGCAGCTTTACATTCAACTTCGGAAATCCAGTAATAAAAAAAGACAATATTGTTCTATAGCGGGACCGTCTGTATCAGTACACGGCACTGTTCTATAGCGGGACCCTGACAGACCACCATACAGCACACAACCAGCCCCTCCCAGTTATCGCACCGCTCTCCTCCATTGGGTGAGAAGGACAGAACTACAGCTCCCGGCATGCCCTGCGCTGATGTCACTGTCATGGAACCCGGAAGTTGATGGTGAGGGCACACGTGTGAAGCAGTGTATGATACAGTATATGGGGGATGGGAGACAGTACTGTAAAATACAAGAGGGTAAGAGTATCGTATAGTGGACGGTACATGGGATGGCATAATATAGTGTATTGGATGATATGTAGTATAGTATAAAGAATATAGAATATTGGTCGATAGATGTTATAGTATATATGGAATGGTCTAGTATATTATATGGCAGTATTTCTCAACTCCAGTCCTCAAGGCGACCCAACAGGTCATGTTTTCAGGATTTCCCTCAGATGAAACAGCTGTAGTAATTACTAAGGCCTCTTTCACACGGACGGTCCATTCAGGTCCGCCTGTCAGTTTTTTTAGGCGGACCTGAACGGACACTCCATAGACCTCTATGGAGAGCCGGATGTCAGCGGTGACATGTCCGCTGACATCCGACCCGCTCTGATCCGAAAAAGTGTGACGGAGGAAAACCCTATACTCAACGGTCCGTCATCATCCGATGCCCAATAGGGGAGAGCGGCGCTCTGACAGGTCCGTCCCTGCACAGAGTGCAGAGACAGACCTGTCACCTTACTGCTCAGCGGGGGATCGACGGAGTGATCCCCCACTGAGCACGTCCGTGTTAAAGAGCCCTATGGCAGTGAAATCGATCAAATCACCTATGCAAAATAATGGATAGCCTCAAAACATGACCTGTTGGGGCGCATTGAGGACTGGACTTGAGGAACACTTATATGGGATGGGGTATAGTAGATTGTATGGTATAGTATATGGAATGGTCTAGTATAGTATATAAGATGGGGTACAGTATATGGTATAGTAGATGGGTTGGTGGAACAGTATTATTATTATTATTAAACAGTATTTATATAGCGCCAACAGTTTGCGCAGCGCTTTACAACATGAGGGCAGACAGTACACTTACAATACAAATCAATACAGGAGGGATAAGAGGGCCCTGCTCTTTAGAGCTTACAATCTAGAAGGAAGGGTCAAGTGGAAACAAAGGTAATAACTGTGGGGGATGAGCTGATGGAGAAAATTAAAATACAGTTGTTAGTTGTGGGTAGGCTTCTCTGAAGAGAAGGGTTTTCAGGGATCGTCTCAAAGCTAATAAAGTAGGAGATAAGCGGACAGATTGGTATATGTATATGGTATAGTAGATGGGGTACAGTATATGGTATAGTAGATGGGGTACAGTATATGGTATAGTAGATGGGGTACAGTATATGGTATAGTATATGGGGTACAGTTTATGGTATAGTAGATGGGGTGCAGTATATGGTATAGTAGATAAGATGGGGTATGGTATAGTAGGTAGGATGGGGTTACGGTATATGGTATAGTAGGTAGGATGGGGTACGGTATATGGTATAGTAGGTAGGATGAGGTACGGTATATGGTATAGTAGGTAGTATGGGGTATGGTATAGTAGGTAGGATGGGGTACGGTATATGGTATAGTAGGTAGGATGGGGTACGGTATATGGTATAGTAGGTAGGATGGGGTACGGTATATGGTATAGTAGATAGGATGGGGTACGGTATATGGTATAGTAGATAGGATGGGGTACGGTATATGGTATAGTAGATAGGATGGGGTACGGTATATGGTATAGTAGGTAGGATGGGGTACGGTATATGGTATAGTAGGTAGGATGGGGTACGGTATATGGTATAGTAGGTAGGATGGGGTACGGTATATGGTATAGTAGGTAGGATGGGGTATGGTATAGTAGATGGGATGGGGTGCAGTATATGGTATAGTAGATGGGGTATCATTATGTATATTGTATGTTAATGCTGATTGTACTCTCCTCTAGGCATAATAAAGGTGGAATGCTTTTAGCTCCATTACATTGACCTCCACCTGATGTCCTGTGTTAAGGTTAGTTATTGTTGTCTTTATGGTTACATTTTTGGGTTCCTTATATCTACATGAAGCACACAGTGGCTCGATTACAGACAGCGAGCTTGCCAGGGAAAATGGCAAATTTTGGGCCCCCAAGGTCTTTTTGCCATAATGTGCAGGCATGCACAGAATATTTGCACATTGTTTCATATGTACCCAGCAAAATGACCTCGTCCGGCGCTGTGATGTCTGCATTCTTAGTTATGGCAAGCGCTTCTATTGATAATCTTCCATGTTCAGGGGCATTGGCTAGGCCAGGGTGATGTAACTCCTTACTTAGATTTCAGCAGCTCCAAATACTGTATTTTGATCTGTGAATTGTGGCAATATGAAGGTAGTTCAAAGAATTAAGTACACAAAACTCAGTGCTGTAAACTGAATTGGCTATATGAGAATATTGCTCTTGACACACTTTATTTTAGGTTTTATTATACATGTTCGCAAACTACATTATCTTTTTTCTTCATGTTTTTGAAGTGGTTTGAAGATACTTCCTAGACAATCATATAAAGTAAATTAGTGCTCGCATTTGTAGTATAGAGGGTTTGGGGTTAAGGGGACCATGTTAGGGTGGACATGGTATTAAAGTGGTTCTTCACCCTAGTAACCAAAAAATTAAAAGTCAGCAGCTGAAAATACCGTAGCTGCAGACTTTTAATAAAAGGACAACTTACCTGTCCAAGGATCTAGCACCGCCCTCACCCGGGCCTGTTCTTTGTTTGCAAGTCTTTGGGTCACTGGCACCAGCATGTTTACTAAGGGAAGCCGGCTGTGACTCCTTGTGAGCCGCATTGCCCTTTGTGAATGGTCCCGCAGCCTATTGCTACCTGTGACTTGTTCCAGAAGGCGGTGGGCTAAACTTCTGTTTGGATCGCCCAGGCAATCTAAGCAGAAGTGGGAGCAGGTACCTATCAAATCTGCACCCCAAATAAAAATGTGTTCAAAAGTTGGAGAGGAGGTGGAAAAGCTCAGCTCCCCTTTTGGGTGAAGTTCCACTTTAACCAGGCTTAACTGTATCATTTATTTATTTTTTATCAACCAAACAGATTTCCCCCATCCAAGCAATTGAGGTGGATAGAGGAATCCTCTGCTGTCAGAATACACTGATCAACACTGCAGTGCTGATTGAACTCATTAGATCAACTCCTCTAGAATGGGAACGACCATAGAAGGATTGAATTCAGCTGAATTTCAATCAGTCTATGGCCAGCTTTAGATAAGATAAAGTACTAGTGGTTAGCTCTTCTGCTTTGCAACACTAGGGTCCTTGGTCCAAATCCTGACCAGAACACTACCTGCATGGAGTTTTCATGTTCTTCCTGTGCTTCTGTGGTTTTCTCCCAGGTACTCAGATTTGCTGCTACACTCCAAAGACATGCTTGTGGGTTAATTGGCTCAATTGAGTGCATCCAAGATGGCTGCCTTTCTTATCAACCACTTTGAGTCCCCAGGGATAAAGGCTCTATAGGAATATACATTTTTAAAAATGTACTTTTCTGAGGAACAGAACAATAGTAAAAATGTACGCAAGACTTCTTCTTTAAAAGAGAAGTTTTTTTTTTAACCATACTTAGGTGGGTGCTGCATCTGTCCGCTACTGGCTCAAAGACTGAGAACTGAGTGAATAAAGACTGCTTATCGCTCAGTGCTCTGTGAGCAGAGAGCTGGTAACGGTCAGCCACAGGCTCGCCGAGCCAGGTCCCGGTCCAGGCTCCTGGGTGGATCCCGACCATATGGTCACAATCTTTCCCCAGCCTGGCTGGCTCTGTGATGTCAGCCGACAGTGGGCTTCAGCCCGCTGTCAGCTGAAAATGGGTCGAAGAAGTGCACGAACCGCACTCCTGTGATCCACAGGAGAACTACAGCCAAACAAGCTTTGGCTGTACTTCTTCTTTAAGGCAGACGAGACCTATAGAATCTACCTACCTGTTGACTTGCTTTTTTCTATTTAAGGAGTTTATTCCCTCTTTAGAGTGGTCCTTTAACCTAAACTTTATTTCACTAGAGTAAGGAAGTGTTACTCTTGGGTTGGCAACTCTTCCGTAAGGGACACAAGCAAGTAATGCTTAATTGCAACTCCAGGCATGCAACCACCATCACCCCCTCCCCCATTTCCAACTTTCCACTCTATTATAAAAGTGTTTACTGTCCCTGTTGGAGAGATTTCCTTTTGCTTCCTGGCCTGAGCACCGGTCACCGGTAGAGTAAGAGACAAAAAAAAAGTCTCCTGACCAAGTCACAATAAACACCAGAAAGGCATTGTAATCATTCTTCACTCTGTCCGTGACATTTTGACTGGAGTTCAATGTGCAAGACTTGTCTCTGGATTTTTTTTTTCTTCTTAGATTTCCTTTGTTTTTTTACTTTTTTGAATCTTTTATAGAATGTAAAACAGACATCGGAAGAATGACTAGAACTGCCTTGGTTTTATTAATCAGAACAACATAATCCAACAGGCGCTGGGAACTTTTAGACTTTCAAGTGTAGTCAGATGAAGGGAAACTTCACACAAGCTTAATAGCTCTGGTGAGGCGGCTCCCACATGGCAAGACTTTCCTCGATGAGACCTCAACAACAGCTCAGACTTCAGAAATATAGAAAGGAGCACCAAACCGAAACCGGACAAAAGAGTCCAAGGTAATTTTAATTGTTGATAAAAAAATATATATATATGTGTGTGTGTGTGTGTGTGTGTGTGTGTGTGTGTGTGTGTGTGTATGTATATATATATATATATATATATATATATATATATATATAATATATAAAGCCAACATATTTTGGGTGCAACACCATTCCCCCTTCATCAGAGATGAACACAGGATAAAGCTGCAATGTCGCAATACTGCTAAAAATCGCTATATTGATTTGCGTAAACGTTATAGCGTCTAGAAACTATGGGAAAGATTTATGGCATTTTTTTACTAGTACTAGTACTTTTTACTAGTTTTACTAGTGATCAGCGACTTTTAGCGGTATTGCAGCAGACAGATCGGACACATTTTTGGGACTATTGACATTTATACAGCGATCAGTGCTATAAAAATGCACTGATTCCTGTGTAAAAGCAACTCATTTCCCCCATCAACACATTCAGTGTTGATGGCGGAATTTGTCCCGCAGAGCTTTTATATTCTGACAGCGGGAGGTTTCCCACCTGTCAGAATACATTGATTACTGCGGGCTGCTATAGCTGCCGGCAGTCATCACATGAAAAAAAAAAAACAGACAGGCTGGTCATACTAAAGTTGAGCAATGTATCGACTTTAGCACAACTAGCCTGCCCATAGATAGATAGATTGAAATCCGTCTTTGGCTAATTTTACTGTCTCAGTGACAATGGTCAACAGTAGAGATAGTTTTGAATTTGATTCAGGTTCGGTTTCAACCCAGCTGTCAGTGTTCACCAAGTCAGCTGTGGTCAAGGCACTACCTAAGGCCATATTAGGTATCATGTCACAAGCATCCCTGCAACCGCGGGTGGGAAATGCCTTGCCCACAGCCGTGTTGCCCAGCACTGGTGGCTTACATCTGGATTTAGCCGAACATTGGGTTTAGAGCAAACCCAAGCTTATCCCTAGTCACCAGTACAAATAGAGGGGTTGACTCTCCCCAGCAGGAACAAAGACATCAATAAAAGTCAGACAAATGTTCTAATCCTTTACCATTTTATTCCCCCAAAAAGTTTTAGGCTATACTTAAACCTTTATCTCATACTGATATCTATTTAACTGTAATGTTATTTTATTACAGATGGACACAGAGCTTAAGCTATTGCCATTGGATTATGAAGACCATGGATCACAAAGATGTAGATTGGGACCCAAAGCTATGTCGCATCTGGGAGCTAAAATAGGTTTCCCTATCCTGATATCATTGCCAAGTGGCAACTGTCTGTGCACAGCTTGGCCAAGGAAGGACCTTTCTGAATGCTTTCTTCAAGTTGATACCATGTGCTCTGCATTGACAAAACCTACAATAGACCACACAGGTTCACTTTGTTTAAATGATTTAAAAGTTTTAAATCCTATCAAGTTAAAAAGGGTGACGGTGAAAGTGGTACTGAAGAATTTGGAAGTGAAATTGGCTTTATCGGACACAATGCTCCATGAGGTGGTGAGGGACTTGCTGAGAAATATGTATGTGCTACCTCAATATGTGGTAAAAATGACCGACGACTCACCAGTTGTGGTTGTGGAGGTAATAGACATGGACCCTGTATCTGCTGGCGCTGGCATAATAACTGCAAAGACAAACTTGAACATTAAAGAGGTCATAGCACTGGAGTGGTACAAGCACATAGCTGACAGTGCTCCTCAGTACAAGGTTGCTGGAATGGAGGAAGTATGTGCCTCACTCTGTGAGATCATCAATTTACCTTTCCACTATCAAAAGACCTTAACCAAACTAGGTTTAACGTGCCCCAGAGGCCTTCTCTTAGTTGGTCCTCCTGGAGTTGGGAAAACTCTTTTAGTAAAAGCTGTTTCAAGACAAGTTGGAGCCTATCTAATTAGCCTAAATGGGCCAGCAATTCATGGATCAAGGCCTGGAGAGAGTGAGGAGAATTTAAGAAAGTATTTTGAGAGAGCAAGAGACATTTCTCATGGAGGACCTTGCATCCTGTTTATTGACGAGATTGAATCCTTGTGTCCTAAACGTGGAGGCTCAAGTAATGCTCCTGAAAATCGCATAGTCGCTCAGCTTTTGACACTCATGGACGGGATTCACAGTGATAACAAAATGGTTATTGTTGCGGCTTCAAACCGTCCTGATGCTATAGATTCAGCTCTGAGACGACCAGGAAGATTCGACAGGGAGGTACCGTATTTTTTAGTTCAATAAGATGCACCTGACCATAAGAGGCACCTAGGTTTTAGAAGAGGAAAACACGAAAAAAAATATTTGAACCAAATGGTGTACTAAAATATTTACCAGTGTCCATGAAATGCAGCCTGACCAGTGCCAATAAATGCAGCCTTACCAGTCACATTAAATGCAGCCTGACCTGTGCCCATTAAAAATGCAGCCTGACCTGTGCCCATTAAAAATGCAGCCTGACCTGTGCCCATTAAAAATGCAGCCTGACCTGTGCCCATTAAAAATGCAGCCTGACCTGTGCCCATTAAAAATGCAGCCTGACCTGTGCCCATTAAAAATGCAGCCTGACCTGTGCCCATTAAAAATGCACCCTGACCAGTGCCCAATTAAAATGCAGCCTGACCTGTGCCCATTAAAAATGCAACCTGACCTGTGCCCATTAAAAATGCAACCTGACCTGTGCCCATTAAAAATGCAACCTGACCTGTGCCCATTAAAAATGCAGCCTGACCTGTGCCCATTAGAAATGCAGCCTGACCTGTGCCCATTAGAAATGCAGCCTGACCTGTGCCCATTAGAAATGCAACCTGACCTGTGCCCATTAGAAATGCAGCCTGACCTGTGCCCATTAGAAATGCAGCCTGACCTGTGCCCGGCAACTGGCAAGGATGTCATTACATCCGCCTGTCACTCAAATAGAAAAGAGAGCAGCAGGAGCGGCTGTACTCCATTGCGCTGCTGGGGCTGATCTGTCTTCTGTGAGTGACAGGCTTAGCCAGAAGATCGCCAGGCTCGCGGGAGATGCCTGCCCACTATTGTGACATGGGGGGGCTGGTCAGTATTCGCTCCATAAGACGCACCGACATTTTCCCCCATTTCTTCCCATTTTTCCGCTCCATAAGGCCTTATGGAGTGGAAAATACGTTAATTACTATGTATGATATCTAGCTAAGAGGGGTGGACACAGACAGAATCCAATAATATTCTTAAGCTGGCCATACACTGGTAGATTTTCCAATGAACATTCCTATGAATAGTCTCAGTACATTTGATGACTTACACAAGTACTTAAAATGTTTGCCTTTAACATTTGATTTTGTAATGAATGTAATTATCTCGTCACTACAGTCAACAATTTTAAAATAAAATTCTACTAGTGTATGGCCAGCTATCATCCCAAGAAAAACAGCAATATACTGTATATGGAAAGAAGGATACTTTAGATATATCACCCTGAGAACATTTAAAAATACATACCGAACTTTTGCTAAAAAGTGCACAGATTTTATCAACCGTTTTAAAATCAATCAAATATTCTTATGGTAAAACAAAATGTATACATACAGAAGACTATTTCAGATTTTAGCATTTGCCACCATGGCGAATATAGTGGTCTATATATGGTCTATAGTGGTCAGCATGTTTCACACAATTTGTCTGTTTCTTTAGGACCAAGAGTGAGAAGTTATTGCTGACATATTGTTGAATATGGTCTGTACATTTTTTTTCTAAAATGGATAACAATAGTTAAAAAATCCATATAACAAATTACACCTAAAATTGAATAATAGATTCTATATCTATATAAAATGTAATCTCATCAACTATAGATTTTTTTTATTTTTTATACAATTTTGGGAGAAAGTTTTAAGTTGCCTAGTCAAAAAGTTTTGTGATTCCCCTTATGCGCTCATATATTGAGATTATGTTTAGTTGTCTGTCAATATATAGTTGTTTTACCAATATCGGTGCCGACCCTGAGCATTTGCACGAGTACTAGTACTCATGCAAATGCTCCGAGACCTAAACCGATACCTTTGCCGTGCAATTTAAGCCCATACAATGTTTTTTTTTTTTTTTATTAAATTGGTAAGTACTGATACTTATGCTCAAATGCCGATACCTTTTGCAGTGCGATTTTAGCCTATACAAAATGAGTGGGCTCAAATCGCACAGAAATGCGGTCCGATTACTGTCCGACTCACATGCGTATCCCCCACTGCTCCTGTGTGAACTCGAGCTTGTCATAGTAAATTCCACCTGGGTTCACACAGGAGCGGTGCGGGAAACTGCATGTGATTCGAACACCGCATTCCTGTTCAAATTGCATGCAATTCTTTGCAGTGTGATTTGAGCCCACTTATTTAGTATGGGCTAAAATCGCACTGCAAAAGTATCGATGTTCGGTATCGGCACTTGTATCAAAAACAGTATCCCCTAATAACCCTGATAATTTGTCCATTTAAAATGGCACTAAAATGAAGTTTCTGGTGAAAAGCTTGGGGGGAGAACTAGGGAAGCAAAATATAAGAAGATGAAACTTTAAGTGCTCTTTTACATGAGTGTCGTCTGTTCGGTTATGAAGACTGTTTTAAAAAAAAAAAAAAAAAGCATGAAAACCTAATCCTTTTACAACAAAGGTGAGCAGACATAAACGCTCAACATCTGTTTATATCGGCAAAAACAGTAAAGGCAAACCTTTTTTTATAATTTTAATTTTTTCAGACATAAACAGACATAGATGGGAATGGACAGACACATAATATAAACTCCATAGCAATACATTGCAGTTCAGTTTGGATTTGTCTGAAAGGCTGACTGTCCGATCAAGACTGGACGCTGGTGTGACAGGATCATCAGGGCTGGTTCACTCCAGATGTAGCCCAATGCGTTTTTATCCTGCATCAAAAATGTATGGACAATGATTAACATGGATTCCAATGGTCCTAGTTCACACCAGTGCAGTCAACAAAAGTAGAACATGTTGCATTTTTTTCTGTTTGGAAGACATCTGGAATGCTGCAAAATGCATCAAAAACACTTAATAAAACACACATGCAGAAATGTATTTTGAATGCAGAAATTGTGGTGTGAACCTGCCTTGCATCAGAGAATTCTGCAGTGATTAATGTCTTTGTCGCAAAGCGGCAGCATTTCATTAGCTGGAGTTGATTTTACACTAAAGATTTTCTGTTACAAGATTGATTTTTATTCTGTCACATTTCATTGTAGCCTATATGAAAATAATTTTTGGGAAAAAAAGGTCTGGTTCTCTTTTGTAGGTTATTATTGGAACCCCCACACTCTGCCAAAGAAGAGCCATTCTTCAAGTACTCCTATCTAATATGCCCGTCAGCAGTGATGTGGATGTTGGTGTTCTGGCGGACATGACGGTGGGCTACGTAGGGGCTGATCTCACTGCGCTGTGCCGCGAAGCTGCTATGCAAGTTGTGCTGCAGGTGCAACAGGTAATACAAGTGCCTACAAGGACTTTTCGACAGTTTATTATGTGTATTAGCAGAGTTGCTGCATTAAAGATGACGTATAATTACATTTGTTCCATTCATGTGTTAAAGTGGTTGTAAACCCTTACAAACCACTTGGACCTACAGGTAAGCCTAGATTAAGGCTTGCCTGTAGGTCAAAGAAATATCTCCTAAACCGTGTAGTTTGCAAAAGACAGGCACCGCTGTCTGCGGCGCATGCGCCGTAGACAGCGGCGCGCAGGCGCACTGAGAAAGCCGCTATCAACAGGGATATGCCGCGAGTGGTGGCTCCCGTGCTCATGCATGGGAGTGACGTCATCGCGGCACCGTTGAATGACCGCGCCGGAGCCGCGAGACCCACCAAGGAGATGGAGGCTCCGTACACAAGGGGACAGCGGTGACTTCGCTGGCTCCTGTGTCAGATAAGTGACACATAATGGACTACTATGTGATGTATAGTAGTCCATTATGCTTTACCTTTGCAGGGAAACAAAGAGGAAGTAAACCCATTAGGGTTTACTTCCTCTTTAAAGGGTTACAATTATTAAAATAACATTTTTACATGAATTATTAAATTAAATAATTATAATATATTTGTATATAAATGTTTTGCATTTTCATCTCTATTTTTAAAATTAATTGTTTTTTTGTACAAGGTGATCGTTTACAATCCCTTTCAGCGCCGTAAGATTTTACCTCATTCCTGACCAAAAGCCCTTTTTGCGATTCAGCACTGCGTCGCTTTAACTGACAACTGCGCGGCCGTGCGACGTTACACCAAAATTTTTTTTTTAAATTGACGTCCTTTTTTCACAACAAATAGAGCTTTCTTTTGGTGGTATTTGATCACCTCTGCGGTTTTTATTTTTTGCGCTAAAAACAAAAAAATGCGTAAATTTTTAAAAAAAGCCATATTTTTTACTTTTTGCTATAATAAATATCTCCCAAAAATATATAAAAAAAACTAATTCGCAATAAGCGTATGTTGATTGGTTTGCGCAAAAGTTATAGCGTCTACAAAATAGGGGATAGTTTTGTGGCATTTTTATTATTTAATTTTTTTTTATTAGTAATGGCGGCGATCTGTGATTTTTATCGTGCGACATTATGGCGGACACTTGACTCTATTTTTGGAACCATTGTTATCCAACGATCAGTGCTATAAAAATGCACTGATTACTGTGTAAATGACACTGGCAGGGAAGGGGTTAAGTGTGTCCTATGGAGTGATTCTAACTGTGGGGGGGATGGGCTTCCACTCACATGACAGCAATCACTGCTCCCGATGACAGGGAGCAGTAGATCTCTGTCATGTCGCTAGGCAGAACGGGGAAATGCCTTGTTTACATGGGCATCTCTCTGGTCTGCCGCTCTGTGACACGATCGTGGGACATCGGCAGACATCGAGTCCGCGGCATGGTCACGCAGCGGGCGTGTGGGCCCGCTAGCCCCACCAATTAAAGGGGACGTACAGGTACGCCCATTTGCCCTCCGCTGCCATTGTACCGACGTATATCGGCGTGCTCTCAGTCAAATCCTATGAGGAGGGAGCAGGGGGGGATGACAGTAGTAGAGTTGCCCTTTAAGGCCTCATGTACACTGCTGCTGGTAAACAGACATTTAGGAGCAGTTGGGCATTTTTTTCAGCTTCTCCTGAACTCTCCCCTATGTTATCTTATCAGTACATGTACACAGGATCGTTTATAGTAGTTTTTAGGCAGTTGAGTTTAGAAGCATTTTTTGGAAAGCAAAAAAATGCGTTCAAGACGGATATTCAGAGGCATTTGAAATGCCAAACGCCTGTAACAGCTTATAAACGCGCTTAGCTGCGTTTTTGTTTACAGGTGTTTTCAATATTTGACTATTTGGAAAAAGAAAAAAAACGCTTCTTAATGCAAACGCAGCATGTAAAACGCGGCAAAACAAATGTTTTTAAACATCGGTTACTATCTGTCAAGTTAAATCGTTCAGGAGAGGTTGTAGAACATCCTGTGTACATTAAGCCTAATTGTGAAATGTCTTACTTGCCAAAAATGTGTAATTTTCTTCAGCTATTCTTTAATCAGACAGACAGATTCTGAGTTGACTTTTCAGTACAGTAGTTAAAAGGGTAACTCCACTTTAGTTGGGGAAAAAAAAGCTAATTAAAAAAAATTTAAAATAAAATAACGCCCCCAGAAATGTAATTTCCTGCTTGTGTGATTGGCTCACTGATTTTCCCAGAAGTCTTCACTAAGATCCAGTGAAGATTCAGATTTTGGGCATCCCCCTGCAACAAAAATATAATTTTTGATGATACTCCTACAGGGAAATCACATCTAAAGGAATGCAGACCCAACCACTTTCCTCATTAGCGCCCTGCAGGTGCAGCAGCTGATTGATAATTATAAAAAAAAAACACTCCCATACAGATTCACTTTCCCACATGGAGACAAACAGCTATTTCTTCAGAATAACAAAAGGTAGGAATCCGCAACTAAGATTGTTAAAATCTCTGCAAGGTACACAGATCATCCAGAGGGGAATGTTTTTAAACTGAATTGGTTATATGAGAATATTGCACTTGGAATATTCTTCATTATGTTTTATTATACACATTTATAAACTGCATTTTCTAATTTCTCCATATATTTATGAAATCAGTATCAGTTTAAAAAAACAACATATAGTATACATGCATATAAAGTAAATTAGTGCCTGCAGTAGATTTATAGTACAGAGTATTTTGGATTAAAGGGAACTCCTTTCACACAGGCCATGAACTTTTGTGACATTCATGACCCTTAACATTTTTTCGCTGCATTTAAAATCTGAGCTTTCTGGACCCATATTATAGGCGACTTCTATCCGACTTGTGCCCATTGACTTTAATGGAATTCTCCTCCAAGTCGGATCCTCCTCTTAATTGATGTGATTTGGATCTGACATTACAGGAAGATTAGCCTGGCATTCCCTGAAGTTGCTTCAAAATCACATCAAGTCACCGGGCAAAGTCATACTGTAAGGCGCACAATTTTCAGGTTGCGCAAGTGCTAACAGAGCCTTACCGTTTACAGCAGAGGCATTTAACTTCTTAGTACCAGCGTCACCGGGCTTTTTAAGAGGTTTCGGTCATGTGACTGCCGTGATTGGCTGTCACAGCAGACGCTTCCTTGGGATTTTTCCATTACCTGCCAGGGGCGCGCTCTTGGCACAGCATTGTTTATATTTTGCTACGCATAAATTGGGCCTCTCGGCATTAAGGCCCACCTTGTTCAAGTCTGTTTCTCTTAGAGCACCTGCGATGTGCTTACTTTGGAGGCCTCAAAGCTATAAAACACTGCTTAGGCTCCATGCACACTGGACATTAAAATAACGTTATTAAAACGCCAGTAGCTTTGCAGTGAGTCTTTCAACGTTTTTGCAATAGCGTTTATTAGCGTTTTTTCACGTTAGCGTTTTTTTTCCTGTCGCTTTTCAGGACAACCCTGGAGAGAGCGCAGCTCCGCCCACTTTGAGGAAACACTTGCAAATTTTTCTTTAAAGCTCCTCCTCTTCCACCATGGCCTCAGTTATTGTGTTTCCTCCGCCATGGATGGAAGCACTTGTGGGAACCAGGGCTGCGTTCTCTCCAGGGGAGGGGAGGTAAGCCTACCTTGAGCTGTTTTTTGCAGCAGACCATCCCAGCCCCCCCCTAGTACGAGCGGGGGGGTTCCGGAGTCCCCGACCTTCTCCAGCTCACGGGAGTGGTGGCCGGCAGGAAGTCGAGGCGTCTGTACCCCTGGGGCCGTTTGAATCTCGCGCGCTGCGCGGTACGGCTTCCGGATTGGGTCTCCTGGCGGGCGGATGACGCGGCGGCCAGTGACGCGGCTTCCTGTGCGGGCGGGACGACTGTGGTTCCGGTCGTCTGGAACGCAAGGGTCAGGGGGTGGGTCTACAGACTGGTGCTTCCGCTTCCGACGTGCGTGGTGACGCTGAGCCCGGGAAATTTAAAAAGCGGCTGTTTGATTCATTCGCCCCGCTGCGCTCTCTGCAACAAGATGGATGAGAGATCTGCAGCAACGGTGGAGACAGGCACCCCAAGCACCGGTCAGGCCCAGGTAAGAGGGGCACAATGGTGCTTTTGATTCTTTTCCTTATGGGCTGTTTTTCTCCTGTTTGGTTGTTTTCATTCCTCCCCAAGAGGGGGTCCTGTCGCTACAGAGTCAGAGGTCACTTCCTTCAGACCTGTAGTTAGGTGGTTGCTGCACACAGGTGGTTCCTTTTTTCTTTCTGGTGGTGGTTTATCATAGCACTAGGATTAGTAGTAAACAAGCTTTTATTTCTGTCCCTAGGAAACGGTTTCAGGGAAAGTAAAAAGAGCAAACCCTACAGGAAAGAGATGCCCTGTGTGCAAGAACCCTTTGCGTGAATCTTGGCAGAAGGCTTTATGTAGGTCTTGTATCAAGGAGTTAGTGGAGGAGGAGTCCTCTCAGCAATACGGCGAGCTATTTTCTTCAGTGCGAGAGATGGCAAGCTCGTTAAGCTCCGTCAAGACTCTGTTGGTTCACAGTCCAGCAGGTCAGGGCGGTAGCCAGCAACCACCAGCAAGTCCTAAAGCATCCACCTCCAGGCAGAGGGAGGTAGCGGACTCAGAGGACGAAGGGGCAAGTACTCTCCCTACCCTCAGAGATTCAGAGGAGGAGGTAGAAGAGGAGGATGACAGCCGTGGTTCCAGGTACAAGCTGTCTTTAGAAGAGGTAGATGACCTCCTGAGGGCTATCTATACGACCCTGGACATCCAGGAGGAAAAAGTCCAGTTGTCTGTACACGACAGAATGTATCAGGGGCTGGATGAGGTTAAATCCAGGGTTTTTCCTGTTCATAAAGTGTTGACAGACACGGTTAAAAAAGAATGGAAGGACCCAGAGAGGGGTCCTTTCCTTTCTAAGAGCCAGAAAAGACGCTTCCCCTTTGACGAGAAGGAGTCAGAGGTGTGGAACAAAAAACCATGTGTGGACGCAGCCTTTTCACAGGTTTCGCGTAGGACAGACCTGGCCTTTGAGGACATGGGGGTGCTCAAAGATGCCATGGATAAAAGAGCAGATACTCTTCTAAAGAGAGCATGGGATTCTGCTTCTGCCAGCCTCAAACCAGCCATGGCATCCACGGTAGTGGCTAGGAATTTAGAGTGTTGGATAGAAAAATTGCAAAGCCATGTGGAAGCAGGCACACCGCGTAAGGATTTGGTGGAATCTTTTCCACTAATCCTTAGGGCGGTGAAGTATATGGCTGATGCCTCTGCGGAGTCCATCAAAATGGCAGCCAGATCTGCGGCCCTGGTGAATTACGCCAGGAGAGCGGTTTGGCTTAAAACGTGGTCAGGGGACACAGCCTCCAAAGTTAGGTTGTGTGGTCTGCCCTTTTCAGGGGATCTGCTGTTTGGACCAGAACTGGAAACAGTTCTCGACAGAACAGCAGACAAAAAAAGGCCTTTCCGGCCAAGAAAAAACAGACAGGCAAAAGGAATTTTCGTCCTGTTCAACAGTCCCGTAAGGGTGGGGAGGACAGCAAAAGTCGCTGGAACCCCCAGAAGGGTAGAGGTAAAGGAGGAATTTTGTTCAAAACCCCCTCCAGTCAACCCCCCAAAGATAAGTGACTGCTCTGCTCCAGTGGGAGGAAGGTTGTCCGCCTTCCTTCCACAATGGAGCCAATGTTCCTCAAGTCAGTTCGTGAGGAACATTGTGGCGCAGGGATACAGCCTGGGGTTTTCCAACACCCCTCCAAGCAGATTTTACATCACGGCCCTTCCAAAGGACCAAGACAAAGCCTCAGCCATGAAGAGCCTTTTGGAGGATCTGATTCAACAGGAGGTGATTGTCCAGGTTCCGAAGGACCAGGAGGGCCATGGGTTTTATTCACACATCTTCCTAGTGAGAAAACCCTCAGGCAAATATCGATTGATACTGAATCTGAAAATTCTGAATCAGTCAATACGATACAAGCACTTCCGCTTGGATACAATCCATACAATAACAAGGTTGTTATCCAAAAACTGCTTCATGGCCTCCCTGGATCTGAGGGACGCTTATCTACATGTCCCGATCGCCCAATCCTTCCAAAGGTTCCTCAGGTTGGCAGTGAATCTGGGATCATCAGTCTGGCACCTACAATTCAGGGCCTTGCCGTTCGGGCTGTCGTCCTCCCCCAGGATCTTCACCAAGGTCATGGCGGAAGCCCTGGAACCACTCAGATTGAAGGGAATTTCAGTGGTCCCATATCTGGACGATCTCCTATTTTTTGCGGACTCCAGGAAACAGGTGCTGTCGAATCTTCAGATAGCACAGGCTCACCTGGGGGACTTGGGGTGGCTTCTCAATCTGGAGAAATCAAACCTAGTTCCAAGCCAGGAAGTAGTTTTTCTAGGGTACACCATCAATTCTACCCTGCAAAAAGTTTTTCTTCCGCAAGAAAAAGTGGAAAAGATCCTGACGACAGTAAAACTAATTCAGACGAATCAGGTGGTTTCAGTCCGTTCAGCCATGAGGGTGTTAGGTCTCCTTACAGCCTCCATCCCAGCTGTCCAGTGGGCCCGGTTCCATTCCAGACCTCTTCAGGCAGAGATCCTGCAGGTCTGGTCTCATCAGGTTCCACTAGAAAAGAAATTCAGCCTCACCTCAAAAGTAAAACGGGCCCTGTGGTGGTGGCGAAACACAGCCAATCTCACAAAGGGCCTTCCCTGTTTCTGGCCGCTAGACAAGCACCTGACGACGGACGCGAGTGCCTGGGGTTGGGGAGCACACCTAGACGGGCTGACGGTCCAAGGGACTTGGTCCAAGGCAGAGTCTCGGAGATCTTCGAATTGGAGAGAACTCAAGGCTGTGTCGCTGGCCCTTCGGGCTTTTCAGCACGTAGTAGAGGGACAGCATGTACAGATCTTGTCGGACAATATGACAACAGTAGCATATGTCCTAAAACAAGGGGGGACCAGGAGCAGGGGTCTCATGGAGTTAGCCAGGCAACTATTCGCATGGGCAGAAAAAAGCGTGGCCTCCCGCTCAGCGGTCCACCTAAAGGGCTCTCTGAATCTGTGGGCAGATCTACTCAGCAGGAAGAGACTGGTGGAAGCGGAATGGAGCTTAAATCAGGAGGTTTTCCTGATGATCGCCAGTACTTGGGGCTTCCCCCAGGTGGACCTATTTGCGAATCAACAAAACGGCAAGGTCCAAAAATACTATTCTCTTCACCGAGAAGATCAGGCCATAGGTCTAGACGCATTAGCCCATCCTTGGCATTACCGTCTGTGCTATGCCTTTCCCCCCTTTCCTCTGATACCGCTGGTCCTGAGGAAATTCAGGGAAGAGAGGACCAGCATGATTCTCATCACGCCCTTCTGGCCAAAAAGGCCCTGGTTCTCGGCGCTTCTAAATCTAGCCACAGAATCTCCATGGAGACTACCAGTCAGGCAGGACCTTCTGATGCAGGGGTCAGTGGTCCATCCAGAGGCAGGCAGGCTGCAATTAACCGCCTGGTTTCTGAAGAGGACCTCTTGAGAGCTAAGGGTTTGTCTGAGGGACTAGTAAGGACTTTACTCTCAAGTAGGAAGGAAGTGACTCGGGCCATTTACCTTAAGGTCTGGAAGAAGTACAATTCATATTGTGCTCTTAGGGGGTTCCAGGTAAAAAGTACTAGTTCAGTACTGGAATTTCTCCATGAAGGAATGGAGAAAGGTTTGGCAGCCAGCACCCTGAAAACTCAGGTGGCGGCCCTTTCTGTTTATTTAGAAAAAAAACTTTCTAGGGAATCTTTAATTTCCAGGTTTTTCAGGGCAATGGCACGGAATAGGCCAGTTCCCCTTAGGAATTTATCCATAGTCCTACAAGGTTTAACGGGAGCTCCGTTTGAACCCCTTAAGGATTCTTGTTTAAAAAAATTTAGTTTTAAAAACTATTTTCTTAGTAGCCATTACGTCTGCTAGACGAGTGAGTGAGTTACAGGCTCTGGCAGTTACAGAGCCTTTCCTAAAGATTTTTCCTGATAGGATAGTGCTGCAGATAGACCCAGCCTTTCTTCCCAAGGTATCTTCAGAGTTCCATCGTACCCAACAAATAGTGTTGCCTACCTTTTCCTCCAACCCTACCAACACAGGGGAGGAGGCCTTTCATACCTTAGATGTAAGGAGGTGTCTTCTCCATTTCCTGACAGTTACCAGGAAATTCAGAAAGACGAATGCTCTGTTCGTAGTCTTTTCAGGTCCTAGAAAAGGGGAAAAAGCCTCTAAGAGTACTTTAGGTAGGTGGCTTAGAGAGGCAATTTCAGAGGCCTATAAAGCTAGAGGAGAATCTCCTCCCTCCGGAATTGCTGCCCATTCCACTAGGGCAACAGCAGTGTCTTGGGCCGAGAGGGCCGGTGCTACGCCTGATCAGATCTGCAAGGCGGCCACATGGTCAAGTTACTCAACTTTCCTTCGGCACTACAGGCTGGACTTGCTGTCAGCTGCGGATCAAGCCTTCGGCAGGAAGGTACTGCAGGCAGTGGTCCCACCCTAGGGTAAGCTTCTCGTTTATCCTCTCCAGGGTTGTCCTGAAAGGCGACTGGAGAAAATACCTAGTTAGACTTACCGGTGACGGTATTTCTAAGAGCCTTTCAGGACAACGCCTAGTTCCCTCCCTTGTGTTTCTATGTTTAAAGATGATACAAGTATCTGTCATGGTTTGTTTGTGTTCTCTGTGCTTTATCTTCCAGTATGCCGGAGGTAACAATAACTGAGGCCATGGTGGAAGAGGAGGAGCTTTAAAGAAAAATTTGCAAGTGTTTCCTCAAAGTGGGCGGAGCTGCGCTGGATTGTCCTGAAAGGCTCTTAGAAATACCGTCACCGGTAAGTCTAACTAGGTATTTTTTCAATGGATCAAAAACGTTAAATGCTGGTGAGCTAAATTATTGAGCGTTTATCTACGTTTATTAGCATTTGGCGTTCTTTGTGGTCATAAAAACGACCGCTGAACGTGAATTTTAATGGCGTTCAGAAAACAGCCCATAAACTCCACTGCTGATAAACATCCAAAAAACTTTCATGTGTGCATGGACACATAGGATATCATAGAGGGGAGTTTATGGGCTGTTAAAAAAAAAAAAACTGCCCAAACTCCCAAAAATGGCCGTTTATGAGCTTCAGTGTACATGGAGCCTAAACGTGATCCTAAAGGTTCTTTTTGTTTTATTGTTTTGTTTTTTTAATAATAAACATGTCATACTTACCTGCTCTGTGCAGTAGTTTTGCACAGAGAAGCCCCAATCCTCCTCTTGTCAGGGTCCCCCTCCAGCCCTCCTGGCTCCTCCCCTTTGAAGAGTCCCCACTATAGCAAGCTGCTTGCTATGGGGGCACTGGTGCATACTTGCTCCTGAGCCCTGCTCTATGCGTTCATAAGACATATAGAGCTGTGGCTTGACCCGCCCCTGCTCTCTCCTCATTGGCTCACTGACTGTGATTGCCAATGGCTCTCGCTGCTGTGTCTCAGCCAATGAGGAGAGAGAGACCTGGGATTGCACATCGCTGGATCGAGATGGGGCTCAGGTTAGTATTAGGGGGGCTGTGGGGGAGCAGCACACAGAGGATTTTTTACCTTCATACGTGGAATGCACAAAGGTAAAAATAAAACCTCAGCCTTTACATAGTTATATAGTAGGTGAGGTTGAAAAAAGTCACAAGTCCATCAAGTCCAACCTATGTGTGATTATATGTCAGTATTGCATTGTATATCCCTGTATGTTGCGGTCGTTCAGGTGCTTATCTAATCGTTTTTTTTACAACTAATGCAGATAAAGAACAGGCTGGAGTTGACTTTTGTGTTTCTGCTGTAAACTCTGAGAATGCATTTCTCCACAGTGTCAGCGGCTTCAGAGGCCAGTGAGTGTTTATTGTGAAGCTCATTGACTGCTTATTAAGAATGTTATGATACTTGGATATATATAACTTGGTCACGGCTTCACATCAACAGTGGTAAATGATAAACCTCATGCATTAAGTTTTGTTTATTGCCTTAAATATTAGAACCTGAGATTTCAGTCTCTATTGATTGCTTAATTGATTGATCTATGTACAAATAAATCAATGATAATTTATAATTAAGCCATATAAATGATAGTCTTTTCTTTCAGGACAGTCAGATTAGTCAAGTTACTAGAGCACATTTTTATGAAGCCTTTAAAAAGATCCGTCCTTCTACCGCTCGTAGTGCGATTGGACAGGTGGAGTTTAAGCCAATCTACTGGGAGAAAATAGGGGGCCTGGAGAACGTTAAACTCGTACTGAAACAGGTAAAGGACGGCTTGATCCCTGAGTGTGCAAGATGTTATTATGGGGATTCCTTATGTCTGCAGAAATGTTCTGCATCCTAAAATGATTACAAGAATTCCAATACAGATTTGTGGTAAAAAAAAAAAAAAAAAATCCAGACATTAAAACCTAACTCTGGGAAATGTGAAAATGATCCCTTGTAGTGGGGCTGTGCCTGCACTGCAAGGGTTCACTGCTTGTGTAGTCTAGGGGGGGAGAGAGATGGCGTTTCCCAGTGCTCTGGCAGCAGACTGTCCCTTGGCGTCATCACATCCAATACAGGGCTGTGTACCTTGCGTTGGTCTTGATGACATCAGGACTTGAGACCACTGGAGCATAGTAGAGGAGACACCGTGGGGACTGGTCAAATAGTGTGGAGGATCGGGTAAGTAAATCTTCTTTTAAAGGCTATTATCACCTTTTGGAACATGTTACACCCGTATTTATTGTGTAACAACATGTTTCAGCACATGTTCCCTCACCCCCCAATCCCCCTCCCATGTGACAGCAGGCAGGCTTCCTCTTCCTCACAGCCGCTGTCACATTTTATAATTGGTGGGGCTCCGCCCACATAGTTACGTCATTCATTTAAAGCGATCTGTGAATTAACTACCATCATGACAGAGGCACTTGTAGTTTCAATGGACTGCGAGCGTGCTCATCAGTGCGCTCATAGTTCATTCACAAGCCCCGCAGCTGTACAGCCTGTTCAGAGGTATGGGCAGAAAGCTGTAGGACTTGTCTGCAGGAGACTGACATTACACCCGTGCTCATCTGATCGCGGTTGCAATGCTTTGCAGGATCTTGGTGGTAAAAATAATAAATGCACATTTTATTTTCCTGCAAAAATATATGCATTTATTTTTTTTTCCCCAAAAGGTGAACTTAGCCTTTAATAATTCCTTTAGACCTAAACAAGCAATTAAAAGAGAAGTTTGGATTTTTTTTTTTTTTTTTTTAGATTTATACTTGCCTAGGTGGATGCAGCATCTGTCCCCCGGCGCCTCTGCACTGAGAACTGAGCGATTAAACACAGCCAATTGCTCGGTTCTGACAGCTCCCTCTGAGCAGAGAGCTGCAGACTGTCAGTCAGCAGCTCTCCGCTCTGCTCCCTCCTCGCTCATTTGAGTGCAGGGCTGTGGAGGAGATGGGGGCAGCCGGGTCAGTCTTTCAGCGGCTCGCTGAGAGACTGGCAGATCCAGACACCATTGTTGTGATGACTGGACCGACTTCTGTGATATCAGCAGAGAGTGGACTTTAGCCCGCTCTCTGCTGAAAATGGATCACAGGAGTGTAAAACTAATTACACTTCTGTGATCCATAGGAGAAGTAGAGCCAATAGAGCTTTGGCTGTACTTCTCCTTTTAACTCTTGCAATGCAGGCACAGTCCCACTGCAAGGGATGATTTTTTTAAAGAGTTTAAAGCAGGTGAACTGCCATTAGAATAGCATATAGTTATAGCAAATATGGAGAATACCTAGGCAAACTGTACACAACAAATGATTACTCCTCTAAAAAAGTGAGGTAATCTGTTGATAATCATGGTGGGTGAGATGTAGCATGTCTGCTTTTGCATTTTTAGATTATGTACATATTATTTTTTCGTAGTGGGTTGAAATGACAAAGTGTTTTGAAGTGGTAGACAAATAATTTAAGAGGAATGGACTAGAGCAGGGATAAGACTCTGACAGCCACAAGCATGACACCCAGAGACATGATGGGACTTGTAGTTTTGCAACAGCTGGAGGTCAGCTAATTGCATATGCCTGGACTAGAGGGAATGAAAAAATAATAAGGGAGTGGGGGAGAGAGAATTTTCCAGACATTTAAGCTGACAGTCATTTATACTCATCAGAAATCCTGAATTTTGTCTAGACCTATATCTGAAGTTGATTCTGATTCTCAGGAATCATCATAGATATTATTAACAAACTGTGGCCAGTGTACCATGGAGGGGAAGGGGGAGATGTTATTTCCATATTCCAGAGAAGCAGTCCTCTCTGCAAAGGATGCAATTAGTACTTTTGTCCCACAGCCCTACACCTAATGCCATAAGGTGCCGAACAAGGCTTCATGCACATGGCCACAAGAGGGCATACATGGAGTGTAAATAGCCAATTTAAGCAAGCCGCAATGAACCATTGCAATGAATGACTGTACGCTGCTATACAAGGGTGTATACTGGCACTTGCGTAAACGTTCACATGGGCATGCACCCTGGATGCAAGTTTGTGTCTAGTGCTGTATGCGCATGCATGACCTAAACCAAACTCAGGTGTAAATCCTCCTGTAGCAGTGTATAGCCATTCACTGCAATAGGAAGCTGTATGCTGCACCTGTGGCTTGATTAATCCGACTATTTATGCTCCACACACACTGTATGCTCTTTTTGGGTTTACACGCAAGAAGCCTAAGGCCCCTTTCACACCTAAGCATTTTTCAGGCGTTACAGCGCTAAAAATAGCGCCTGTAATGCGCCTGAAAAAAGCGGGTCCTTACACTCCAGGGCTTTCACACTGGAGCGGTGCGCTAGCAGGACGGTAAAACAAGTCCTGCTAGCAGCATTTTTGGAGCGGTTAAGGAGCGGTGTATTCACCGCTCCTACCCATTGAAATCAATGGGACACCGCTGGGATACCGCGGTAATACCGCCGGCAAAGTGCTGCTGCAGCGGCACTTTGCGGGGGGGTTTTAACCCTTTTTCAGCCGCTAGCGGGGGTTAAAACCACCCCGCTAGCGGCAGAATACTGCGGCTAAAACGACGGTAAAGCAGCGCTAAATATAGCGCTGCTTTACCTCCGCCGCCCGCAGCGCCCCAGTGTGAAACCGGCCTAAAGCTTAATAAAAAAATCTTCAGCATTCATCACTTCTGGTGGTGTCAAATGCTGGTCACTCCTGCTGCGCTCCTGTAGATTTCTCCACTTGCCCCTATGTCATTAGAATACAGAAGGGCTGGCAAAAGGGTCCACAGTGCACAGCGGGGTCAGGGTATTTCAAAATACCCGAAAGGGTGCTGAATTCTGAAGCAAACTTTGTTTTTCAACCAATATTTACCAACTCAAAATAGCCAATAAAAAGGGTATCACTTACTTCAAACTTTTAGCATTTTTAAATCCATAGAAGTTTAGTGGTGCGGGTTGTGGGACATGATTAATTTCTTTCTTTTTAGGGAAAACTGCTTTCTGAATGGATTGTCCAGTTATTTTATTTTATTTAAGTGTTCTTGCATAGCAAGACCACTTACTGTTATCTCACATATATATTATTATTATAGCCAAATTTACCACCCTAACTCCTCCCACAGCTTTTACACTACATATACCGAATATATACCGAAACGTGCGGATTGTTCCTGAATGGTGTGCTATTACTTTGTGGAACGTTTTGCCGAATGGTTCACGAATTATCGTCGTTTTTGCAGCAAATAGGTCCCATAGGAATGAATGGTGAAATGTTATAAACTAGAGTGGGAGGTGACAAAAGCTGACAACCCCAAATCATTTTTGAAAAGAAAAAAAAATTATTAAAAAAAAAAAAGTAATTTTTGAAGAAAAAATAATAATTTTTGAAAAAAAAAAAAATCATTTTTGAAGAAAAAAAAAAAAGAAAAAAAAAAAATTTTTGAATAAAAATGTTCAGCTTTTTCAGCTAATGACTTCTTCAACTTTTTTACTACTATTTTATACTTTTTAAAATATTAAGCTTTCTAACACTTTTCACAGTTACTCCAGCCACTCCAACGACACAACGGTTATTCAAGCCACTCCACCCAGTTACTCCTCCCACTCCAGTAGGTGGAGGCAAAAACACTTCACACAATTTCCCCAGAAATTTTAGCTTTTCTAGTTTACTTGTGTTCTTGAAAGATTTACAACCGAGTTAAATGGTTATAATAAGGTTCTGGATTGCCGTTCAGAAGGCTAGAATAACAGAATGAACCCAAAGATACTGTATATAGTATAGTTTCTATATCCTGGTGATGGTGCCTACAGAGGTCTGGGAGTATTGGGATGATTGTATTCAATATTATGAGGACACTACCATCTGGCAAACTTTTCTTTGTAAGTTGTTGAAAGCTTTTCCTTTGTAGAGCATGTGATGTTCGACCGCGCATAATAAAGGCAATGTTTAGTTCTCTTTTCCAATTTACTCAGAAAGTTGAAATGTTGTTTCTTTGCTATTTATGTTTGTTTTCTGGGAATTGGAGAATGGTAGAATTCCTTCTATGGACACATTTTGTTTTCTTTTTGTGTACTTTGTCTAGAGCATTGAGTGGCCTATGAAGTATCCTGAAGCTTTCCTGAGAATGGGTCTGACGCTACCAAAGGGAGTTCTGCTCTATGGGCCACCAGGATGCGCTAAAACTACGCTGGTAAAAGCTTTAGCAACAAGCTGCCATTGTGCTTTTTTCTCGGTCAGTGGTGCTGATCTCTTCTCACCCTATGTGGGTGACTCAGAAAAGACATTGGCACAGGTAAATATTAATGGAGTTCACGTTTCTTTTTCCTCATGGAGGAAATCCAAAATCTGACTGGGGTACCCCAAGA
This sequence comes from Lithobates sylvaticus, assembly GCA_028564925.1. Taxonomy (NCBI): domain Eukaryota; kingdom Metazoa; phylum Chordata; class Amphibia; order Anura; family Ranidae; genus Lithobates; species Lithobates sylvaticus. The sequence goes on from CM053029.1 coordinate 543,770,199, forward strand.
TCTAAGTTACTTTGATCCAACTTTCATAAATCGGGGTGTTTTTTTTCCTTTGCAGCTTTTTAGACAGGCAAGAGCCAGCACACCAGCAATCGTATTTCTTGATGAGATTGATGCTATAGTAGGGTGTCGATCAGAGGCCAGGACAGGTTCTGGTGTACAAGAGAGAATCCTTTCTGTTCTCCTGAATGAACTGGATGGAGTTGGGCTGAAGACTACAGAACGTAGAGGGAGCCGGAAATTGTTGGAAGGCAATACTAATTATCGCCATGATGAACCTGTAAGTCTATTCAACTGGACTAGATGGTAGAGGAATTATTAAAAGTTTTATTAGAGTATAAACGTCTATTGTTTTCAAAATGATTTTTCTTTATTTTAATGCACTTGGACTTCTTTTGCAGTGGAGAGATGTGATCATAAAAACAGAAGTGACATTTTAAAAATTACAACTGTAATGCCGCGTACACATGAGCGGATTTTCCATCGGAAGAAACTTGGATGTTTTTTCCGACAGAATTCTGCTCAAGCTTTGCTTGCATACACACGGTCACACAAGTTCTATGAACTTTCAACCGTCAAGAACGCGGTGACGTACAACACCACGACGAGCCGAGAAAATGAAGTTTAATGCTTTCCGAGCATGCGTCGAATTGTTTCCGAGCAGGAGTAGGAATTTTGCGCGTCGGATTTTGTACAGACGATCGGAATTTCCCATCGGAACTTTTTCCGACCGAAAAATTGAGAACATGCTCTCAATCTTTTGCTGGCCGAAATTCCGCCAACAAAAGTCAGATGGAGCATACACACGATCGCATTTTCCGACCAAAAGCTCTCATCACAATTTGGTGGCGGAATTTCTGATCGTGTTTACGCGGCATTACATTGCTAAACAAATCGATCTGTATTATTGCGTTTTAACAGGCCATAAAATGATTAGAGAGAGATCAGCTAAGATATATTGTAACATCAATAAAGGAAAACATTACATTCATATGCACTAATTGTGGACAGAAGCTTGTAGACTGAAATGTACTAGTGTTCCAAAAATGATTTAATATACCCATACACCTAAAGGTTGGGACAGCACTTCTGTGACATGTAGCTAGAAAGATAAAGTAAACCTTTCCATGAGGGAAAAAAAAAAAAAAAAAGGATTAATGCCGCGTACACACGATCGAAAAACGGTTTTCCCGACGTAATTCCAACAGAATTCCGCTCAAACTGTCTTGCCTACACACGGTCATACCAAATTCCGACCGTCAAGAACGCGGTGACATACAACACTACAACGAGCCAAATTCAATGCTTCCAAGCATGCGTCGAATTGTTTCCGATCATGCGTAGGAATTTTGCACGTCAGAATTGCTACAGACGACCGGACTTTCCGATAGAAACCTTTTTTGTCGGAAAAATTTAGAACATGCTCTCAATTCTTTGCTGTCGGAAATTCGGCCAGTAAAATTCCGATGGAGCCTACACACGGTCGCATTTTCCGATGAAAAGCTCTCATCTGTCTTTTTCTGGCCGGAATTCCGATCGTGTGTATGTGGCATTAAGTGGCAACATAATCATAGTAATACTAGGGGAAGTCCATTACAATAAAGTCCCTAGTGTTGCAATGATTATTTTTTAATTTGATAATTACATCTGGTTGCATGGACTTGTGTCTTTTTTTAAACCAAATTAATTTTGTTACAGATTATATACTAGATCCGATATGTACTCTCCAACTTAAACTTGATAAACCACAACAGCCTAGTAACAATATAATTGGGGATGTCTCTGCTCTAATGTATCTATAATCCACAAATACCTGAATAATTTAATTTACCTTTAATGCAGTATATCAAAAATTGTCAAACATACAATTATAAATTTAATATGTGTTACTCCCAGGACAAGTTTCAGGAAGTGGTTAACAAATCCGTAATGATTGTGGCAGCTACAAACAGGCCAGATGTTCTGGATGACGCTTTGCTGCGACCAGGCAGACTGGATAAACTACTCTATATTCCACCACCAGATGAAAAGGTAATTGTTGGGTTCTGCATTTGGTAGCCAGATCAATATTCAGCACTGGTCCTCAAGGCCCATTAGTAGTGCACATTTTTCCAACACTGTCTTGGTGCACAGCTTCATAAATCACTAAACCGTGCAATATAATTTGACTTTATACTAGATTTTTAAATTCTTTTTAACTAATCCTTTACTGGATATGGAAAATATATTTTTGAATACCTGCAACATATGTCCATCTGTGTTTGTTTTAAGAGAAAAAAAAAATACTGATACTTTTCAAAATCTTTTACCATTTTGCTTGGCAGTAAGAAAAGAGCTCAGATTGCAAACAAATCCACTCAAGAAGTATTGAGTCTGGAGAGAGACGTCCTAACTTCTTAGGATACTAATCTACACTGAGCATGATTGGTAGCGGTGGGGAATATACAAAAAGCCTATCTTGGCTGACCTGTTGATTTTTCTCTAGTGTCCTTTATCCTGTAGGCGACATCAACAACCATGGTATAGACCAGTGGTGGTCAACTTAAAAATTTTAGATGGCCTCAAGGTACAGCTCCTGACACTTCCGGAGGGCCGCACAATAGCTGCACATTTTCATGCATTGTGTAAATTTCGGTCCTATTGCTTTATTTTCAGTGTATCACAATGAACACTGAAGAGTTCAATGGCCCCAGCATTGGTGTCAGTGTGTCCAATAATAACCCCCAACAGTGGCATCAGAGGATGCAGTAATGCCCCACCCCCCATCTTGGTTTCAGTGAGTGCAGTAATAACCCCGCAATTCTGTGTTAGTGGACACAATAATAACCCTCAACACTGGTGCCAGTGAAGGCAATTATAACCCCAATATTGGTGCCAGAGGACGCAATAACACCCTGAAACAGTGGTATTGGTGGACGCCATAATAACCCTTTAAACTGGTGCCACTGGTGTCAATATTATTAACACATGGTGGACACTGTCAGTGAAATTTAAGCCCCACCCCCCCTGCATTGGTGGTCAGTGACATTCCAGGGCCTATCTCCATTGATTAGAATGCAATATTGTACCTTTTGTAGCAAGCTATAAGGCGAGAGCCAGCAGCATGGACTGATTTGTGTTACATATGTGAAAAAGGCCCCTTTCACACTGAGGCGCTTTGCAGGCGATAAAGTGCTAAAAATAGCGCCTACAAAGCGCCCTGAAAGAGCCACTCAATGCACTCCAGTGTGAAAGCCCTGAGCGGTGAGCTTGCAGGACGCTGAAAAAAGTTCTGCAAGCCGCATCTTTGGAGCACTGTAGGAGCGGTGTATTTACCGCTCCTAAAGTGCCCCTTCCCATTGAAAACAATGGGGCAGCGCTCCAAACCCGCCTGCAAAGCGGCGCTGCAGCAGTGCTTTGCAGGCGGTTTTAACCCTTTTTCGGCCAAAAAGCGCCGCTAAAACTACGGTAAAGCGCTGCTAAATATAGCGCTGCTTTACCGACAGCGCGCTCAGCGCCCCAGTGTGAAAGTAGCCTTAGGCAAAACTACACAGGTACCAACATTGTATATGCTTGTGTGTCAGCATCTTGAGCCAGGAAGTAGATGGTGATCATGAATCGTACCTGAACATAGGTGGTTTGGGTCTTCTGGAGAGACATGCAGAAAAAGGGAATTGTCCATGGGATACTATGATCTATGGTAATAAATAGCTAGAAGTGTTACACCTGGTCTAGTAGGCATTCACTTAACATGAAATAGTATAGCTGATAGTAGATCTGCTTACAAGAACATTTATGATCCTCTCAAATATGAGGGTCAGAAGCTAATGTTAATTCTGATCTACTCATCTGTATTCAGTTTGGGGATATGGGATACATATCTTCTGACATTGATCTGTGGTTGTAATTGTTTTGGGGAAAGCCAGGTATTGAGTAATAAAAGTAGTGAATAGGGTGGCAGTAAAATGATACTTGGGGCTCTTATATATATTTTTTTTTTTTATTATACTACTTTTGTCTGACCTGCTATTTAGGTTCTAATTTGTTCATTGTTTTACTCTCTCCTATGCTGACAGACGCGGCTATGTATCCTGACAATCTGCACTAACAATGTGCCATTACATTCTGACGTGTGCCTAGAAAGGCTGGCAGCTGATACTCCATTTTACTCTGGCGCTGATCTTCACAATCTTTGTAAAGAGGTGAGAATTAGTTCAGTATTGGAATGGTACCCTTAGGTCGGTAAAAATGGAACCTATTATATATGAGTTTCAAATCTCACTGTAGATTGTGACATTAAAGGATAAGTTCACTTTTTGGGAAAAAAAAATAATAAATGCACATATTTTTGCTGGAAAAGAATGTGCATTTATAATTTCTTTCCCAAAGGAGCTTGGAAAGAATTGCACTTGTGATCAGGGGTGTAATGGCAGACTCCTGCAAACAAGCCCTGCAAGCCCCAGGGTTTGCGAATGAACTACAAGGACGCTCATCAGCGACCTTGCAGCCCATTCAGATACAAGCCGTCAATCACAAAGTATGACAGTACTTCTAGTTCAAGTCATTCACAGGAAACTTTGAATGAGTGACGTTATTTTCAAATAGTGGCAGCGAGCGCCAGGTGAAGTTTCCCGGTCACTGGGGAGGGGGAGAGGCTGCAGCTACTGGAACATGTTACATGTTCCAAAAGGTGAACTGATACTTTAAAGAAGAGTTCCAGGAATGGTGTATTTTTACATAGTACCATACCTGGCCGATACCCCTGGAAATCGTAGTAGTAGTAGTAGTAGTAGTAGTCACCACTACTTCAGTGATCTCCACTTGCTTTCAGGTTCTGTGCTGAGCGGACAGCCTGATGCACTGCAAATACAAAACTTTGCATTTTCTAAATTAATGCAAGGTGTTCTGATTGGATGAGGTGGAGCGGCTGGGCGGTGACCTCATGCTCTGCACCTTTTCCAGTTACAGAAGGTGGAGTAGCTGTGTCTACTTGAATGATTTCCAGTGGTCCAAGCTGGACCAATGCAACGGAGTAAAAATATGCCATGCCTGAAATTAGTCTTTAAAAAAATAAAAAAAGGGTTGTTCGATGTCTTAAATACTATTTAGTGTGTTTAATCCAGTGAAATTTTCCCTGCTTAACTGTATCTAAAAAAAATAAAAAAATAAAAAAAAAAGGAACCTAACTGGAAGGGTTAAACTCTCAGGTTTTAATTGCTCTAAGTATCCCAGTTGGGGAGACTAAAGCTGGCCATACACTATACGAAAAATCGCCTGACAAATTCGGCCATAGAACGTTCGTTCGATTTTTCGGCCAGTTAAGGGACACAAAATCGATAATCGTTGGGACGTTTTTGAGCCGAAAAAACGAAGGACAAGTTTGGAAATTTTCTGCAGAACGATAAATTGAAAGGTTAATGTGTTTCCCGTCCGACCTGTCTGCACTAGGTATATGTAAAAAAAAAAAACGAACATAAATTTTTTTATTTATGTTCACTGAACGATTTATCGGCCATTACATGATGGCACCATCGTTTTCGCTCGCGGCCGAAAGTTCTTTTTTCGAAAATGGGTTCGGCCGATTTTTTTGTATAGTGTATGGCCAGCATTAGTCAGGCCATATATTGACCAATTTTCTTTCCTTCAGCCACGGGTTGAAGGAAAGAAAATTGCTAGATTCCCCCATCAACACATTTCAGTGTTAATGAGGGAATCCCTCCTGAGCAGCGATTGTATTTTGACAGGCAGCGATTGAAAGGAAAAAAATCTGACAAGCTGGATGTACTGAAGTCGATCTATCATCTTCAGTACAACCAAGCCTGCCCATTAATGGTTCCTGCTTAACCAGACAAATTTTGAGCCATCTATGTCCGGCTTTACTCATTTTCTGTCCTGGAGACCATAGGGGGTTATTTACAAAAGGCAAATCCACTTTGCACTACAAGTGCAAAGTGCACTTGAAATTGCACTGAAAGGGCAGTAGCTGTAAATCTGATGGGTAGATCTGAAATGAGGGGAAGCTCTGCTGATTTTGTTATCCAATCATGTGCAAGTTAAAATGCTGTTTTTTTTATTTTCCTTGCATGTCCCCCTCGGATCTACAGAGACTGCACTTTGCACTTGTAGTGCAAAGTGGATTTGCCTTTAGTAAATAACCCCCACGTGTAACAAGGACAGAAGTTTGTCTCTTACCACTCCATCTAAAACTTTTAGCTGGAGATTACCTTTACAATATAATCTAAATTATTCCCCCTCGATTCTTGTGCCTTGCCCATTGCTGCTTTTAGCAAGATGTGGTTGTAGGAGATAAGCAAACAAAAACATACAAGTGTAAAGATGCATGTGATATTCTGATATGTATATACGTTCTCTTTGCCTGCAGGCCGCCCTGGTTGCGTTACAGGAAACTGAACTACAGGCTACCTATGTGAAACAAGAGCATTTCCAAAAGGCTTTAGCATCCGTACCATCGTCTTTGAATGCCACAGATCTTTTAGCATATAAAAAGTTACAAGGACCTACAGAGAGAGAATATCTTTTTAAATAATGAATAAATGTACTTTGATCTATTTGAAGCATGTTTGCTCTTAAAGGCATATGTCAAAGAATTCTGAACAATCTAAGTGCCTTAATCTGATGTCAAATGCAATAGCTCATCAACACAGGACATTTATTGCAAATTTACTGTCCACCTCTGCTACTGCCATCTGTACTTTGCCCACAATCGTGAGGTCTGCAATATAAGGACAATGCTGTGAATATTTAAGAATACATGATGTTAGAGATGCACTGATACCAAATTTTTATCGCCGAGTACCGATACTTTCGTATCGGTACTCGCCAATACCAAGTACCAATACTTTATGTTGTTATTTGAGTCCATACAGAATGAATGGGCACAATTCGCACTGCAAAGAATCCCATGCGATTCCTGTCCAAATCACATGCCCTTTCCCCACTTCTCCTGTGTGAACACAGGCTTGTCCTGGTCATTTCAGCCTGGGTTCTCACAGGAGCAGTGCGGGAAAGCGCATACAATTCAGAAAGCAATTGCACCGCATTCCTCTTCAAATTGCATGCGTTTTACGCCCATTTTGTATGGATGCAAAATCGCACCACAAAGTATCAGGAGCATTTTCACGAGTACTGGTGAAAATACTTGGAATCGGTGCATCCCCCTACGTGGTGCCATCTCCCCTTACATTAACTTAAAGTTGAATTCCAGATTAAACCTAACTAGGTTTAGAAATGTCCCCTCTGCCTCCTAACACCTATGCTGGCTAACCTGCGTAAAGGGGGGAAAAAAAAACCTTAGTTAGACTTACCGGTAAAGCTATTTCTACGAGTCTTTCAGGACAGCACCTGGAGAGAGCGCAGCTCCACCCACTTTCCCAGGAAACACTGCAGTTTTTCTTAAAAGACCGGATACTTCCACCATGGCCTCAGTTGTTCGCAGAGTACCTCCAGCCATGCTGAAATTAGATAAGCAGAACATAGCAATAACACCACATTTTATACACAATTAGGGTGGGTCATCGGCGCTGTCCTGAAAGACTCATAGAAATACCGTTACCGGTAAGTCTAACTAAGGTTTTCTCCCTTCGTCTTTCAGGACAGCACCTGGAGATAAGAGAGTACTTACTCTAGGGTGGGACCACCGCCTGCAGAACCTTTCTGCCGAACGATTGCTCCGCTGCTGATAACAGGTCCAATCTGTAGTGGCGCGTGAAGGTGGAGAAACTTGTCCACGTTGCCGCTTTACAGATCCGACTTGGAGATGCCCCTGCCCTTTCTGCCCAAGACGTTGCTACTGCACGTGTGGAGTGGGCGATTACCCCAGTGGGAGGATCTACTCCGATGCTCTATAGGCCTCACTAATGGCCATTCTTAACCACCTAGCTATAGTATTCTTGGAAGCACCGTAGCCCTTACGTGGTCCTGAGAACAGAATGAAGAGGGAGTTTGATTTTCTGAACTCTTTCGTGATCTCTAAATAGTGTAAGAGACACCTTCTCACATCTAAACTATGAAAGGCCCTTTCTCTAGGGCTAGATGGTGAAGGACAGAATGTAGGGAGGATTATTTCCTGTGCCCTGTGAAAAACTGATGATACCTTCGGGAGGAAACCCGGGTCTGTTTTTAGCACTACTCTGTCCGGAAAAATGTAACAAAAAGGCTCTTTTATAGATAGGGCTTGCAGCTCGCTTACTCGTCTAGCTGTTGTGACTGCTACCAAAAGAATAAGTTTAAGTGACCATAACTTGATCGTTACCTCCTCTAGGGGTTCAAAGGGTCTTTTGGTCAAACCCTGTAACACTAGAGATGGGTCCCATTTTGGGAAAACCTTGAAAGGAATTGGCCTTGCTCTGGTCAGAGCTTTAAAAAACCTAATAAGCGCCTCTTGAGATAATCGTCTCTCAAGAAAAAACGATAACGCGGCCACCTGGGCCTTCAGGGTACTGGCTGCCAACCCCAACTCCATTCCATCATGGAGAAACTCCAGGACCGAAGTTATTTCCTGGGGTGGGAATCCCTTCGCTAGGCACCAGGAATTAAAACGTTTCCACGTTTTAAAATAAATTGCCCTAGTAGTCGCCTTGCGACTGTCTAGGAGAGTTGAGACCAGCTTGTCAGATAGTCCCTTCCTTTTTAGGATTTGCTTCTCAGTAACCACCCTGTTAGATTGAGGTGCTCTATGTTTGGATGCTGAAGAAGAGGTCCCTGGGTTAGGTGATCTCTCTGAAGTGGAAGAGCCCAGTGGGGTTCCACCGCCATCCTCTGTACTGTTGCAAACCATGGCCTCTTGGGCCAGAAGGGAGCCACTAGAATCATACTTGTGGACTCCCTTTGTATCTTCTTCAGAACCAGAGGGATCATCTGAAAGGGGGGAAAAGCATAGCACAGGTGGAATTTCCACGGTTGTGCCAGCGCATCCAAGCCCTTCGATTGGTCTTGTCTGCTTAGCGAAAAGAAGGCTTTCACCTTTTTGTTGTTCTGGGAAGCAAACAAGTCTATCTGAGGTGATCCCCATCTTTCTGTTAGCTTTTGAAAAACCTCTGGGTTCAGACTCCATTCTGACTCTAGAATACTTTCCCTGCTCAGCCAGTCTGCTACAAAATTCAGGTCCCCCTTCAGATGTACCGCTGTTAGTGACTTCAGGTTGCATTCTGCCCAGGACAGAATCTGACTGGCCAAGGATAGCAAAACCTTGCTTCTTGTGCCACCTTGTCTTATGTAAGATACTGCCGTGGCGTTGTCTGATAAGACCTGGATATGGTGGCCCTGAACTACTCTCTCAAAGGCCCATAACCCCAAAAGGATAGCCCTTAGCTCCCTCCAGTTGGAGGATCTCCTGGCTTCCTCGACTGTCCAGTTCCCCTGGGCCATCTGCCCTTCCAGGTGGGCACCCCACCCCCAGGAGCTGGCATCCGTAGTTAGTCTCTTGTCTACAGGGAAACACCAAAGTAGACCCTTGTCGATGTTTGAGTGATTCCTCCACCACCAGAGCTTCCTCTGGACACGAGGAGGTATCCTGAACAGTTTCTCCAGGGACTCTCCGTAAGACCAATTTTTTAGTAGTGCCTGCTGGAGATCCCTTGCATGGAGACGAGCCCGTTGCACTGCTGGAATAGATGCAGTGAGGAGACCTAGGACTGACATAGATACCCTGATAGATATCTGCATGTTTGTCTGCGTCTTTTTTACAGCGTTTTGTAATTTCTCTATCTTCTCCTCTGGGAGAAAGATCCTCTCCTGTCTGGAGTCGATGGTATATCCCAGGAATTTTAGGAACTGAGAAGGAATCATGTTTGATTTCTCCCTGTTTATAATCCAGCCGAGACCCTCCAAGTGTTCCCTTGTCCTTACCAGGTCCCTCTCTAATAGATCCCTTGTGCTGGAGAATATAAGGAGGTCGTCTAAGTATGGGACGATCGATATTCCCTCCAATCTGAGGGGGGCTAGGGCTTCCGCCACAATCTTTGTAAATATCCTCGGGATGAGGACATTTTCCCTCATTTCCTGTCTGGTGAAACCATTCTCAGCAGGGCAGGAAGTGAGGGAAAATCTCCATAACGGAGTTACCCAACAGGAGGTTCTAATCCTTCTCCACTTTATCCAAATCTAGGAAAAAAAACGTAAGGTATTTTGGCATTAAACTAAAAAAAAAAAAAAATGGATTACTCTGAAGCCTCCTACATGAGGTCCCCAACTCATGAAGACACCTTCAATCTCCGTGCTGGTTACAATTCTTGATAGAAAGAAGCCCATCCAATTTAACTAGGGTGGGTTTTAAAGAGCATCAATATATCCGAATGGCTGGAATTCTGTATCAGGAAAACAATTGCAGGGATTGGAACCTATCCTAATACAGGCTCAAATCACCCACTGAGCCTTAAGAGGAAAGTAAATACACAATGTTTCCTCAGATAGTTGCAACACCAGTTTATTCATTTTGGCAATGATCAAGTCTATTCTGTTCGGGCTTGCATGGTTTCCCACGGTATGCATGCGATTTAGAACTCCAATTACAGACTGATTTTATTAAATTGGATGCAGGCTCCTGCTGTTTACTGTACGAATGGGGAGGAAGCCAGAATTTTAATGGTAATTGTTTAGGCAAATTGTATAAAAGAGAACACAGCCTACCTTCTCAGAGTCTTGGCTCTTTTTGCTTCCTTTTCTATAGTACAACGGAGGTATAAGCAGAGCCACTCATTACAGATGCCTTTCTGTCTCTCACAGACAGAAAGTTTATGTCAGTCCTAAAAGGTTCCTCACAGAGGTTTTAGGAATTTGACATTCCCACTCTACATGGGAGAAGCTCTGTAAAATCTGGCTTTAGTGGATTAAAAGGAGAAGTACAGCCAAAGCTTGTGGTTCACAGGAGTGCAGTTTGTTCTGCACGCCTGACCCATTTTCAGCAGGCTGAAGCCCGCTGTGGCCTGACGTCACAAAGCCAGTCCAGGCTCAGGAAAGATCGTGACCATATGGTCGGGATTCTGCCCACATGCCTGGACTAGCACCTGGCTTAGCCTCTCAGCAAGCTGCTGAGCCAGCTGCTCCCAACCCCTCCACAGCCCAGCGCTCCAGTGAGCACGGGAGGGGAAAAAGCAGAGAGACAGTGGCTGACCGTCACCAGCTCTCTGCTCACGCAGCTGTGAGAACTGAGCGATCGGCAGTGTTTGATCGCTCTGTTTTCAGAGCTAGAGCCAGCAGGGGACAAATGCAGCATCGATCTGGAGGACAGGCTCAGGCTCTCAGCCCGTTAAAAAAAAAAAAAAAAATCCCATTTCTCAATCTCAGATTATGGTAAACTGAGCTGACATTAGCACAGTTAACATCCTTGCTGTATAGCAGGGAACATGTTGCTTGTTTCCCAGAGACACAATACTTTTTCCTGTAATATGAGCTAGTAAAAGGGTAATTTAGACCCCTGCAGTTTAGGTATAATACTGCATAGGTTAACAAAAAAAAAAAAACACAACACAGTGGCAGACTTGACTTAATAGTTTTCTCATTCACAAATTCCTGTGAATTAATGACTCAGCTGTGTTGGTGGTGCGCCACATAGTCGTGCCATTTTTCTAAATATTTTAGTGAATGTGAAAAATTTCAATGGATCAGCATAAGAAAAAACTAACAAAATATCACTGCACATAAAGTGCATAAAAATAAATGCATTAACGTGGGGTATCAATGTGACGAACAGGTGTAAAGGTGAAAGGGCCCGCTTTGTACTGAACTCAGATTTCAAGTATCTATACAATAAACATTGGGCATAGGTTTAATAGCATTTACAAATATAATAGTGCATAACCCAACTTAACGCAATTCGATTTTACAGAAATTTGGATTAAATATGTATGAAAAGATTTAAACGATTTAAACGCCATCTTCAGTTGAACTTGCGGTAAAAATACGGCTATCTTTTTCAAGTTACTACTTCTCTCAGCACATCTAGTGTGGAATTTATTAAGGATATCCATTTTTTTTTTTTTCCATGAAAGCCAACAACCAAGCAAAGCTAAATGAGTGTGTCCAGTTTAGGAAAGTGGGCAGCAGGTAAATCAGCCACAGGGGTGGTGCAGGGAATTCAAACAGGAAAAATCTCACTGGATTCTCAAGAAATAGAAGAAACTACTAGACAACAGCGCAGCTGCGTCTACCTAGAACTCCAATATCAGTTTTACATCCGCTGTCTAAGCATTATAGAGCTTTCACAGTGAAAGGCATGGAACAGAACCGGTCAAGTCTATATACGGTAAATCTAGTTCCTCCATTTCCTGAATTAACACTGTTCAAATTGAGCCTGACTGAATCAAGGATGGCCATCACCATATAAAAAGGTAACTGTCCCTTATGAAAATAGCATTTGTGTTCTGAAAGCATTAATCTGATAAAGATATGAAAACAGGCAGAAGCTGCCATATAGTTTCTAAGTTTCAGAAGCACAAAAAAAAATAATTAAAAAAATAAAAAAAAACTTTCCAACGTACGTTGTTAATTAGAAATAAATGTAGATAGTGTAATAACCTAAATACGTCTTTGCATCAGCCTCCCGTATTCCCCTGACCAGCAGACTGGGAAGTGGCGGGGCCAGCACTAGCAGCCAACCAGGCTCTCTAGTAGTGCTCATGTACAGGCCATGAATATAATGGCAGAGAGCAGGATAAGGACCTCATCAGCGATCTGCTGCTCTTTTGTTAGTCAATCAACAGGCTGGGGTGTGTTATGACTAGTTTACTTGACCATGCTATGCTGCTGTATTTGTGAAGGTCAAGGAAAAGTCTGTAGTGTCTGGCAGGGGTCTGCCTGGATCACAAAAAACAACTTTACAAAAATAATTTTGCAGGCATACAATATTATGTGTATATGTATGTATATATAATTTGTAGTAGTAGTATATTTAGTTACTTGCCTAGAATTTACCTTAAAATATTTATCAACACTTTGTGGCCACAGATTGGCACATCTGTTTGCACAGAACTGAAAACCTCTAGGTTAGCAAAATACCATCATTTGTCAGCACAGCAACCATTTAAAAAAAATATTTTTCAAAATAAGAATCGAGTACAACACTGGTTGATATGAGGGAAAGTAAAGAAAACCAAGTTATATTTTAAATACAATATTTCTTCCTTAGGCTTAATTCACATGTGCAGCTACGTAGTTGAGCTGTGGTTTTACTGCTCCCCAAACACCCACCTCAACCTGGACATCCAGTCGCAAAAAATTAAAACAGCAGGTCACATTCAGCAGTCGTTACCGCCGCTGAACACAACTAAACCAAGTCTATGGCACCACCCAGCAAATGCATTCAATAGTGGTCTGGCACTGTGGCATTTACAGGGTTAAATCGGGTGGTGAGGAGATACCACAATACCTTCTCACTGTCGCCAGTAAAAATGCCTTCTGAAGAGTGATCCAACACAGATGCACTTCAGAGGGCACTGCACATGTGAGCAAGCCCTTTAACACACGAATGGGCCATGTGAATGACTCGCTTGATTATGTGGCTGAAGCCTGTTACTCTATGGGGACACAACAGCTCTATGGATACAGATGCACACCTAACTGGACGAGCATACAGGGGCAGGTGAGCGGCCCCAAATGCACACTGTCTGTATTCAGAACCATGCACCCATCTCTGCACGCCTGTCGACTTAGGACTTGTAGCTGTGTCCCCATAGAGTAACATGTTGCCTGCAGGCAGCTCCGGCCACATAAACAAGCAGCTCGTCAAGCTGTAAGAACCACAGAATGTGAACGAGGCCATATTGTTTGGAAAACAGGGCTGTCAAGGTTAATTTCACAGCACATAAGTCTGGAAAAAAAAAAAAACACTGTTTAAAGGATATCAAACTTCGTAAAATGGTTAATTATAGCACAAGAATCAGGTCACTGTATAAACCTGAGCGAACGTTTCCTTATAAGTTATTAGCTAGACAGAGGTGTCATTGCAGCACAGAAATCAGCTGAACAGAAAAGTGGAAGAACGTAAAACATGAAGCGTGGTCAATCGTCCCCCTGAGGCTGCATTGTAAACCTGTTGTGATAACAATGATGGTTTATGGAGACTGTGCTTCATCAGGACTCAAATATAACTGAACTGCTCAACCTTTGGAACAGAAAGCCAATAAAACTGGCCTGGAAGGATTTGTTTTATGGAGTGTTATAACCATTTAACTGGTAGGAATGTGAAAGAATTGCCAGGCCGTAGGTCTCTTGTGGGCCACGTGATGAATGCTGATACACCGGTTTATTAGAAACGTGTCAATGTCCTATCAAAGACATAGTCATTAGATATGATCACCAAAATAGTGTTCTTTGGATCCTCCTGTCAGGGCTTCATTTCTTCACCCTAAGATCTGAGGTATGTGCAAAACTTGCTTATATCTGTAAACAGCATTTTAAAATTGGTCATTATATATTACTTCACAATGGTGCATTGCCTTTCTTTCTGGTAGCATCACAGGCTCTGATAAAAAGTGTGCTTCCCTGGTGCTGCAGAAGGCACCATCTCCTCTACAGAAAGGGTTCAAGGTGAACGAATATATTGCTGTTTTCTGCTGGGTCTGTGGCAAGGCAGCAGCAGTCTACAGGACTTAGGCACTGGAACAGGTGGCACAAGCTGTGCTCTCTTCTTGTCTGTAGCTTTGCATCTGAATAAAGCACTTGTACATTCCATAGGTGTTGAGTAGTATCTTCCTGGCTTTGCTTTGTACGTCCTCCCACTTTGATGTTGAACCAGGACCTGAAATGGAAAATACCAAATAAAATTAAATGAAACAGTAGATTTACCTTTACCTTAAAAAAAATGAACATTATAGACTTGTACTTACCTCCATTGATGAGCCATCATTGCCCACACAGCTGATGTAGCAGTCCGGCTAATTGAAATCCCCGCTCTTCTACCTCTTCTTTCCAGAATGGATTAGAGTGATGTTCTTAGCTGGCACTGACCAGTCAGAATCACACTGCTCCATCCTGGAAGTGGTGCAGAAAGAAAAAAAAAAAAAAAAAGGAGGGAGAAGAGCTGGGATTTCAGATAGTCGTGCCACTCAGCCGGCTACGTGGGCATCACACCCAGAGGTAAGATACAGCGGGGACTAGGGGCGGGTAAGGAGGATTATTGTGTTAGTTTACTGGACTAACTCGCGAAAGATATTTAAAGTAATGCCATATTAACCCACACTGAAATGCTCAATACTACAGAGAACAAGCACTGCAGCTGCTAGATCAATTACTGTATTGTGCACAAGAAACCATGACAAAAATAGCAACATATCATCATAATAATAATAAATTAAAATTGCAACTCCAGGCAGCAGAAATAAATACCAATGCATTAGACCAGGGGTCTCCAAACTTATTAAACAAGGGGCCAGTTTACTGTCCTTCCGACTTTAGGAGGGCCGGTGGGAGTGGAAAATGCCCCGGCTTGGTGGTTAGCGGGAGTAAAAAAAAAAAAAGACATTGCGCCTGTGGTCAGTAAGTAGAAGGAGGAATAGCATCCCATCATTGGTATTAGTGGGAGGAATAGTGTCCCATTGTTGGTGGTAGTTTAAGAAATAACGCTTTGTCATTGGCATCAGGGGAAAGACTAGTGTCCCATCATTGGTGTCAGTGGCAGGAATAGTGCCCCACCTTTGGTGCCAGTGGAAGGAATAGTGCCCCATCATTTGTGTCAGTAACAGGAATAGTGTTCCAACATGTATATCAGCGAAAGGATGTTGGGTGCATCACTGGTGCCAGTGGAAGGAATAGGGCCCCACTGTTGTCATCAATGAGTAATTTTGCCACACTGTTGGCGTCGGTGAAAAGTATGGTGGTTCATGATTGGTGTCAGTAGGAGAATATAATGCATTTAAAGTGGTTGTATACCCACACAACCTTTTTTTTATTTTTTTTAAACCTGTAAGGCAAAAGGCATAATGAGCTAGTATGCACCGCATACTAGCTCATTATGAAATACTTACCTTAGAACGAGGCGCCGGCAGCTGATCCAGGTCACCGCCAAGCTGACATTTCCCCTTGGCA
Source organism: Lithobates sylvaticus (assembly GCA_028564925.1). Classification (NCBI taxonomy): domain Eukaryota; kingdom Metazoa; phylum Chordata; class Amphibia; order Anura; family Ranidae; genus Lithobates; species Lithobates sylvaticus. Next base: position 543,786,216 of record CM053029.1, read on the forward strand.
TGTCTTCCGGGTTCGCGGCTCCAGCGATGTGAGTGGCCGAAGCCATGATGTCATCACTCTCACGCATGCTCGTGGGAGACTTCTTTCCGGCAAGGTCCAGCAGCGTCTGCCGGACCCTCACAGCGCATGCGCCGTTGACGTCAGCATACAAAGTAAATATCTCCTAAACCGTACAGGTTTAGGAGATATTCATTTTACCTATAGAAAAGCCTTATTATAGGCTTTTTGCAGATATTGTAGATGCACTGCATTTTAAATAACCATGCTTAGTATAGATAACACGGACGGCAAGCCTAGAATTCAGTCTGTACAATTTTCTATGGTTTTTCAGAATTTCATGACATAAATACGAATGATCTACAACAGAAGGGCTGAATCCAAGCCACCTGTACCTAGCTGACTGATGAGATCTTCAGATACACGTAACATACAGTAGATTTCATCACAAAATCTTTTTAGCCAGGTTTTACATTTGTACATTTAAAAGCAGGGACATGCAATTAGCAGACCTCCAACTGTTGCAAAACTAAAAGTCCCATTATGCTCTGCCTCTGGGCTTCATGCTTGTGGCTGTCAGAGTCTTGCTATGCCTCATGGGACTTGTTCTGCAACAGCTGGAGGTCCGCTAATTTCATATCCCCAACTTAAAGGGTTAGTTCACCTTTAGAATAAAGAGTTCACACGCATTCTAGCATCCACAGTATGTTAAAATAATGCTTGAGTTTTGAAAAAAAGATTTTTAATATCCTACCTGTAGGTGGTGTGTGACCTCTCCCAAGCCTGTCCATACGCTTCTGTCCTGCCTAGATGGCAAATAAGGAGCTTTCTTCACCAGCATACCTTGGTATAACAACATTGTCCTTTGATCACATAAAGTAACACGCATCACATGTCGATGTTTTGAGACCTTGCAGGATTCCTTTTTCAAGGCAGATTTAAAAACAGATCCTGTGATGTCCCAAAATGTTGGCCTGTGATGCCTGCTACTTTACGTGAATAAAGGACAAGATTATCACTATACCAAGGTATGCTGGTGAAGATGCTCATTTTCCTGTGATTGCATGGCGATGTCATCCACCAATTCTCTACACTAACTGTGGGCAAGCCTGTAAGGAGTGTGACAGATGCAATACAAATACTGTCTAGATTGGAAGATTTACCCGAATATGGGTGCGGGAATCACAGGAACCAGCAATCTGGTTTGTTCAAAATGTGTTCATGTGCAGCGTGATCTCTCCTCCTCTGTCACACAATGCTGAGCTCAGTCTCTGCTGCAACAAAGGGAGAGCACATTGTACATGCGCAGGTTTTATTTGAATAAGCCGGACCTGATTACATTTATACAAAAATAACTGAGCGAAGTGTATGGAATGTTGTGTTTTTGTTACTAGATAAGATAGTACTGTTTTAATGCGTTTGCAAGCTGGGGATTGCCCAAAGGCTTTGTTTTGTACCTATATACTTTAAACCTTTAATAAAAATACATTTTCAAAAAAAGAATAAGCCAGACCTGTTGTCTCTGTGAACCTGGAGTGTGCACTGGTACTGGTACAAGATGTACCTGGTACATCTTGGCAGGGAGGGGGTCACCCACATAGGAATTGTTTCATGACTTTCATAGTTTAGGAGTGGCCTTACACAGCCTACATGTGTGAAATGGAAAAGAATGCACTTTTATTGTAATTGGGATGCTGGAATGCATAGGCAATTGCATCACGAAAGGTGAAGTAACTCGTTAATGCTGCATTATAGAGGCCATTTTAGAATTATAGTCGCAATTCAGCACCGACTTACTGAGCTGTAAATTTATTATGGCAGCAGATTTCCCTGTGGTCAGTGACCACACATTAAGATCTTCTACAGCGTACACATCCTCTATTTTCATCAGGTCGTGTTTGATTTGATCCACATTCAAGTGCCTTGGAACTCCTGGAATAAAGTAAAGTAGGATTTCATAAATTGGGAAATTCACGTGTAAACATGTTCTGCATATATTGCTGGTATAAAAATTTTAATACCGTTTAATCATAAACTGACACTCCCTACAGAATAATTTCACAATAACTAGCTTGTGTAAGAATATTGCAATCAACGGTCCACTATTGTCAGCAAATTTCACAACAGTCCTAATAATGTAAATCTCCAAACGCGTTGCCAGATATAAAAAAAAAAAAAAGGAAGGATTATAACAGTGTTTATAGGATTCTGCTCACCTTCAAGTATTATAAGCACAGTGTCTCGTATAAGCTTCAGAGTAGTGAGGATAACAAGTGCAGAAAATATGTAGGTACAGATTGGATCAGCAATTTTGTATTCTGGCTGAAAAGATAAAAAATTATTTGTTAAATGCTTTGTGGTTTTGCTTTTCAGAATATGTAAATTATATTATGGGTCCTATAATCAAGATAGGATTTAAATTATATGCTGCAAAATCTAGGCAAGACCTGTTATCTTTGGTCGCTTTCCTAGTGGAAAGGAATCAGAAAATAACAACAGTTGCCCAAGTTAAGTGTGAAAATTCTTCACACTTTTATGCTGGCACGTCAGGCACAGGGCAACTGACTGACCACCAGTATTGCCTGCAGCTGACCCCCCCCATTACGGACTTGTCAAGAGTAAAGGTTATGCTTTCTCATGCCAGATTCTCCAGCAAGAACAGTGAGCAGCACTCCTGAGACTAGCAGTCACAGGTAGCAGTGCCTTGGACCTCACACTGCAGATAAACAGCTGTTAAAAGGAGGAAAAGCTCTCTACAAAAAGATTTAAATATTGCCTTCCCTCTACCTTTACTAAATGCTGCACATAGTTTCTAATAAGCAGTGTAAATATACTTTTTTAATCTGTTTCCTACAGGTCACGCAACTGCACAGCTCCAGGTGCTGGGTGGCTGCTGTGAAATCCATCAATGGTCAGAAATCAACAGAGCAGGGATGTCTCTATATCGGTGCCAATGTTCTGGGCATGGAGGCTTTCACACCAGGTCACTGCTCCGGGGAGTTCTTCACACCGGGTTGCAGCCCTGCAAATTCTTCACTGTTTCACTGCTTTGGGAAATCACCATCAGCTCTTGCAGCAGTCCCCTAGGACCAAGAGCTGTGTAGTCATTTAACCGTTAGGAAAAAAAAAAAAAAAAGACAGGGTGCAGCATTTATAGCTTGCTTGGTAGAGAGCATTTACTTCTACTTTAACACAGAAATGCCTAGGCAACCCAACATACCGGAAACTATTTTTTGGAGAATTAAAGTCAAAAGGTAAATTTTTTAAGGGTACTGCTTAAGCACATTTCGAGATGTTCCCTACAACATATCAAATCTTTACTTTCAGTTTAAGTTCACTTCAAGGGCCTATTCACACCAGGTGCGGTAGGTATGCAGTAGCATAGCACAATGCAATCCAATAGAAATTAAATAAATGCCACTTTATGATATTTCAATAAAGTTCACAAATAATAAGCCGATTTAACCCCTTACCGATTATGCAGCTTATTCATCTTTTAATTCTTCCCTATATTCCAGTTTAAGCTGGTGCCATGACCGCTGACTCAGGTTTCCTGTTTCAGGTGACTACGGCTATTTGACAGACATCTGTCGGGTTCCTGCACAGATATCTATACAAATCACCCTCCCCCGAAGTCGCCAAAAGTAGTACAGTAGCTACTTTTGGGAATCAGTGCAGCGCCGAAATGATTCGAACAGTGCCATTGCTGGAAATAGCCGCCGATTTGTCATGTGGCAAATCGTACCAATGTGAACCTAGGCTACACATTCATTATTTATCAACTGGTGTTTGCTGGCGGTATTTTAGAAAAGTGCAAAATAAGCCCAGGTTCACACTGAATGAGACTTGAAAGCACAATTTCAAAGCCACGGGTCAGTGCAATTTCAGGTGCGACTTGGCTGACATCTGTGCAACTTCATGCGCAGATATCTATGGAAGTCGCACCTGAAATTGGTAAAAAAAAAGTGCAGGAACCTTTGTTTCAAATTGATGCAGCAGCGAAAGTCAGAGTTGCACTGATTTGAACATCGCCAAAAATCAGTGCAACTCTGACTTTCGCTGCTGCATCAATTTGAAACAAAGGTTCCTGCACTTTTTTTTTTACCAATTTCAGGTGCAACTTCCATAGATATCTGCGCATGAAGTTGCACAGATGTCAGCCAAGTCACACCTGAAATTGCACTGACCTGTGACCTCTGAGCTCAGGAATGACAATATATTTTAACAGTTTAATCAGAGGTAGATCATTTTGTGAATGAAAGCACACTAGAATGTTATTATAGTTTTACAATATTGCTGTGTGCCTTCATTAAAAGAAACATTGTGAAATAAAAAGAATGCAAAATTTAATCTCTACATATCGCAAAACAAATATTTAATGCATTTGGGAAATGACACTTTTTTGTGAATTGACTACTTTTGAGATGAATATGACGAGTTATTTTAACTCAAAAATGTATGCAGTATTTAAACTCTTCGTGAATTGATCACAAAAAACAAAAAGCATGCACTGTCCACATTTGGATGGGGATAATACCTTGAATCGGATGATGTATGCAGCAATCAAAACACCAATGCTTTGAGCGAGGTCTCCGAGTGCATGTACAAATGCCGCTCTCACTGCAAGGCTACCATGGCTGTGGCCATGAGGACTGGGAGAAGAACTTGTTGGAGTGCTATGAGAATGCGAGTGGGAATGAGGATGGCCCGCCTGGTTTAACAGAAACCCCATTCTGTAGACAGAAGGAAAAAAGAAAGTCAGAAACTGAAGAAGAAAGTCCATATAAAAGATGTTCTACAGAGCTCAGCGAGTTTCACCTTTATTTATGAAATTACTATAACCCATGTATGTACCAACTACAAAAGGTTCTATGCCATTTGTTCACGGCAATAAACATGTCAAGATTTTTTTTTTTTTTTACCAATTTGTTTGTCACTTGCCTCATCTAAAGCCCTAAACGCCCTCCTTTTACTTCTAGAGATAAGGAAGGAGGCACAAATATACTGTATGCGCTTTAGTTAAAGTCCCAATTACCCTTTTACTTCACCGATTTATTTATGGAAAGGTCATAATACTGGAGTTCATTCAAAGTAAATCACAGTGTATACAAAGTAAATGCCAGCAATTGAATAAAAAGTGAGCACCGGGTTCTTTCTCAGCACACCTATAAGAAAACATTGAAGAAACTGATAAATACCTTTATTGTAAGCAACAAATCAACTATAAAAGCACTTGGTTAATCTGAGTGTGTATATAGTGGTGTCCTATTGTTCAGATTTCCGGGCAGCTTTACTACAATGGTTTTCCTGGCTCCCGATGCAGTTTGCCAAGTTGAAGGAAGGCACAGGTAGCACCCATAAAATTACTATTAAAGCATGGCATGTTTGTTTTTTAGGCAATTTTGGCAGCCAATTTAATCCCTTACTGATTATGCAGTTTATTCATCTTAATTCTTCCCTATGTTCCAGTTTAAGCTGGTGCCATGACCGCTGACTCAGGTTTCCTGTTTCAGGTGACTACTTTCTCTTGCAGCGGCCAATGTAGTCCCCCTTGCATGCAGAGACTAGAATTGTGTCTCCCTACACTATGTGCTTCAATAAAGACATACATCCCCATAGCCTAAGACTACAAGGCACTCCCCCCTGCTTCACTGTCCACTATTAATCAAAAGGTTAGGAAATCTGCACAGAGAGCAGAAACCAACCACATTGAAATTTGTAAACTGCAAGTGCTGAGATAAGAATTTTAACAAACTGTTAAAGATGAATTCCAGATATGGCAATTTTTACAGTTACATTGTTCCAGCTTGGGCCAAAGTAAGTACCGTATATACTCGAGTATAAGCCGAGGCACCTAATTTTACCACAAAAAACTGGGAAAACTTATTGACTCGAGTATAAGCCTAGGGTGAGAAATGCGCAGCTACTGGAAGTGGAAAAGAGGGTCAACGATGCCCATTTGCAGCCTCACTGTGCCCATTTGCAGCCATAGGTCCCCTGAACTTCAAACTTGGTAGTTAAGGGTTCCTAGATGCCCCCTAGCTGGGTCCCAAAATGACATTGCTGCAGATGGACACAGTTGACCGACTTTGGGGGCCCTGTATCTAGGGGCCACTTGGTGCGAGGAACCCCAAATTTGGATATCTTGTAGTTTTGGTTCCCACACCAATTTGAGGTTCCTATCACCACGTGGCCCCGAGCTACGGGGCCACAAAGTCGGGTCAGAAAATGTCATTTTTTTCTGCAGAAAAGTGCTCGACTCCAGTATAAGCCGAGGGGGGCACTTTCAGCACAAAAAAAAAAAAAAAAAAAAAAAAAAATGTGCTGAAAAACTCGGCTTATACTGGAGTATATATGTTATGCAAGTCCCATACCTGTGGGATCCCCATTGAAAATCACTGTAGTAGGCACCACTAATATATATATATATATATATATATATATATATATATATATATATATATATATATATATATATATATATATATATATACATATATATATATATATATATATATATATATATACATATATATATATACACATACACACATACACTTACCTTTTTTTCAGTCTGCTCTGGTGCAGTCATGTGATCCAGCAGCTCCCATTTTTTTAAGGGACCGCTCCACAGTGGCTCTGAATTCACGCAGCCTTGACATCAACCGCCTGATCCCATTGCCCTTAATTTTTGCAACAGCCACTCACTGTCTGCACCAGAGCAGTTTTCTTTTTTTTTTTTCTTATACAGGATATGCAATATAGGTAGAAGGATAGGGGAGGCAGCATTTTTAAGAATACTTTTAGTTAGTGGCATCTTCTACTTAAAGGAGGCTGGGCATTTTTTTTTGGTCACCGAGTACTATAGAGCAAAAAAAGAGGGGACTTTGGAGGTGCACAAAAACAAACCCAAGGACAGAAGAAGAGTATGTATCCAAAATGACACTATTGATCAATGAATTAAAAAACAAAATATAAAAAGGTATTCTGCCCGTCCCTGGGATAGGCTCTAGTCCCTGCTGGACCCCAACTGTACATGCAATATCATGACAATCATCATTCAAAAACAGGAAAGCTCTATGCAGGAACACTTGCTACGCAGACTCATCCTTTTTATTCCAAAGGAGGACAAAGCAGTGGTGGTTGGAACAGTCATTAATTCACGACTTGACTATGCAAATTCCCTTTACATAGGATTACCACAATATCAACTTGCACGCTTACAACTCATCCAAAAAAACTGGAAATCCATCTCTCCTTCCCTGAGGAACCTACATTGGCTAAACGTAAAGAATCGGGTCACATTCAAGACCCTCTGCCTCACCCACAAATTCGCCCATGGAGACGCTCCACAATACCTACGTGAGAAGATAACACACTACACACCCAATCGCAGTCTTCGATCGTCTAACCAAAACCTCCTCCTCATTCCCAAATCCCGCTACAAAGCAAAAGGGGAACGGAGATTAGCTGTCCAAGGACCACGGCTATGGAACGCTCTACCAACCGACATCCGCATGGAAGAAAACCATCAGGCCTTCAGGAAAAAAAAACTCAAGACCTACCTCTTCTAAGAAGGGTAACAAAGCATCAATACAGCACCTTGAGGCGATTCAGTTCGCATTGTAGTGCTATACAAATCATTCATTCAAACACTGTTGTAAGTCTCAACATGTTTGACAAATATTTAAAGTAGAACTAAAAGGCAAAACTATTTTTTTTGTTTCGGACAGAGTGCAGAGGGATTAGAACACCTGTCAGTTTTTATTGCAGTCTGTGTCTCTCTTTGTCCTGATTACCATTATCACTGAAAGTAAAATAAAAACCCAGATTTTGGGTTGTCCCCAGAAAAGTAACAGGGGAAATCAGGGGAAATTGTCCAATGGGGACACTAGTTCTGATGACCTGGGGGGGGGGGGGGGTGGATTTTCGCTCTGTTTGGCTATGGGACAGGAAGCAAAATGAAATCTCAATGGGACCCAGATGGTGAAAAAAAATTTGACAGGAGTTATAACCCTCCTTTACTCTATCCAAAATGAAAAAAAAAAAAAAAAAAAAAAAAAAGTTTTGCTCATAGTTCTACTTTAATGGAGACATATAACAAAATAGTTCAGTGTGCATGTGGCGTCACATCCAGGGACAACACAGATTTATTCCAATAGCAGATATGTGGCTGCCCTAGAGAAATATCTAAAGCTGGCCATACACTTATAGATTATCTGCAGATTTTCTATGGTTAGATAGAAAAAGTGCAACAGATTTCTCCATGTTTGCTATACTATGTGGATGGAGGAATCTCACACTTTTCCCATCTAACCATAGAAAATCTGCAGGTGTATGGCCAGCTTAAGACTGGGAAAATACTGGATAAAAAAAAAAAAAAAAAAAAAAAAATTGTGGATGGAACTCCTGATTAATGGAATCAATGCATGGACTTGGCTATTTAGAATAGACAGCCAAGCATGGGAGGATAATTCTCCACTTAGGATAGGACTATACACTGCATCTAAATTGAGCCAAGGGCAAGTAATGCAATTCACGTACAAACCCCTCCAAAATCATCCACAGAATGTACTATAGAGAACAAATATCCTTATGTCAAAACGTTGTGCAAACTGTTTGTAGAAGCCGATGAGCGCAACTACGCTCATACAGTTAATGTATGAAATAATGGTTGCAGGTGTAGGCATCTGCTCCATCCAAATAAAGTTCAATACTGTGTCTTACAGAAAGCGTATTTGTCCATTTGAATTCAACTCACTCATGTGATAAATAAAATGTACCCATAAAAGATAGCTTTTACTGTAACTTACATGAGATTTACAGCAACACCAACAGCTGCTGTTATCAACATCACATCTCCATTAATTGTGTAGTCCATATGGATAGTCCTCTGCACGGCTTCATACAGCAGGAAGCCTGTGAGAATGTACACCAACAATACACTAATAATGGCAGAAAGGACCTCTACAATAAAGAAAAAGAAAAAAAACATTAGGAAAAAAAAGTAGATTCAGTAATGCAAAGCTATCAAGAGCTCTCTGCAATGCAACAATGGTGATATACAGCTGCAAACATTTATATTGAAGCAGATTTAAACCCAATGACAAACTTCACAGACTTTAAAACGTATTTCCACTTTTGTTGTTAAAATTTAATAAACCCCCACTATAATACTAAAATTTTTTTTACATAATGCGAGAGAGCGCGGACATAGAATTCTAAGGGTGGCTTCTACTGTCCACCAAAGCTTAGGATGTGCAATTAGCGGACAAATTAAAGCCTGATAGACATCTTTTTTTTTTTCATTCAACCCAGTAGGCGGAACGAATAAAAACCGAGAAGCTGGCTTTTCTAACCATTCAATGTTAGCAGAGCGATATTCCAGCTGAGCTATTGTGTTCTGACAAGGGAACCCCCCCCCCCCCCCCCCCCAGAAGCCAGACAGGCTGCTGGACTCGCAGAATGTCGGCTGGTTTCTATTGAACTGAACCGGCTGATATTCAGCCCATGTGTAGCAACTGATGAGATCTTACAGTACAGACAGGGTTAATTGTAGCAATCAGTATCCAAGCCCCTTCCTTAACACCCCATAGAAGAGCAAAGCTTGGTAGGATTTTCATCCAAGTAAAAAGGTAGGTAGCATTTTTTTTTTTTTATATTTATATAGGTTATGCTATGTGAATAGGAACAAGCTATAAATATAAAGTAGGCGTTATCCCATAATGCACTTAAACATGATATGTAATTTCATGAATAGTTTTAAATCTTTTTATATGTAAACACCCATGTATCCTCCAACTGACTCACACATTCCCTGCCACCACGGGTTCTCTTTTCCATACACTGGATGCAAGCCCTGCACTTTTCACATCTACCTAGCTGAACTACAGTTAACATTTTCTTGTAGTCCCTCAGCAAAAGTTCCACAAATACCTTTAGTAGCCCTGACAGTGAAGTCCACCTAATGCAGCTTCCTATGATGGGGTGGCAACAATGCTGCACTGCTCCCGAATTCAGAGCATGTAGGCCGTGACTGCAGCACTACAGACCGATGAAAAGAATGTTGCAGGGTTGGGGCTATCAGTATTGTCACTGCAATGTGTGCTAAAGTGGTTGTAAACCCTTACAAACCTCTTTGGCCTACAGGTAAGCCTAGATTAAGGCTTACCTGTAGGTCCAATAAATATCTCCTAAACCTACATGGTTTAGGAGATATTTAGAAAAAAAGAAGAGGCATCGCTGTCTACGGCGCACTGAGCATGCTGAGATCGCGGCGATATGCCGCTCTCGTGCGCAGGAGTGACGTCATCGCCGCTCCAGCGAATGACAGCGCTGGAGCGGCGAGACCCGGAAGTCACTCCGGGATTGATAGCAGGGGCGGAGGTTGTGGATGAGGGTCGCTTCGGGGGCTTCGTTCTCAGGTAAGTTATTCATAATGAGCTAGTATGCTCTGCATACTAGCTCATTATGCCTTTGCCTTGCAGGTTCCGTTTTATTATTTTTTTTTTTAAAGGAGGCTTTACTTCCTCTTTAATCAGCACCTGTCTATACCTAGCAGTTCTGCTCACTGTATTCTGGATTGGCAGCACTGCCTGTTGATGAAACCCTCCTACTGTGAGCTGCAGTGTCTGGGAGGGGAGAAAGCATAAGACCCCCATACACACTATTAGATTTTCTGAAGATTTTTGTCTTCAGATTTACCAAAACAATATAATATGAGATAAAATCTTAAGAGTTTTAGTTTATATGCAATCAGGCAGGCCCTTGCACTACATGGTTTTGGTAAATCTGAAAACAAAAATCTGCAGAATATCTAATAGTGTGTATGGGGGGGGGGGGGGGGGGGGGGGGGGGGGGTCTTACAAATGAGGATTTGGCCAAGTCAGGGAAGGTAAGGGAAGTTTCTAGTTACTGTATTGAGGCTTGTACATCACATAGTAACTGGATTTGCCACTTGCTTAGACTGTCATAAAGGAGCTTTTATTTGTACTTTAACCACAGCAGTGCAAAGCTGTCAGCCCACATTCAGGACTTAACCGGTATTGAATTCAGGCAATTAGGATCTATCCAGAGCCCATGATGGGTACACATTTGCAAGACTTCCTCGACAATGACTGCTATAAACAAGCAGTCTTACATAATCTACAAATGATCTGAAGACCTGGAATTTTTCAGCAATATTTAGTCAAACGAATGATCATACCTATTATCCCCATCTTATAGTGGTCGTAAAGTCTTTTATTGCTTGTACCTACAGGTAAGCCTATAATACGGCTTACCTGTAGGTACAGTGAATATCTCCTAAACTTGCTGTTTAGGAGAGATATTCACACTGCATGCAGCCGGTGATGACATCTGTGCATGCGCTCTGAAGGGACAGCATACCCGTGCCGTCTCTTCAGAGCTCCGTGCCTCCATGCCAATCAGATGGCCGGCACGCTCAAACCTGGAAGCCCTGTCAGCTATGACAGACTGCCTCTGGAGGGCTTCATTCTAAATTAAGTATTTTGTAATTTCATAATGTGATGCATACTAGCACAGTATGCCATTGTCTTGCAGGGTTTTTTTTATTTTTTATTAAAAAGGTGCATTTTAATACCGCTTTAGAATAACATGCACATAATATGCATGTGCATTATCTGAACTTGGAAGCATTGCTTTAAAGTTATCTGGCAGAGTGCGCATGCGCGGCCGGACGGAGCGGATGTCCACCTGATCAGCTCCGCTCATCCCCCGGCAACATCAGCTTTAAACAGCGGCCCCACACCTCGCCCGAACCCAGCGATAACCTGACCCCCCTGCGGAAGGTCCCAGGCACACTTCGGATGCCACAAAAACCGGGAAGCCAGCCTCAAACCGGCTCCCGGATCTCGACCCGCGCTACACCACAAGATTTCAAGATGGCGACCGGCCATCACACACGAGGCATGCAGGCCTCGGGGAAGGGGAAACAGCCACCCTCAGCCCAGAAGCAAGCCCCTCCAAAGAGCTATGAGGCGGAATACCCAGCACTGGGTCCTGCAAAGCCCTCTCCACACAAAGGTGAGCCGACAACCACAGACTGCATACCGCCCAGCCCCCCTGCACTATCTCCCTCACAAACTGCAGCCATGTCCCCCAGCATGGAGTCACAGACATCTTCCCTCTTGGACAGAGATAGCAGAAGCCATATACAGCCAGCCCAGCAGCCAAGAATCTATATCAGATGCAGAATCCCCGGCTGCTCCCCCTGTACAGTACTCAGGAGACCCAATTTTATTAGCACGCTTTGCCGACCTGCTTCAAAGAGAACTATCTAAAGCTACTGACAAATTAGCTTCAGACATAAAACAAGATTTCCAGGAAATGGGCAGCAGATTGAGTAGCATTGAATCCAAGATGGATGACACGGTCCATAGAGTATCGCAAAACTCAAACATGATCACTGACCTACAGGATCGACTTGAAGACGCATATTCAAAGATCGACGACCTTGAAAATCGCGCAAGACGCTACAATTTCCGTATCCGTGGTATCCCGGAAAATATAAAAGATATTGCCTCCATAACACAATCTCTGATGCAAGCTGCTGTGCCCAACATAGACGAGATCCATATGGAAATTGATCGAATCCATAGAACCCTGACATCCCCCAAACCTGATGGCCCTCCCAGAGATGTGATTGTGAAGCCACACTTTTTTAAGATTAAGGAAGCAGTGATGCGTCATGCCCGTGAAAACCCAGACCTAGAAATAGATGGCATCAAGATACAAATTTTTGCTGATATCTCACAAGCCACGATCCAAAAAAGGCGATCACTCAAACCTCTATTAGCGCCACTGACCCAACGCAACATTCGCTACAGATGGAACTATCCCTTCCGTCTCCAATTTTCTTTTAACAGCAAATCATATTCCTTCTCATCGTTCACTGAAGGCGAGATGATTCTATTGAAACTGGGATTCATATCTCACGACCCGTCATCACGGAACCAACTTGGATCCAGAGAATCCCCTCCCCCTCCCCTTTCCCCCTTGTGGTCAACAAGGTCGACCAAGAAGCTTGCCTCAACATCCCATGCATCCTAAGAAAATGGAACTCTTGTATTAGATCGTTGAATTGAACTGAACTGATTTAAACCCGCCGTGGTGTCTTCTCAGTGGTCCCTAGAGAAGGACATTAGGCGCCACACAGAGCGGCTGAAATTTGCTGAAGCAAAACACCGATGCCTTACCTGGCCATGATTACTTGAACTGGCCACTAAATCTCTTTTTTGCACTTTTCTTACATTTTTTACCTTGCACAATATGTTACCTATCAAGCATATTTGACCAAACAACCCCATCAGTTTATTGGGGCGAGATGTAAAGGCCAAAGATGTTTTCTAGTTACCTATGTGCTTTTTTCTATTTTTGAATACCAGTTTTTACGGTTGCTGGGGGATGACCATGTGCACTCCCTACTTGGAGGACTCTTCCCATTACTAGTTTTTGGTGAAGACTCCTTCACACCCAGGGTTTACCCCTGGGACACTTTAATTGAATACTGTTTGTACATCTGTTTAGTAACATGTCTAAGTTATGTCACTCGGCTCCAGGAGTCCCCTGGACCGACCGCTTGGTTTTATTATTTTACTTTTTCTTATTATTCTTTCCCCCCCCCTCTCCCACCCCTCTCATCTCTACTACTGTCACTTTTCTGGTTAACTCCAGACCCTTCCCCTCTCCTCCCTCCCCCAAACCCAACATTAATCCTCTCTACTGCTGTTCCTTCCCGAGGGCCACCTGGACAACCTCTCTACACATACAAGCTCCGAAACCAACAGACCGAAGGGTAAGCCTGCTTATAGTTGCTCTTGAATGTTTCCCATGTTTCCTGTAAAACCAACACCTCATAATGTCCGCCTGCTCTCCCATAATGTGCAGGGATTTGGATTGCCGGCCAAGCGAGTCAATGCCTTCACACATTATAAATCCCTGGGAGCCGATATTGTAGCTCTCCAAGAGACACACTTCACATCTTCATTCACCCCTCGATACCTTCATAGGGAATACCCTCTTTGCTTTTTTGCGAATGCCTCGGAAAAGAAAAGAGGGGTCGCCCTCTGCTTCTCAAGACATGTTTCATTCACAGAAATTAAAACTATTAAAGACAAAGAAGGCCGCTACATCCTAGTGAAAGGCCACCTAGGTGAAACTTTAACTACCATCTTAGTATACTACGCCCCCAATACAAACCAAACTGCCTTTTTCCAAGCCCTTCTAAAACTACTAGGACCCGAACTAGAGGGTGTGGTGGTTTTGGCCGGCGATTCTAATCTAGCGCTAGATCTAATCAGAGATAAATCACACACTTCAGGTCTCCGATCCCCCCCCCCAGACAAAGTGGCAAATTCGCACAGACGCTACACCAATATGACCTGGTGGATGCCTGGCGAGAAGCCAATCCCACCGCTAGGGACTATTCCCACTATTCTAGGGCACATGGACACTACTCCCGTATAGATCACATATTTCTCCCCTCAGGGATGATACCTAAACTGAGATCAGCAAAAATAATATCAACCCCATGGTCAGACCATGACCCGATTATGGTCCAGCTTACAGGCCTTAGGGACAAACCTACAGGTAATCACTGGAGATTAAATGAATCTCTACTTAGTGACGAAACTCAATGCATAGAGATATCAAATCATATACAAACCTACTTTGAAAACAACATTCCGGGGGACACTTCCCCCGCCATAAATTGGGCTGCACACAAGGCCAGTATAAGGGGCTCCTTTATTCAGCTAGCCTCCAGACTGAAGAAAGCTCGCACTGAACTGATTTCTGCCAAAACCAGAGAGTTTGAATCTTTAGCCAAACAGCACAAGCGTTCCCCCTCACCCAACCTATTTAAGAAGCTAGAACAATCCAGACATATGCCTTACTACAAGGGCTGAAAAACAGCTAAGATGGACGAACCATAAATTTTTTACATGGCGGGATCGCCCAGGATCCCTATTAGCACATAAACTTACTCCCAGACACTCCCATCACACAATTCCCAAAATAAGGTTATCCGGAGGACAGCTCTCACAGAACCCCCAAAAAGTTCTTGATGAATTCTATGGGTTCTACGCCGACTTGTATAAGAAACCACAAACTGTGGCCCCCATCGTCCATCAGGGAATTCTTGGGGACTCTCCCTCTCCCGACCATTACCGACGATCATAGAGAGCTAGTAGACCAACCATTTACAAGCGAAGAGGTCAATGACGCTATAAAATCTCTCTCACTTCACAAATCTCCGGGCCCGGACGGGTTTCCCAATATTTACTATAAAAAGTTTTCCGCACAACTAGCCCCACACCTGAGCCTTTATTTCAACTCCTTGAGGGATGGGGGAATGGTCCCACCGGACGATAACAAGGCCTACATCAGCGTAATCCCTAAGCCTAACAGGGACTCTACCGATGTACGCAACTACCGCCCAATATCACTAATTAACTGTGACCTAAAAATCCTAACAAAGATATTGGCCCTCAGAATCAATTCCTTTCTAGAACATTATATACATAAAGACCAGTCGGGGTTTGTCGCAGGACGTCAGACCTTGGATCAAATTCGCAGATCCATTGCTCTGATCTCGGCGGCACGCTCCAACTGGGACAATCTCCCAAATCGGGAACTTTTACTACTGTCACTAGACCTTAATAAAGCTTTTGATAGCTTAAACTGGGACTATCTCTTTGTTACCCTCGAAACCATGGGATTCGGACCCACATTTCTCGCACTGATGAAAACGCTTTATAGCTCACCGATGGCTCAAATTTCTATCAGAGGCCATAAATCATCTATCCTCCCAGTTCAGCAAGGCACTAGACAAGGATGCCCACTCTCCCCTTTACTATTTGCCCTGGCAATAGAGCCCCTAGCAATGGCCATTCGATCCCACCCTAACATTCATGGGTTCCAATGTGGCCAACAAGAACACAAATGTGCACTATTTGCAGACGATGTTCTTATGTACATAACCAAACCCCAGACTTCTCTTCCAGAACTTTTATCCTTACTAAACCGATTCTCACTGATTTCAGGTCTGACTCTGAACACACAAAAAACTCTAGCACTTAATATCTCATTACCCCCTTCTGAAGTACAGCTCCTCCAAAGCCTACATAGCTTCAAGTGGGCATCCCACTCCCTCCCATACTTGGGAATACAGCTGACCCCTTCAATAGCTACATTGTACAAAGCCAATTATCCCCCTCTATTCAAAAAACTTAAAGAAGACCTTCGTGCTTGGACTGACTACTCCCTCTCCTGGTTCGGTAGAATCAACTCAATAAAAATGACCTTCTTACCCAAACTCCTATACTACTTTCGAACACTACCAGTAGCAATTCCAAAGGGAGACATGCAACACATACAAACTGAAGTCCTACGTTTTATATGGGGGAACAAGAAATCACGAATACAAAAAAAAACACTTTACACACCTAAAACTATGGGAGGACTCGGCCTTCCCAACCTACAAGCATACTATCACTCAGCACAGATAGCTCAACTCATCTACACAACAGCCAGAGGCTCGGCCCCTCTATGGGTGTATATAGAGGCACTGGCGTGCCACCCAATTGCTATAGGAACACTGATGTGGCTTTCCAACCGCAAACGCCCACCTATAATGTGCCCCACACTGTCACACTCATTGGCGATATGGGACAGGACACGACAGAGCATCCCTCGCATCATATCACACACCTCTAGCACCCATATTCTGTAACCCAGAATTCCCCCCTGGCCTTACCCCACAACAGTTCCAATGGTGGCTTAATAAGGGTCTATTAAGAATTGGGGACTTCCTATATGGCAATCAAATGCACTCGAGAGACTACTTCAAAGATAACTTCTCAATGCCCCCCGCCGAGATTTTTAGATACAATCAAATTTCCTCATTTATCACTTCCAAACTCAAAAAGGGGGGTGGACCCGTCACTCTCACCACTCTAGAACTGACCTGCCAAAATAGAAGCAATCAGAGAGGGCGAATTTCTGCTGTCTACTCGTCGCTTACTGAACCTGATTCTAAATTATCAGACATGACACTATGGGAGAGCGACCTGAACCTCTCCTTTGAAATGTCAGACTGGCAAGATATTGCCCATAGCCTGTCAAAAATTTCTATTAACACCACCCTTATCGAAGCAAACTATAAGACGTTGCTCCGGTGGTATTTAGTCCCCACAAGAATAGCAAAAATGCACCCATCTTCCTCACCTGATTGCTTCCGGCAGTGTGGACAGATGGGCACCATGCACCATGTTTGGTGGCAATGCCCACTGGTTGTTAGATTCTGGATCAGAATATACAATCTGATCAATTCGGTCACAGGTGTCAACATACGACGGTCCCCAGAAAGTGCACTCTTTCATAAACTGCCAGATGAGGTCCCCAAAAAATCATTGAAACTCATAACCTATATCTTTCTGGCGGCAAGAATAACGATTGCAAGAAACTGGAAACATTCACGCATACCTCTAGACCAGGTAAAAAGCAAACTCAATTGGATCATGATCAATGACAAACTCACTCATACTCTCCATAATAAATCAGAGATGTTTAACAAGATCTGGGATCCTTGGATTGAGCACATCTCTACCTAAAGAAGAACTCCAGGTGACCCTCCTCCCCCTTCCCTTCCCCTCCTCTCCCCTCCTACCCGACCTCTCTCTTCTTCTCCTCCCTCCTTCCGCTACTCCTTTTTTTTCCTTTCTTTCCTCTTCGTTACTTCTTGTTTTTATTTGATTTCAATGTATTGTTATTTGAAAGTACAATTCGTACAACCTGGTAAAGATACTTGAATAAACTGTTGCAGATGGGACAGAATGGCCAACACAAACAGGGAAGGGGAACCAACCCTGGAATTTTTGTACAGGGTCACCAGTAGCCCTGAAGCCTTCCTACTCCCCTCTTTGGTACCACTATGCCTGAAAAGGGCCCTTACGTAGTTATTAGCGAGTACCAGACCCCAATTAAGGGCATGAGCCATTCTACGAAAATGCTGTTTATAGGCCCCTTAATTCCTATTGACCAATGAGCACTATGTTAATGCATTGTTGCAACATTAATATGTTGAATTGATGATTACTTGGTTACCTGTGAAACGTTTGTTATTGTTTTGTACCTACCTCAATAAAAATATTGAAATATAAAGTTATCTGGCACTGTCCTATGAATATTTGTAATACTCAAGAGAGCTCATCTAAGATCTCTATTGGCTCAAAAATGCTTCTACACCTAATGCCAACATGCATGCTTGTGGAACAATCTTTCATTCGAAATCTGACTGTACACGCAGCCAACCATCTCTAAATGATAGTAGGCAGGCTATGGACAGAGGGGTACTTTCCTCCATATATGTTGGGAGTGCCCCCTTATCCTACCTTTTTGGGAAATGATACTTAAACATGTGCTGGAGGGCCTCAGGACCTTCCCGATTCTTCAAAATGCTTTCTCCTTCTCCATATGCCTTTCTCGTTATAAAACCTAGTGCTCTCCCTCACCTTCTCAGTGCTGCCAAGCGCCTCATACCGATTCTTTGAAAAAGCTCTTGTGTCCCTAATACAATTAAGTGGCTGCAGAAGGTGAGGGAGATTATGGAGGCAGAGGAGTGGCTCGCCACATGTAAAGAAAAACGCAAGAGGCTCAAATCCATCTGGGCAAACTGGAAGGATCATAGCACGATCAGTCTCAATCTCTTCCAGCTTAGATATACAGTAACACTATTGGCATTGGTAGACCCCCTCATTTAAAATATTGGCATTAGCTGACCGTTCCCCGTCCACTATCGATTTACCAGGCACTACACTACATCTAAAGAGCTTTGAACTAGGTGTTAATGCCAGGACCATATTCTTGGAGTGTGTACAGGAGTTCAGTCACATGATAGCTCAAGGTAATGGAGAATAATTTTCTGTGAGCTTTAGAGGGCTTTCACACTGAGCACGGGGGGCATCGGCGGTAAAGTGGCGCTATTTTTAGCGCCCCTTTACCGTAGTTTTAGTGGCGCTATTTTGCCGCTGGCGGGGCAGTAAAAGGGGTTAAATCCACCGGAGCAGCGCTTTGCCGGCGGTATCGCAGCACTGCCCCATTGATTTCAATGGGGAGCAGCGGTGGAGGAGCGGTGGAGGAGCGGTGTATTCACCGCTCCAAAGAAGCTGCTGGCAGGACTTTTTGTGACACCCTGCCAGCGCACCGCTCCAGTGTGAAAGCCCTCGGGCTTTCACACTGGAGTGCATGGAGCAGATTTTTTCAGGTGCTATTTTTAGCGCTGTAGCGCCTGAAAAACAATGGCAGTGTGAAAGGGGTCTTTTCATTTACTTTCCTGACAAGGGATCTCTCCGCTCCTGTCAGTCAGAGAGAGAGAAGATATGTCTACTGGGACCGAAAGTCTGTGACATAGGAGAGTTCCCTTGTGTTTGTGTTGAGGTAGCTCTCGGTTTCTCTACAATATCTACTACCTATGTTGCGAGTGATGACTTCTGGTACTTCTGTACATCCATTTTGCAACTGTCTTATTTGTTTTCCTTATTTTTTTTTATTTTCTGGTCCCTTATTCTTGATCTGTTCTCTCACAATGCTGCCTAAAATAAAGAATATTCAAAAAAAATAAATGGATTGTAGGCATCTTGTTCTCTTTCCCAGTAAAAGGGCATCTTTAAAGCGACCCTGTTGCAAAATTCCCTGAGCTGTCACCCATCTCACCATTTTCAAGTGCATGGAGAATCTTTTTCATAGGAGGGTGGGATTCTTAGGTCCCCATCAATCGCGTGCTTCTTTCTCTGAGGCCCTAGTTCACCATTGTGTCCTGTCATGACATGACATAGGGGGTCAACAGAAGAAAGCACTCAGTGGGGGGACAAGAATCTGATTCTACTCAGTGTGTCAAATGAAAAGAATTTTCAAAGCACTATGACTCTTGATGAAGCTTGGCCAGGGAAAGAGACAGGTAAGTAGATTTCTTCTTTAGGCCTCCTTCACATGGGTGTTTACCTGCATACACCAGATTCCAGCAGAAAGAATCAGCAAGTTCTGGCAGCTAGAATGACAGGCGCATGCAAATAACAGTGGCCAATCAACCTATAGAAAGTAATGACAGGCTGACAGCAGCGGCTGTATGCATGTAGTCGCACATCTAGGTGTGATATGCGGCTACGTGCGAACATCGTTGGTTGCGGTCAGCTTGTCTTTACTTTGTACAGGCTGAGCAACCGCTGCCATTCGCACCTGTTATTTCAGCTGCAAGTATCCACTGATTCTTGCACAGTAATGTAGTGCATGCAGGTAAACTCTGATGTGAAAGATGAAACTGAACATGTTTCAAAATAGATCGCTATCAGATTATTATCTTGAATCAGTGTGTTTCAAGCTTGATTTCTGTTTTTAGGAACAATTAATTTTTACATTGACATTTGATTTTGGACTTTTATTCAATACAGTGGTCAGGTGTATGGCTTCTCTATCTTCGGGTGCAGTTTATCCATATGGCCTCTTGTAAGCCCCAGTCCAGGTGCCCCTGCCTAGAATATTTGGTAGAAAGACACTTGCTCTTGTTTATATTCAATATCCTCATGTTGAAAAGGTACTTAATTTATACCTCAGAAATGTATGTGTATGGCGAAGTATGGGATAGTATTATAATATTCTTAATTAATTAAAAATCCCTGACCTTCCTGATGAAGACTGACATCATTACAGATGAAACGTGTGTGTCTCTCTCTCTCTCTCTCTCTCTGTTTAGGGGCAATTAAAAATAACTTTCTGCAGCTGAAGTGAAAACAAAAAAAGATTTTGGCTTGCAAATCCCATATATAAGCACATAAACATATAAGGTTACAGTTTCTCAATATGCAGCCTGCAATGTATTTGAATATCAAAACGCTAAAAAGATAAAAAACGCACCTAAGCGATGGAATCCAAAGGTGAAATGTTTGTTGGGAGACTTTGCGGAAAGCCACAGTGCGAGCAAGGTCAAAATAATACTGCTGAGATCAGTTAGCATGTGAAGTGCATCAGTCATAATCGCAAGGCTGTTAGAAAAGTATCCACCTGTAATAAAATCATTAAAGAGTCAAATAACCTGTTAAGAATTCTCAATTTAATCTGTCAATGAATAAGACACCTTTGAGCACAATGCTGGAGGGAATGACATACAGCACAGACCACATGTGTGGAAACAAGTTGAGCTATGCATTATGCTCAATTAAATTTACAAGATGTAAACATCCTTATTCTACTGTCACTAGGGGACAAAGATCAGAATTTAGGATTAATGGATTCAAATGTTGCAATTAACAGCAATGGTATTTTTAACGAGATCCCTTTACATTCCAACTGCTAATGCTTGCTGCGGATTACAGCATTAAAGGATAAGTAATTACCGATTGATATACCCAGAAGTTATTTTAAGCAAATACATTCCCTATTGACTAGATTTATATGGGCAAAAAAACGCCCGAGAATTAGTAGATCTCTATTGAACCTACCTAAAAAGTTTGGGGGTCTAGCTTTACCCGATCTGTACAAATATTACCAGGCGGCACTTTTGTGCCGACTGATAGATTGGAGTAGACACGGGGAATGGAAGATGTGGCCGGGTCTGGAACAGGCGCAAAGTAAGGTGATACTCCAAAGAGCTGCGTGGTGCTACAGAGAACTCCCGATCTCAGTAAAGCTACATCCACTGATAGGACCTACTTTAAAGATGAGTTATAGACTATTTGTGGAAGGCAAACTGTCGACAATAGCTTCTCCCCTATTTCCAATATTGGGAAATCCACAATTTGAGCCAGGATTAAGGGATGGAAATTTTAGAGTACTGATAGAACAGGGGATATTTCAAGCTATGCACTTTTTGATAAATGGAACATGGCCTACGACACAGGCGATGACAAGGGGATCAACAGTACCCCACTTGGATGTGTGGCGTGCGATACAATTGAAACATTTTTTGAACACACTAAAACCGTTAGCAGGTTACGATCGCCCGCTAACACCATTTGAAAGGTATTGTAACGCAAAGGGGACTCTGCATCATACCTTATCTAGGATCTATGCGTTGCTAGTGGCACCCTCGGAGGATTTTAGATTGCCCTTTTTTAGGGACTGGGAAAGAGACCTAGATCAAATATTCTCGGAGGAGCAGCGCAAGAAAATAATAGGCAATATATTTGGATCCTCAATCTGTTTAAGAACACAGGAGACCAACTTTAAAATCTTGTCGCGATGGTATCGTACGCCAGTACTATTGCATAGATGTTACCCGGAGATATCAGATAGGTGCTGGCGATGCGGAGAAGAAAGGGGGACGATAGTACATATCTTCTGGACTTGCTCTAGAGTAAGGGAGTTCTGGAAAGAAGTAAGGAGAATCTCTCAAAAATTTAGCGAACAGGAATTACCAGAAGATCCGTCCTTTTTCCTATTACAGGATACGAAAATCTCTCCCAAAATATACAAGAGAACGGTTCTATGCCATCTCCTAAACGCAGCTAAGTCTTGTATTCCACTTAGGTGGAAGCAGACACAACCACCATCAGTAGGAATGTGGCTTAAAAGGGTAGAGCAAGTGAATTATATGGAGGATCTGGTATGGTCATCTCGACAGAAAAGAGGGAGATATCTGGAAACATGGTCTTCATGGAATCTTTATATCAATTCAGAGGAGGGGAGAAATCTTATAGATATAAACCTGGATGACTGAAAAATAAACCGGGGATGCTTATGAAGGTGGGAAGGGGGAGGAGAGACGGGGGAGGTGGAGAGGGGGGAGGGAGAGGGGTAGGCCCCTTTTCTCTTCCCCTCCCCCCCCTTTTTTTTTTTTTTTTTTTTTTTTTTTTTTTTTTTTTTTTTTTGGGGAGGGAGGGGGGGGGGTTAGGTTAGGGATTATTGATTAGGTTAATTTTGTGCTGAGGGTAATAAAATATAGGAGTAAAACAAGGCCTAACACCATATGAATATATAAAGAGGAACCCTAGGACGGAGCCTGAGAAAGCTCGGTCGTAGGGTAAAGGTAGTAGATATCCCATAATATAATTATTTCCTTTATTTTAGAAATCAGAAAATGATAGTGGAACCGATAGTCCCTACTGTAGGGGGTTATATGTTGGGGAAATGATCTAACTGAATATTAGAGGTGTATTCATAGATACGAATAATTTTTGTTGTTAAGTTGGTAAATTGTATGCCTTGTTTTTCCTAGAAATAAATAAAGATTTAAATTTGAAAAATAAAGGATAAGTAAACCTTTAAAAAAAAAAAAAAAAAAATCAGCAGATCACAGGTGCAATCATACCCTCCTGTAGACTCTCAGCATAGCTGTTTGCCCGTACCTCATACAGGCAGACAGCTACCTGAGAGTAGGAAAATCAATGGACTACCATGTGAACAAAGTGATTGCACAGCAGTCTATCGACAGACATGCAATGCGCTGCAGTAAAATGCAGCATGCCCGCTCTGCACATCACACCAACAATTGTTATCCAGTGTGGAAAAATGCCAGTCACTGCACATAGTGTGAATGAGCCCTACAGCATTGATGCTTTTTCTATAAAGAGAAAAAGGAAGACAGATCGGGCAGTGACTGGAAAATGCACATTGGCGGACACGTCTAAGTTAGAAGTGATTTGAACCAGGAAAATAATACATCGAAAAACAAAAGATGTAGAGCAAAAAGGAGAGAATTCTGGAGATGTGCTGAATACCATCTGACAAGCAAATATAGGGCCTCTCAGGAGGTGGACCTTGGCGCTGAGCGGCTGCATATTTGCATACTACATTGCAAAAACGGCTGTCGCGAGTGCGTGCACCCTGCGCACTCACTAGACCGTTATCGGCAGCTAACCGAAATATTTCCGATCATGTGACAGCCATTTAGGATGGTCATATGATCAAAAACCTTACCCAGCGTCGTGGCATCTAAAACCCCTTAAAAGGCTGAGAGGCACCAGTGCCAAGGGGTTAAAGCGGAGTTCCGCTTAAAAAAAAAAAAAAAAAAAAAAAAAGAAGAAATTAAAAGTCAGCAACTACAAATAGGGAGGGAGCGACCGCACACAGTTTGTGATTGCAGCCTCAGCTCTGTTGCTGTGTGCAGGGGGTGTGTATCTGCCCTCCAATCAGCTCAGAGCTCTCCTCACTGAGCTCTGCAGAGTAACTTTAGCTCTCCGCCCCCGTTTTACTGACAGCTCAGACAAGCCATATGAATTCTGCACTTTGAACAGATGTACAGAAGAGAAAACCGCAAACGGGTACAACTTATGTAGGAGGATTTGTTTCATCTTTGTGTATAACCTGAGGCCAGTCACTGCAGTAGGTATATGCAAGAGTTTAAAAAAAAAGCCCTAGTTGTGAAGTTGAAAGTACCCAAAGTTTGTGCAATTGAAAAAACAAACATTTCAGTAAACAAGGTTTGTTTTTTTTAAAGCCTGACAGTTCTTCATTCCTTAGCATAAAAGCATATGTTACACATACGTGCTCTATGCAATGGTATGCACAGAGCAGGCCCAAACCTCTTCTGGGGTCCCCCATCGGCGCTCTAGGCTCCTCTTCTTCTTGGTGCACCAGCATAGGAAACCACTTGCTATGGGGGCACACCTGCGGGCTCGTTCCTAAGCCATGTTGTGTGTCTATAGACACACACAGCACAGCCCCACCAGATTAGACCAACAGCAGCAGAAGCAAACGGCCCTGCCCCCAGCTCTCTACTCAAAGGATCCGATAGCAGCAGGAGCCAGTGCCCCCTCTGTCCTGTGAATGCAGAGAGCCGCCACAGATGAGCACAGCTCTGGATTGAATGGGGACTCGGTGAGAAGGCGATACAAGTACTGGGGCATTTTTTACTTTAATGTGAGGAATGCATTAAGTTAAAGAAAGTCCTGGCTTTAGAAGGCCCTCACTCTGTGTGCCGTTCCCCTGACCAAAGGTGACATGCATGTTGCATACATACATACATATACACACACACCCCGCTATGAAAGCAGTATCTGATTTCTGGAAGCAAAACTATTTTACGGTTTGGATCTGGTACAGTATCTGTCTTACGGTAAACCTGGTTTAGTGAAACCTGTTAGATCGGTCTACTGCTAAACATAGAATTTTTAGGGAGTTTTCAATTATATCACGCTACAAGATTTTAATTAAATGCTGGGTTACCAAAACAACAGATAGATATTGTTTTCCTGATCCCGAATTGACTTACAACTGCCAAATAAGAAAACAGTATGTTCTTTCTTTACAGGTTTATATTAGATGTCAGGTTACGCAAAACACCACTTCCTGGGAAATGTGTCATCTTTAAAAAAAGACAACACAT
Source organism: Lithobates sylvaticus (assembly GCA_028564925.1). NCBI lineage: Eukaryota > Metazoa > Chordata > Amphibia > Anura > Ranidae > Lithobates > Lithobates sylvaticus. The sequence continues at coordinate 543,811,552 of CM053029.1, forward strand.
GCATAATTCCCCTAAAAAAATGTGTTTCCTTGCTATGATGTAGAATGACAAATACAGCAAATAATTTCAATATAATTCATGTTTTTGCTGTTAGTGTTATAGAGCAGGGGTTTCTAAGTAAAAGGCCAGTTTACTGTCCATTTAGGCTTTAGGTGGGCCATTGGGAGTGGAAAATGCATTGACATCAATGCCCTATCCTTGGTTTTAATGGTAGGTATAGTGCCCCATTGTTGGTGTCAGTAAAGGCAATGGTGCTCAGTCATTGGTGTCAGTTGGTGGAGTAGTTCCCCAAAGGCAAGCTAAGAGCCACATCCGACCTTTGAGCCACAGTTTGGAGACCACCGAGTGTAGCACTGCCTTTAATATCTGAAATATTTTTCAACTAGGGTGCCTTCTGGGTTCATTAGGGGTGCATAAAAATTGCTGAAAAATAGTTTAAGCCAGTCAGTGGGTCCAGTCTGCCTTTTAGTTACCCAAAGGGCCATAGGTTTTCACTGTGCTGCATTACAACTGTGGACTCTGTGCGGCCCAGCCACCGGTACCCTAACTGATGATGTCATTGAATAATAAGGACATCAGGTGCCTGCACAGGATCCTTGGTTGCTCCTCTCCATTAGCACTGGGGTCACTTTAGATGAATGAGAGATATAAGAAACTCTGGAGGTCTAGTCAGTACTAAGGTGTATTTGCTTTGTAAAAAAAAAAAAAAAAAAAAAATCAATCAGTTCAGATGTTGGGTGTCCAATGTATGTAAAATGCTCCCGCATTATGCAAAACTAAGAATTTCATTTTTTTACATTTTATAGCAGGGTGCCTTAAGATCGTGCAAAATTTTAAGGGGTGTCTAGACTCAAAAAAGGTAGAGAAACACTGTTAGGCCCCTTTCACAGGGGACGGATCCGTAATGATCGGGGCTCAGCCGATTCCCACTGAGCCGGCAGATGACAGGGTGGTTCCTGCACACTGTGCAGGGACCACCCTGTCAGATCTCCGCTCTCCCCTATGGGGGATTGGATGAACACGGACCGTCTATCCGTGTTCATCCGATCCGCTCTGCAGACGGATGGAAAAATAGGGTTTTCCTCTGTCTGCACAATCGGACAATAGCGGAGGCGGACGATAGCGGGTGTCAGTGGATGCTCATTGGCTGACACCCGCTATCCCATAGGGGTACATGTATGTCCGTTTTTCATCCAAAAACGGATGGATGAAAAACCGACATACGGTCCGCACGTGTGAAAGGGGCCTTATAGACCAGTGATTACCAACTCAAAACAGAGTCTCAGGGACACATTTGTATCAACAAGTCAAACAGGGCCACATCTAAATCTAAAGACAAATCTACTAGGGGTGCAACGGATCGTCGCCGATCCGTGATCCGAACGGGTCACCCCGTTCGGATCGGCACACCCCGCGATCCGAACGGGTCACCCCGTTCGGATCGGCACACCCCGCGATCCGCGGAGCGCTCCACGGCCTCGGCCTTAGGAAAGGCCGCGGCTTCGGCCTAGCTCCGGAGCGTCGGCGGCCATCCTGGTACACCTGGCGGCCTTAGGAAAGGTCGCAGCTTCGGCCTAGCTCCGGAGCGGCGGCCATCTTGGTACACCCGGCCACTGTTTACAATGTGATCGCTCCATCAAATGACGGAGCGATCACTTGTAAACAAACTCTGCATTACCCAGCCAATACCCTGCATTACCCAGCCAATACCCTGCATTACCCAGCCAATACCCTGCATTACCCAGCCAATACCCTGCATTACCCAGCCAATACCCTGCATTACCCAGCCAATACCCTGCATTACCCAGCCAATACCCTGCATTACCCAGCCAATACCCTGCATTACCCAGCCAATACCCTGCATTACCCAGCCAATACTCTGCATTACCCAGCCAATACTCTGCATTACCCAGCCAATACTCTGCATTACCCAGCCAATACTCTGCATTACCCAGCCAATACCCTGCCAATACTACAGTGGGGGAGATGACGTGGATATTACAGTGGGGACTATATGGTGGCGGAATTTTCACAGGTTTTTGCAAATTCAATTATTATTTGCTGATCCGAAAAATGATCCGATCCGTGACTCTGATCCGAGGATCGATCCGATCCGTGAGTTTTTTGATCCGTTGCACCCCTAAAATCTACCCAGAAGCAGGAAATGAGAATTTGCTCTGCTACTCGAATGTTCGATTTAGTACTGTGAACTCGCCCCTATAAATACAGTTCAGATAATTTTACAGTAGACGGGGATTGTTTTGATTGGTCAAAGGACAAGTCGGACCATCTCAAATTTGCAGCAAAATCGTATCCTGTTCATTCAAGTCGGATGGAAATAGGACCGATGTTGCAGGGCAAAGTAGAATGACTGTCATACAACAGTCGTGTCGTACCAGTATGACCCCGGCCTGAATCAAAGACAGTCAGCAGGAGAGCTGTCAGCTCAGTCAGCACAATACTAGGGATTGGTTCTGTAAGCAGAAGTGGTCAGAGATCAGTGGGGCAACCCTGCAACCAATTACCTTTGATCTTAATTTTCCTGCTAGGTCTACAAATTTCTTTCAACTGACAGCTGTCGTGTCATTTTTAGCAGAGAAGACAATCTGGTATTTTTTTTTCAGCCCAGAGAAGACAGCATTAGTCATACAGAGTTCATTTCAGTGTTGGTTGGGATGACCAGAAGCTCTGACATCTACCTTTCAAAAAACAATTAGGGGCCTTTCACATTCGTCTGTTTCTCATTTGTCCATTTTTGGATGAAAAATGGACAGCAATTAATTTCTATGGGCTTGAGGATGTAAACATCTGTGTCCGTTCAGGTGCATTTGTTAAACAAAACAGGACCGCGTCCTTTTCCATTTAGACAATCCAGTTGGAGATAAACGGATATTATACATTTATATCTGTTTTGATCATTTTTGGGGAGGAAACTTTGTTTATACTTTTTCATCTACGATTCGTTTTTTCAACAAATAAAAAAAATAAAAAATAAATAGAAAAACAGATGTAAACCACGGGTGTGCAAACTGATATAAACTGAACTGAAGAGAAAACGCTTTCCACACAGGCTGTCAATCAGGTCTGCCTGTCAGTTTTTCTGGCGAAACTGATCAGACCCTCCAGTCTTCCCTGGAGCGGCGGATGTCAGTGGTGACGTGTCAGCTGACATCCACCGCTATCCAATCTCCAGGCTGTCCGTTTTCACCCAATTTCCCCATAGAGGAGAGCGGGACTGGGTTCATCTCCGCGGTGGGTGGAGACAAACCTGTCATCCGCCTGCTCAGTGGGGATAAGCGGAGCAGGTGCCTGTGATAAAGGTGCTATAAACTGAACTAAAGTTTTCATCGTTTTTTTTTCTTTGCTTATCAAACACCCTTATCCATCGATGATCACTTTTCAGAGGAGCAGCAATAACAGCTGCAAATCAGAGCGAGCCCTTTGCCATCTCTGTTCCATTGGGGAGATCTCCCTTTACTTTCTGTCCCATAGCTGACAGAGAAAATTGAGTACTGTCCGCGATACTTTTTTTTATTTGCACTAACATATCATTTTTCATGGACGAGCTTTCGGGGTGTGTCCCCTTCTTCAAGGTCTAAGCAGTACTCTAGTAGTAGAAGAAGGGGACACACCCCGAAAGCTCTTCCATGAAAAATGATATGTTAGTGCAAATAAAAAAAGTATCGCGGACAGTACTCAATGTTCTCTGTCACAATTGCACTAATACGGCTACAATTCATTCAAGTATGTCCCATAGCTAAAATAGGAAGTGAGAGGAAATACCTCCAAAGTGAGGGAATCCCTGGTTGTTACCAGAACTAGTGTCACCGTTGGAAGATCCCACCCCCCCCCCCCCCCCCCCTCCATGTGTGTATTGGGTTGCAGTATCCGATGTGGTGTCCCCGGGGGGAGTACGGTATCCCTGGGGGATTTATCGGGTTGCAGTGTCTAGTGTGGTGTCCCCAGGGAGAATTTGGAGTACGGTGTCCCCGGGAGATGTAATAGGTCGCAGTGTCTGGTGTGGTGTCCCGGGGGGAGCATGGTGTCCCCAGGGGGGGTGGAGTATTGAGTAGCAGTGTACAATATGGTGTCCCAGAGGAGTGTAATCGATTACAGTGTCTGGTGTGGTATCCCCAGGGGGGGGATGTATTGGGAGTATGGTGTCCCCGAGGGGGGGGGGGATGTATTGGGAGTATGGTGTCCCCGAGGGGGGGGGGGAATGTATTGGGAGTATGGTGTCCCCGAGGGGGGGGGGGGGGATGTATTGGGAGTATGGTGTCCGAGGGGGGGATGTATTGGGAGTATGGTGTCCCCGAGGGGGGGGGATGTATTGGGAGTATGGTGTCCCCGAGGGGGGGGGGATGTATTGGGAGTATGGTGTCCCCGAGGGGGGGGGGATGTATTGGGAGTATGGTGTCCCCGAGGGGGGGGGGGATGTATTGGGAGTATGGTGTCCCCGAGGGGGGGGGGGATGTATTGGGAGTATGGTGTCCCCGAGGGGGGGGGGGGGATGTATTGGGAGTATGGTGTCCCCGAGGGGGGGGGATGTATTGGGAGTATGGTGTCCCCGAGGGGGGGGGGATGTATTGGGAGTATGGTGTCCCCGCGGGGGGGGGGGATGTATTGGGAGTATGGTGTCCCCGAGGGGGGGGGGATGTATTGGGAGTATGGTGTCCCCGAGGGGGGGGGGGGGGGATGTATTGGGAGTATGGTGTCCCCGAGGGGGGGGGGGATGTATTGGGAGTATGGTGTCCCCGAGGGGGGGGGATGTATTGGGAGTATGGTGTCCCCGAGGGGGGGGGGATGTATTGGGAGTATGGTGTCCCCGAGGGGGGGGGGGGGGGTGTATTGGGAGTATGGTGTCCCCGGGGGGGGGGGGATGTATTGGGAGTATGGTGTCCCCGAGGGGGGGGGGATGTATTGGGAGTATGGTGTCCCCGAGGGGGGGGGGGGGGGGGGGAATGTATTGGGAGTATGGTGTGCCCGAGGGGGGGGGGGGGATGTATTGGGAGTATGGTGTGCCCGGGGGGGGGATATAGTGGGGGGGGGGTCGGAGTCCCCCAGGGGGGGATGTATTGGGGGACAGTGTCCCCCGGGGGGGATATAGCGGGGTGTAGTGTCCCCAGGGGAAATAGATTGCGGGTATGGTGAGGTGTACCCCACCTCAGTCCCCGGCTCTCACCCAGTAGCTCGGCCCCCATGAATAGAAGGTATAGTAGAGCGGCCAGGCCCAGCCTCCTCTTCACCGTCCTGCCCCTCCTCCGCTCCCCCCAGGAGTATGGTGTCCCCGAGCGGGGGGGGGGGGGGAGGAATTGGGAGTATGGTGTCCCCGAGCGGGGGGGGGGGGGGAGGAATTGGGAGTATGGTGTCACCGGGCGGGGGGGGGGGGGGGGGGGGGATTGGGAGTATGGTGTCCCCCGGGGGGGGGAATTGGGAGTATGGTGTCCCCCGGGGGGAGTGTATTGAGTATTGGGAGTATGGTGACCCCGGGGGGGGGGGGATGTATTGGGAGTATGGTGTCCCCGAGGGGGGGGGGGGGGATGTATTGGGAGTATGGTGTCCCCGAGGGGGGGGGGGGGGGTATTGGGAGTATGGTGTCCCCGAGGGGGGGGGGGGATGTATTGGGAGTATGGTGTCCCCGAGGGGGGGGGGATGTATTGGGAGTATGGTGTCCCCGAGGGGGGGGGGGGGGGGGGGGGGGGGGGGAGGGTGGGGTGGGGGGGGGGGGGGGGGGGGGGGGGGTGGGGGTCCCCGAGGGGGGGGGGGGATGTATTGGGAGTCTGGTGTCCCCGAGGGGGGGGGGGGGGGGGGGGGGGGGGGGGGGGGGGGGATGTATTGGGAGTATAGTGTCCCGAGGGGGGGGGGATGTATTGGGAGTATAGTGTCCCCGAGGGGGGGGGATGTATTGGGAGTATGGTGTCCCCGAGGGGGGGGGATGTATTGGGAGTATAGTGTCCCCGAGGGGGGGGGTGTATTGGGAGTATGGTGTCCCCGGGGGGGGGGGGGAATGTATTGGGCGTATGGTGTCCCCGAGGGGGGGGGGAATGTATTGGGAGTATGGTGTCCCCGAGGGGGGGGGGGAATGTATTGGGAGTATGGTGTCCCCGAGGGGGGGGGTGTATTGGGAGTATGGTGTCCCCGAGGGGGGGGGGGTGTATTGGGAGTATGGTGTCCCCGAGGGGAGGGGGGATGTATTGGTGTCCCGGTGGTGTCCCCGAGGGGGGGGAATGTATTGGGAGTATGGTGTCCCAGAGGGGGGAGTATTGGGAGTATGGTGTCCCAGCGGGGGGGGATGTTTGGGATGTATTGTCCCCGAGTAAGGGGGATGTATTAGGGTATGGTGTCCCCGAGGGGGGGGGGGTTTGTATTGGGAGTTGGTGTCCGATGTATTGGGAGTATGGGTGTCCCCGAGGGGGGGTGGGGTGGTGTATTGGGAGTATGTGTCCCCAAGGGGGTGGGGGGGATGTATTGGGAGTATGGTGTCCCGAGGGGGGGGGGGGGGTTGTATTGGGAGTATGGTTGTCCCCAAGGGGGGGGGGATTGTGCCCGATATTGTAGTGTCGCCCGAGGAGGGGGGGGAGGATTACAGTGGGGTGTGGTATGCCCAGGGGGGGGGGATGTGGAGTGGATTGGGGTTAGGGAATGGGGGGGGGGGGAGGTGTGCCCGAGGGGGGGGGGGGGGATATATAGTGGGGGGGGTGGAGTCCCCCGGGGGGGATGTATTGGGGGGGACGTGTCCCCCGGGGGGGAATATAGTGGGGTGTACGGTGTCCCCATGGGGAGTGTGGAAGGAAATGGAATTGGGGAGTATGGTGTCCCCGAGGGGGGGGTGTATTGGGAGTATGGTGTCCCGAGGGGGGGAGGATGTATTGGGGAGTATGGTGTCCCCCGAGGGGGGGGGGGTATGTATTGGGAGTATGGTGTCCCCGAGGGGGGGGGGGTGAATTGGAGTTATGGGGTGACCACGTGGGGGGGGGGGGGGGGGGGTGTATTGGGAGTTATGGTGACCCGGGGGGGGGGGGGGGGGGGGGGGGGGGGGGGTGTATTGGGAGTATGGTTTGTCCCCGCAGGGGGGGGGGGGGGGGGGGTGTATTGGAGAGTATGGTGACCCCGAGGGGGTGGGGGGATGTATTGGGAGTATGGTGGTCCCCGAGGGGGGGGGGGTTGTATGGGAGTAGAGTGACCCGAGGTGCGGGGGGTTGTATTGGGAAGTATGGTGACCCCGAGGGGGGGGGGGATGTATTGGGAGTATGGTGACCCCGAGGGGGGGGGGATGTATTGGGAGTATGGTGACCCCGAGGGGGGGGGGGATGTATTGGGAGTATGGTGACCCCGAGGGGGGGGGGATGTATTGGGAGTATGGTGACCCCGAGGGGGGGGGGATTGTATTGGGAGTATGGTGACCCGAGGGTGGGGGGGGATGTATTGGGAGTATGGTGACCCGAGGGGGGGGGATGTATTGGGAGTATGGTGACCCGAGAGGGGGAGGGATGGGGGATGGGGATGTGGGGGATGGTGGCATTGGGGTATGGATGACCCGAGGGGGGGGGATGTATTATTGGGAGTGGGAGGAGGTGACCGGGGGGGGATGGGGGGGGGGGGATGGGGGGGGGATTGGGGGGGGGGGGGGGGGGGGGATGATGGGATGGTGACCCGGTTCATGGGGGGGGATGGGATGGGGGGGGTGAAGGGATGAGGGGGGATGGGGGGGGTGGGGATGGGTGGGATGGGGGTGGGGAGGATGGAGGGAAGGGATGGGGGATGGGGGGGGGATGGGGGGGGGATGGGGAAAGGGAAGGGGGAGGGGAGGGGGGAGGAGGCGAGGGGGGGGGGCGGGTGGGAGGGGGACACAATCGGTCGGAGATGGGATGGGGGGGATGGGAGGGGGGTGGATCGGAGGCGGGATTGAGGGATGGGGGGGGGAGGGGGGATGGGGAAGGGAGGGATGTGGATTGGGGGAGGGAGGCATGGGGGAGGGGGGATTAGGGGGGATGGATGCGGGGGGAGGGGGGGATGGGGATGTATTGGGAGTATGGAGACCCCGAGGGGGGGGGGATGTGTATGATGGGGGGGGAGTATGGTGGGGGGGGGGGGGGGCGAGGGGGGGGGGGAGGGAGGGATGTATGGGGAGTATGGAGGATGTCACCGAGGGGGGGGATTGGAGTGGATGTTGTCCCCCGAGGGGGGATGGCTAGGATGGGGAGGATGTGTCCCCCGAGGGGGGGGGGGGAGGTATTGGGAGGGGGGTGTCCCCTGAGGGGGGGGGGGATGTAATTGGGAGTTATGGTGACCCCGAGGGGGGGGGGATGGGGATTGGGAGTGGGGATGGTTTGTCCCCGAGGGGGGGATGGGGAGTATTGGGAGTCTGGGATGTCCCCGAGGGGGGGGGGGGTATGTATGTGGGAGTATGGAGTCCCGCGGAAGGGGGGGGGGTATTGGGAGTAGGAAGGGGGGTGGTGTCCCGGAGGGGGGGGGGGGGGATGGGCGGGGTATTGGGAGTATGGGAGTCCCCGAGGGGGGGGGGTGTATTGGGAGTATGGTGGGGGAGGGGGAGGATGTCCGAGGGGGGGGGGTGTATTGGGAGTCTGGTTGGTATCCCCGAGTGGTGGGGAGGGGGGGGGATGGGGGGGGGGTGGGAATTTGGGGGACGGGGAATGGGGAATGAGGGATTTTTGGGTGTGGGGATGGGAGGGGGGGGGGACGGGGAGGGGGGGGGGGGGGAATGGATTGGGGGGAGCGGGGGGAATGGGAGGGGGAGGGCGGGGGGGGGGGGGGGGGGGCGGGGGGGGGGGGGGAAGGAGGGGGGGGGCGGGGGGAAGGGGGGGGATGGATGGGGATAGGGGGGGGGGCGATGGGAAGGGTGGGGGGAGGGAGGGGGGGAGGATGGTAGGGGGGGGGGAAGGGGGGGTGGGATGGGGGGAGAGAGGGGAAGGGGGGGGGAGGGGGTGGGGGGGGGGGGGTGGAAGGGATGGGGGGGGAGGGGGAGGGGGATGGGGATGTTATGGGGGGGAGGGGATGGGAGGTAGGGGGGGGAGGGATGGGGGGGGGTGACGGGGGGGAGGGGAGGGGGGGGAAGGGGGGGGGGGGAGGTGGGGAGGGGGGGGGGGGTAAGGAGCGGGAGGAGGATGGAGCAGGGGAGGAGGGGGATGAGGGGGGAGGGGGGGGGGGGCGGGATGTGGATGGGGAAGGGGATAAGGGGTGGGATAGGGCGAGGGGGGGGGGAGGGTATGGGCGGGGGGTGATGGGGGGGGATGTGGGGGGGGGTGGTGGAATGTGGGGGGGGGGCATGGGGTGGGATGGGGGGAGGATTGGGGGAAGGGAGGGGGGAGGGGGGGACTGGGGGGGCGGGGGGGGGGGGATGTGGGGGGGGGGATGGGGAGTATGGTGTCCGGGGGGGAGGGGGGGACTGTATTGGGAGTATGGTGACCCGGGTGGGGGGGGGGGGGGGGGGGGGGGGGGGGGGGTGTATTGGGGTTACGGTGTCCCCGGGGGGGGATATAGTGGGGTTACGGTGTCCCCCGGGGGGGGGTATATATGGGGTTACGTGTCCCCCCGGGGGGGAATATAGTGGGGTTACGTCCTGGGCTCCCCCGATGGTGTCCCCGGTGGGGGGGGGGGGTTGTGGGGGGGATGTATTGGGAGTATGGAGTCCCCGGAGGGGGGGGGGGGATGTATTGGGAGTATGGTGTGGAGAGTGCAGGCAGGGGGGGGGGATGTATTGGGAGTATGGTTGTCCCGAGGGGGGGATGGGGTGTATGTATTGGGAGTATGGTTGTCCCGAAGGGGGGGGGGATATAGTGATTGGGTGCCCGGGGGGGGGTATTGGGAGGTATGTCCCCAGAGGGGGGGGATGTATTGGGAGTATGGTGTCCCCGAGGGGGGGGGATGTATGAAGTAATGGTGTTCATGAGGGGGGGGGGGATGTATTGGGAGTTGGTGTGGTGGGGGGTGGATTTGAATATAGTGGTGCTGGGGTCGGGTCCTCCAGGGGGGGATGTATTGGGGGACAGTGTCCCCCGGTGGGGGGAGGGATTATAGCGGGGTGTAGTGTCCCCTAGGTGAAATAGATTGGGGTTAGGGTGAGGTGTATACCCCACCTCAGTCCCCGGCTCTCACCCAGTTGGGGCCCCCATGGAATAGAGAGGTTAGAGTAGAGCGGCCAGGGACCAGCCTGCACCGTCCTTGCCCCTCATCCGCTCCCCCCCAGGAGTATGGTTTGTCCCCGGGCGGGGGGGGGGGGGGGGAATTGGGAGTTTTGGTATGTGAGCAGGGGAATGAGGGAGGTATGGTGTCCCGAGCAGGGGGGGGGGGGGGGATGTATGGTGTCCCCGTCGCAGGCAGGGGGGGGGAGTATTGGGTGATATGTGTGTCCCGAGGGGGGGGAGGATGTATTGGGAGTATGGTGTCCCGAGGGGGGGGGGGATATTGTGGAGTTATGGTGGCCCCGAGGGGGGGGGGGTGTATGGTGTCCCCGAGGGGGGGGGGGATGTATTGGGAGTTGTATGGGGAGTATGGTCCCCGAGGGGGGGGGGAGGGGGGGGGATGTATTGGGAGTATGGTTGTCCCCGGGGGGGGGCGAGGGGGGGGGGGGGGGGTGTATTGGGAGTATGGTGTCCCACGACCCCCCCCGACGGGGGGGGGGGATGTATTGGGAGTATTGGTGTCCCGGGGGGGGGGGCGAGGGTATTGGGGGTGTCCCCGAGGAGTATGGTGTCCCCGATGGGGGGGGGATGTATTGGGTATTAAGGTGTCCCGAGGGGGGGGGGGATGTATTGGGTATGTATGGGTTTCCGAGGGGGGTGGGGAGGTGGCGTATGGTGTCCCCAGGGGGGGGGGGATGTATTGGGGAGTATGGTGGTCCCCCGGGGGGGGGGATGTATTGGGAGTATGGTGTCCCCGAGGGGGGGGGGGGGGGATGGATGGTGTTATTGGGATGTTATGGTGGTCCCGAGGGGGGGGGGGATGAGTATTGGGGTAGGGATGAGGATTGGGAGCTGTGATGTCCCGAGGAAGGGGGGGGGGATGTATTGGGAGTATGGTGTGTCCCCGAGGGTGGGGGGATGTATTGGTGAGTATGGTGTCCCGAGGGGGGGGGGGGGATGTATTGGGAGTATTGGTGTCCCCGAGGGGGGGGGGGGATGTATTGGGAGTATGTGTCCCTGAGGGGGGGGGGGGATGTATTGGGAGTTATGGTGTTGTCCCCGAGGGGGGGGGGGATGTATTGGGGAGTATGGTGTTCCCCGAGGGGGGGGGATGTATTGGGAGTTATGTGTGTCCCGAGGGGGGGGGGGATGTATTGGGAGTTCATGGTGTCCCCGAGGGGGGGGGGAGTATGGGAGTTTGTTGTCCCCGAGGGGGGGGGGGATGTATTGGGAGTATTGGTGTCCCCGAGGGGGGGGAGGATGTATTGGGAGTATTGGTGTCCCCGAGGGGGGGGTGATGTATTGGGAGTATAGTGTCCCCGAGGGGGGGGGGCAGGAGGATGTATTGGGAGTATGGTGTCCCCGAGGGGGGGGGATGTATTGGGAGTATAGTGTCCCGTGGGGGAGGTGTATTGGAGTATGGTGGGTCCCCGAGGCCCCGAGGGGGGGGGAATATAGTGGGAGTTACGGTGTCCCCGGGGGGGGGGATGTATAGTGGGAAGTTTATGGTCCCCCGAGGGGGGGGGGAGTGTATTGGGAGTATGGTGTCCCCGAGGGGGGGGGGTGTATTGGGAGTATGGTGTCCCCGAGGGGGGGGGGGGTGTATTGGGAGTATGGTGTCCCCGAGGGGGGGGGGGGTGTATTGGGAGTATGGTGTCCCCGAGGGGGGGGGGGGGGTGTATTGGGAGTATGGTGTCCCCGGGGGGGGGGTTATATTGGGGTTAGGTGTCCCCGAGGGGGGGGGGGTTGTATTGGGAGTATAGTGTCCCCGGGGGGGGGGGGAAGTATTGGGGTTATGGCGTCCCCCGGGGGGGGGGAATGTATTGGGAGTATGGTGTCCCCCCGGGGGGGGGGATGTATTGGGGTTACGGTGTCCCCCGGGGGGAATATAGTGGGGTTACGGTGTCCCCCGGGGGGGGGGGGGAAGTATTGGGAGTATGGTGTCCCCCGGGGGGGAATATATTGGGGTTACGGTGTCCCCCGGGGGGGGGGATGTATTGGGGTTACGGTGTCCCCCGGGGGGGAATATAGTGGGGTTACGGTGTCCCCCGGGGGGGAATATAGTGGGGTTACGGTGTCCCCCGGGGGGGAATATAGTGGGGTTACGGTGTAGTGTGCCCAAGGGTAATATATTGGGGGTACGGTGAGGTGTCCCCCCTCAGTCCCCGGCTCTCACCCAGCAGCTCGGCCCCCATGAATAGAAGGTATAGTAGAGCGGCCAGGCCCAGCCTCCTCTTCACCGTCCTGTCCCTCCTCCGCTCCCCCCGGTGCTGGCAGCTCTCACACGGCTCTGTGCGGACCGGGGGCTCCGGTTGGTCCCTCTCCAGTAAGGAGTCATCATCGGAGGACAAGGCCAGGGTCCCTCCATTGATGGTCGGGCAGTCCTCGGACACCAGCACCCTCAGCTTATTGATGGAGGGGGGCAGCTCTCCGTCCGCCTCCTCCGCTCCGTCCGGGTAGTCGAAGCCCGTGTCATCGCTCAGGTAAGGCGGCTGCTCGTCCCGGCCAAGCTTCAGCCGCAGAGCACTCCACCAGGCAGGGGGCCGCCGCCACATGGCAGCCCGCACAGCTCGGAGCTCTGACAGCCGTGACCCGTGTCACTCTCCGCACTCCACCACTTCCGGGTTCCAGCCGCAAGGGCTCTAAAAACAATCGGTCACATGACACCGCGGGGACGCGAAAGGCAAACACCGAACCACGTGTCTGCCGCGGACGAGCATCAAGCTGTCACAAGACACCTACTGGTGTGAATGAGCGGCCTCTAGCGGTAAAAGCGCACAATCCGCCCCATTGAAAACTTTCCTTCATCAAGCTTTATTGACATCAACGTTAACGCGAGCAGGCTTGTCTCCAAAGAAGTAAACGAGCTATTTCCGGGTTCTCCTAGCCGGGGATCACATGCCTGGGTCAGGCTGAAATCAGCTGAGGAGGGCAAAGCTGGATTTCATGGAGGAAGAAGGCAGCGGTGATGGACAGACAGTAGACAGCAGGATACCCCAGGGGGGAGAGGGTGCAGCAGGTAGGTGGGCAGAGCAGTGTGCCCCTGGATGTGTCTTATGGAAGTTCAATGCAATCATCTGATTGGTCAGAAGAGGAATGAGACTGACATTGTTGGCCCCCTGCTTATTATATTGCCTGACATGGGGATCCTCCTGTTATAGTGATCTATATAGGAAGGAAAGAGAAGGGAAGTCAGAACCTTTCATGTCAGCTGATCATTGGTGTAAATCTGACCACACACACACTGTGCAATCTGATTGAACAATCACCTTCAGCCCTACCATTCACTATACAGTACAAGGACCTGCCTGATTGGATGTGATCTGGATGAATTGTTTAGGTCTGACCTCATATTACACAGTTTTGGTACATCTACAGATTGTAAAGTGTATGTTCAGCCCGAGGGCCGCTTCACATGTGTTCGGGGCATTTCTTACACGTCACATTCTTATGCCTATTTTTGGCCATGCATGATGAAAATGCATCGAAGATGGAGCATGGAGGACTTTGATGCGCGTTAATCAAAACGCACATTCCCACAGAGTTCAATGGTAGTGCGATAGGTAGAAACACCTGTAAAAAAAAAAGAAAAAACTTCACCGCACACATAAACTGACCCTTAGGCTAGGTTCACATATGTGCGGGTCGGTAACACATGAATAAACGCATGCATTCCCAAACCACAAGAAAAACGCCCTGCTCTTTTGCAGACACGCTGGGGGGGGAAATCAATTCTTACTAGCCCCACCATGAGTCAGAAGATGCAAGTTATTTTTGCATGTGTGTGAAACTGCGTGGTGCCGCAGCACCCCGCCCTTCTGTGCAGCTGCGTTTTGAACCACTTTATTATCAGGTCACAGCCAAAAGTTTGGCCACAGTGCAGCTCTCTTGTTCTGATATGGATGTTCTCCCAGAATGAGCCCCCTGGGATGCCCATCGGGGGCGCTCTGTGATCGCTGTGTCTTTTGGACAAAGCTGATCACAGATCGAGGTAAAGGGCCAATCACAGCGGCCCTTTACTATGTGATCAGCTGTGTCCAATTACAGCTAATCACATGTAAACAAACTTGCAGTTCTTTCTTCACACTCTCACAGCCCGTGAGGAAAGGAGTTATTATTATGATTAGTGGCATTTACACTAAGGCCTCGTAGACACGATCGGACTTTCCGACAACAAAACCGTGGATTTTTTTTTTTTCGAAGGATGTTGGCTCAAACTTGTCTTGCACACACACGGTCAGACAAATGTTGGCCAAAAATTCCAAATGTTGTGAAGTACGACGAGCCGAGAAAAAGAAGTTCAATAGCCAGTGCGGCTCTTTCTGCTTGATTCCGAGCATGCGTGAACTTTTGTGCGACGGACTTGTGTACACACGATCGGAGATTCCGACAACAAAGTTTTGTTGGCCGGAAAATTTGAAAACCTGCTAGCCAACATTTGTTGGCAGAAAGTCCGACGACAAATGTTCGATGGAGCATACACACAGTCGTATTTTCCGCCAACAAGCTCACATCCAATATTTGTTGTTGGAAAATCCGATCGTGTGTACGGGGCATAAGGCCTCATGTACACTGCTGCTGGTAAACAGACGTTTGGGAGCAGTTGAGCATTTTTTTCAGCTGCCCCTGACCTCTCCTCTATGTTATCTTATTAGTACATGTACACAGGGTTGTTTATAGTCGTTTTTAGGCAGTTGAGTTTAGAAGCTTTTTTTGGAAAGCAATAAAATGCACTCAGAACGGACATTCAGAGGCATTTAAAATGCCAAATGCCTGTAACAGATTGTAAACGTGGTAACTCGCATTTAGCCGCATTTCGTTTTACAGGCGTTTTTTAATTTTTGACTACTTAAAAAAACGCTTCTAAGCGCAAACGCAGCATGTAAATGCAGCAAAACTGAAGTTTTTAAACGTCAGTTACTAGCTGTCAAGTTAAATCGTTCAGAAGAGGTTGTAAAATGTCCTGTGTACATTAAGGGGTTGATTTAGTAAAACTGGAAGAGTACAAAATCTGGTGCAGCTCTGCATAGAAACCAATCAGCTTCCAGGTTTTATAGTCAAAGCTTAATAGAAAAAGCTGAAGTTAGAAGCTGATTGGTTTCTATGCAGAGCTGCACTAGATTTTGTACTCTTCCAGTTTTAGTAAATCTCCCCCTAAGCCTTATAATCGAGGTACAGATCATCAGTGCAGCATCATCAGTGCAGCATCATCAGCGCACATCAGTGAAGAAGAAAAATTACTGTTATTTACCGTATATACTCGAGTATAAGCCAAGTTTTTCAGCACATTTTTTTTTGTGCTGAAAGTGCCCCCCTCGGCTTATACTGGAGTCAAGCACTTTTCTGCAGCAGAAAAATGACATTTTCCGACCCGATTTTGGGGCCCCATATCTCGGGGACACTTGGTGCCAGGTATTGGTGCTTGGTATTCAAACCCAGTGGAACGTGCACTAAGACATATCCAAAGATGGGGTTCCTGGCACCAAGTGGCCCCGAGATACAGGGCCCCAAAGTCGGTCAACTCTGTCCATCTGCAGCAGCATGTCATTTCGGGACCCTTTGGGTCCAGAGACCCCAAATTTTGGCTGCAGCTAGGGGGCATTTAGGAACCCTTAACTACCAAGTTTGGGGGACCTATGGCTGCAAATGGGCACAGTGAGGCATACAAATGGGAACAGTGAGGCTGCAAATGGGCATTGTTGACCCTCTTTTCCACTTACAGTAGCTCCGCATTTCTCACCCTAGGCTTATACTCGAGTCAATGCGTTTTCCCAGTTGTTTGTGGTAAAATTAGGTGCCTCGGCTTATATTCGAGTCGGCTTATACTCGAGTATATACATAAAAAAATTATAAAAATGTCATATGGGTACAGTGTTGCATGACCACACAATTGTCATTCAAAGTGTGCCCGTGCTGAAAATTGGGGTCTGGGCAGGAGGGGGGTGAAAGTGCCCAGAATTTAAGTGGTTTATAAAGGGTTGGGGACTTTCTCCCCGTGTTTCCCGATGGTAGACCAGCTCATCCAATGAACAGGCTGCTGTGCCCTCACAAACGCACTCACACAGACCTGCACTGATGTAATCCTGGACTTGTGGTAGTCTTTGATGAGATCAGGCTAGGATCAGATCCCACATGTGTGACCCCCGCCAGGAAGATGTCGCCTGTACAGTCCAATCATCTGTGATTCTACACCTCCTAGCTGCTTGTATTTACTCCCCTGCTGCAGATGAGAGATTTCTTTTAGGATCACACAGAGGGGTTCAGATCCCAATCCGAACATGCCCAAGTTCATCACAAGTAGCCATGCACACTTCAGTGAACGATCAATTGATTTTCCTATCGATCTGTGCTGATGGGGATAAACAATTTGTAGTGTACAACCCATTGCACTGATATTAAGAATGTGGGAAAGAGGATTTTGATCAATAGTTGAAAGTTACAATCATAACCTATCAATCTTCCCTCCTGTTTCCACCTGGAATCTCCTAATCTGATCAATAAAATAGAATCATATTTATGAATGAGATCAATATTTTTCCAACCTGGCCGATCAACTCATTTGAATCAAATCCGATTTAAATTGAATCTAGTGGTGTTCACACTCCCTTTAATTTTAATATCCAATCGATTTAATCAAAATGTTTGAATCCACAAACCATCAAATAGCCAAAACTTTCCTTTCTGACCAATTTAGATTCACTCAAATCCAATCAGCCAGGGCAGGGAATGATAAATCGTGTTGCACCTATTATAGAGCTGCACGATTCTGGGAAAAATGAGAATCACGATTTCTTTGCTTAGAATAAAGATCACGATTCTCGTGGCGTAACATCATCTTTCACATTATACAAAAAAACTTTACTGTTTTTATTTTTTATTCATTGAAGTGAATTTTTTCCCAAAACAATTGCATTTGTAAGACCGCTGCGCAAATACAGTGTGACATAAAACTTTGCAACAACCACCATGTTATTCTCTAGGGTCTCTGCTAAAAAAATATATAATGTTTGGGGGTTCTAAGTAATTTTTTAGCAAAAAATAATGATTTTAACTTGAGACCAACAAGTGTCAGAAAAAAGGTTTAGTCTTTTAACCACTTCAATACCGGCGTATAGTCATATGACGCCCACAAGGTGGATCTCCCATCCTGGGTGGGCGTCATATGACGTCCTCGCATTCCCGGCCGCCTGGGGCGCGCGCGCGCGCCGCCGGCGGCATCGCTCAGGACCCAGTGCGAGTGCCCGGCGGCCGCGATGTCCGCCGGCACCCGCGATTGCCCGTTAAAACAACGGGACCGTGCGGGACCGTGGAGCTGTGTGTGTAAACACAGCTCCACGTCCTGTCAGTGGCGAGGAGACCGATCATGTGATCCCAGTACGGAGGATCACTGATCGGTCTCCTCCCATTGTGAGTCCCCTCCCCCCACAGTTAGAATCACTTCTATAGGGAACACATTAACCCCCTGCAGCGCCCCCTAGTGTTAACCCCTTCCCTGCCAGTCACATTTACACAGTAATCAATGCAATTTTATAGCGCTCGCTGTGTAAATGTGAATGGTTCCAAAAATGTGTCAAAAGTGTCCGAAGTTTCCGCCGCAATGTCGCAGTCACGAAAAAAAAATTGCAGATCGCCGCCATTACTAGTAAAAAAAAAAATTCAATAAATCTATCCCCTATTTTGTAGACGCTGTAACTTTTGCGCAAACCGATTAATATACGCTTATTGCGATTTTCTTTTTACCAAAAATATGTAGAAGAATACGTATCGGCCTAAACTGAGGAAAAAAATTTTTTTTTTTTTAAAAAATGGGATGTTTATTATAGCAAAAAGTAAAAAATATTGTGTTTTTTTTTCAAAATTGTCGCTCTTCTTTTGTTTATAGCGCATCAATTTTGTTTGGGTGTAATTGTTAGTTAAAGCGACGCAGTGCCGAATCGCAAAAAGTGCTCTGGTAAGGAAGGGTGAAAAAATGGCCCGGTGCTGAAGCAGTTAAAGGGGTTGTAAACCCTAATTTTTATTTTTTTTAAAATAACAAACATATTATACTTCCACTGTGCAGTTCGTTTTGCACAGAGTGGCCCCAATCCACCTATTCTGGGGTCCCCCGGCAGCGCTGGTAGCTCCTCCCCACAACGGGTGTCGAAGCGCTCTCCTTGGTGGACACCTGTGCGGGCGCTCTGCCGAGTCCTGCTTCTGCGTGTAGTCACACAGAAAGCGGGACTCGACCCCGGCACCCGCATCATTGGATTTGCTTGATGGCAGGGGGAGCCAATGGCTGCACTGCTATCAATCTATCCAATCAAGAGCCAAGACAATGGGCAGAGAGGTAGAGTGTTCGTTCCCGCCGTGGGAACGAACAGGCTCAGGTGAGTAAAATGGGGGGGACTGGTCAGTGTCAGAAGTTTTTTCACCTTAATGCATAGGATGCATTAAGATGTAAAAACACGAGGGTTTACAACCCCTTTAAGTGGTTAAACTTCCCTCATTTACAGACCGAAGTTCATTCCAAAAAACAAAACTTACAATGTTTATAGTTGACTCCAGCGCTGAGGAATGTTCTGAAACTTGGCAGACTGCCTGTTTTTTTTTTTTTTTTTTTTGACAGCTGTCGGCTTCAGCAGAGAACTCTGCATAGAATCGGGAAAATGCTTTGTTAAGATCGCAAGGTGGGAAGAACCGCGATCTCGAGTCTCAATGATTAATTGTGCAGCTCTAACCTATCAGCAGCACGTAGATGCTTTGTTCATGTATATTCATATTTTGGTTGATCGTATTGTGGGATTACATGGTGGAAACGGAGATGTGATCGATAATTTACAATCGCAAGTTAGGATTATACCTTCACTATTGATCGAAGTCGACTGCCCTGTGTGTGGTATATTGATCAAATGGGTTTTTAGCTATAGATCAGCTATGCCTATTGGAAAATAAATTGATAATTTATTGAAGCGTTTATGGCCAACAATAATCAATCAGAAGGGATGTTCTGGCTATTTGATCATTTGCTGATTCAGTCATAAATCTAAAGTTGATTGTACAGTCGGATTTTCATGTTTATGATGACCCTAAAATGAATCGCACCCAGGAGTTCATGCTGGAGAACTGTAAAAAGGAAGAGATGTGATTCTTAAAGTGGAATTAAACTCAATTTTTTTTTTTTATTAATAGGCCCCCTGCAGGTTTCTGCCATAGTGGACTAGTATACTCCGCATATTAGCAGACTTACCTGCAAAAGAAACCCTCCAGTGCTGCACTGTCACCCCCCCTCCCCCCTGACAAGTCCATCTTCTGCCTGTCTTCCATCCGGGTTTGTTCTGTTCAGCTGCTTGAATATCCTGACCGCGATGATGTCACTCCTATGCATGCACACAGGAGTCACTTAATCACAGCACAGAGAATGCATGGCTCAGTGTACATTACACTGACAGGCAGGGGGAAGCATTTAAGATAGACGTGATCAATAGGTTTAAATCTGGCCGCTAGCGGTATCTGGCCGCTAGCGGGGTGCTTTTACCCCCACTAATGGCCGAGAAAGGGTTAAAACCACTGCAAAGCGCTGCCGCAGCAGCGCTATGCTGGCAGTATAGCCGCACTGCCCATTTATTTCAATTGGCTGGAGCGTTTTATGAGCTGTGTATACACGGCTCCTTCACCGCTCCACAGATGCTGCTTGCAGGAGTTTTTTCATCGTCCTGCAAGCGCACCGCTCCAGTGTGAAAGCACTCAGGCTTTCACACTGGAAAGACAGGAGAGGCGCATTACAGGCGCTATGCAGGCGCTATTTTTAGTGTTAAAGGTGTCTTAAAGGAAAACCTGTTTTCAGGCTCTGGAAAATGTGTAACAGCAGTGCCTGCTCACAGTGTATAGTGAATACATGTCATAGAATTGAGCCACTTGACCACTGGGCACTTAAACCCCCTTAATAACCAGACCAATTTTCAGCTTTCGGTGCTCTCACATTTTGAATGACAATTACTCAGTCATGCAACACTGTACCTATTTGAAATTTTTGTCCTTTTTTTCACACAAATAGCTATAAAAGAAAAAAGACCGAAAATTCTGTAAAAAAAAAAATGCATTTTTCTTCGTTTCTGTTATAAAGTTTTGCAAATTAGTAATTTTTATTCATATATTTTGGCCAAAATCTATACCACTACATATCTTTGGTAAAAATAACCCAAATCGGTGTATATTTATTTGGTCTTTGTGAAAGTTATAGAGTCCACAAGTTATGGTGCCAATCTCTGAAAATGTATCACACCTGAAGTACTGACGGCCTATCTCATTTCTTGAGACCCTAACCCTAAGCCAGGAAAGTACAAATACCCTCCAAATGACCCTTTTTGGAAAGTAGACATTCCAAGGTATTTAGTAAGAGGCATGGTGAGTTTTTTGAAGTTGTCATTTTTTCCCACAATTCTTTGAAAAAATCAAGATTTTCTTTTCTTTTTTTCTTTTTTTTTCACAAAATTGTTATATTAGCAGGTTATTTCTCACACACAGCATATGCATACCACAAATTACACCCAAAAACACGTTCTACTACTCCTTCTGAGTATGGCGATACCACATGTGTGAAAGTTTTACACAGCATGGCCACATAGAGAGGCCCAACATGCAGGGAGCACCATCAGGCATTCTTGGAGCATAAATTACACATATAATTCCTTGACTACCTCTAAAGCCCCATACACACGGTCGGATTTTCCGATGGATTCTGTCCTATCGGACAATGTTGTCGGACATTCCGACCGTGTGTAGGCACCATCGGACATTTTCCTTTGGATTGTTCGACGGACAAAGTTGTATCTCCTGCTCTAAAGATTTTCCGACAACAAAGTCCGATCACACCAATTCCGATCGTGTGTAGCGAATTACTACTAGCCTCTACGTAGTCCCGTCGTAGGCAACAAACGTCACCACGTTCAGAATGATTGGATTTTCCGACAACTTTGTCCGACCGTGTGTATGCAACACCAGTGTCGGACTAAATCCGTCGGACCAAATCCGATGGATTTGGTGGTCGGATTTTCCGACCGTGTGTATGGGGCTTTACACTTTTGAAGGCCCTGGAGAACCAGGACAATGGAAACGCCCCAAAAATGACCCCATTTTGGAAAGAAAACAACCCAATGTATAATCTATGAGGCATATCGAGTCTTTTGAACATGTAATTTTTTTCTACAAGTTTTTGGAAAATGTTTAAAGAAAATGAAACCACATTTTTTTTTTTTTTTTTTACACAACGTTGTCCATTTGCACCATATTTCGAATACATAACATGTACATGGCAAAAATTACACCCCAAAATAGATTCTCCTACTCCTCCTGAGTACGGCAATACTACAGCGTGGCCACATACAGAGGACCAACATGCAGGGAGCGCCGTCAGGTGTTCTAGCGACATAAGTTTCAAATCTAATTTGACTACGTATTACACTTTTGTGAGGCACTGTAGTGGCATGGATGTGGCATGGATGAGCATGAATGGGGATGTAAAACAAAGATACACTCACTCTTTCCCTATCTATTGTGTATCACCACTGTGCTGAACACAAACTTTAAACTAAGCCGCCACTTTATAAAAACAAAATGTGTACAATAATCCTTATCTAAATGATAGAATAAGCAGCGCTGCTTATTCTATCATTTAGATAAGGATTATTGTACACATGAATGGGGGTGGATGAGCCGTGGATGGGGATGGCTGAGCATGAATGAGTATGGCCGGGTATAGATGGTATGGCTTGGTATAGCTGAGTATGGCTGGGTATGGCAAATTATGGATGGGGGTGGATGGGATGGCTGAGCATGGATGGATGGATGAGTTTTGCTGAGGATGGACGGGTATGCCGAGTATGGATGGACGGGTATGCAGAGTATGGCTGGGTATGCAGAGTATGGATCGGTGAGCAGGGATGGATCGATGGATCTCTCACTGAGCAGGCTGTCGGCACTACACATGCAGCCCACAGCGCTGCTGCCATCGATCTCTCCCCTCTGCTCACACTGGATGGAGAGGGGAGGGAGGAACCAGAAATCACGCCAGTTTGTTTACATGTGATCGCGCCGTCATTTGACGGCGCGATCACATGGTAAACGGCCGCGAACAGCCAGGACCCGGCGGTCACGGAAGTTCTCGGGTGCGCGCAAGTGCGGAATTCTGAGAGGACGCCACTGTACGCCCTCCCAGAGTTAACAAACCGCCCTGTAGCCGTCATTCGGCTATGGGCCGGTTATTAAGTGGTTAAGAAAGTAAATGTGTGGGGATCTTCACACGATCATTCAGAGTAATAGGAGTGGGCTAGAGATAATTGAAATACAATGTGGAAATTACTATATGATTTTACATTGTGAACATAGATACACTTTAAATGTAAGCAGTATAATTTCCTGAATGTGACCTATCAGCCCTTTTATGATTAACGTGCTACAAGTTATTTTTACTTTTCTTCTATTACTTTAATATCCTTTAGGTACAAGTAATGACACAATCGATGAAGGATTGCCAGAAGATCAGTTTCCTCTTGATGTAAAGTCTGTTGAACAACTCAGTGAAGGACTCCTAGCTCATTACTTACCCAATCTTCAGAACTCGAAGCTTGCCTTACAGGAACTCACGTATGTAGAAAACATGCAATGCTAATGGTAATAGAGGTCACACTCCTGTCCCCTTTTAGGCTTTTAAAACTCTAATGCCCTGTACACACGGTCGGAAAATCCGACGGGAAAAGTCTGATCGGATTATGTTGTTGGAAAATCCGATCGTGTGTGGGCTCTATCGGACTTTTTCCGTCAGAAATTCAGACGGAAAAGATTTGAGAGCAGGAGCCAAAATTTTCCGACAAAAAAATCAGATCAGACTTTTTCGATCGTTTGTAGAGAATTCCGACGGACAAAGTGCCACGCATGCTCAGATCAAATTACGAGACCAAAGCTATTGGCTACTAGCCTCTACGTAGTTCTGTCGTACGCAACGAACGTCACCACGTTCCGAACGATCGGATTCTCCGACAACTTTGTCCGACCGTGTGTATGCAACACCAGTTTCGGACAAAATCCGTCTGAAAAAATACGACGGATTTTGTGGTCGGAATTTACGACCGTGTGTACAGGGCATTAGAGAAAATGATATGTGCTGCAGCTGGATGGTGCCCCTAGAGATGAATGGCCAGAATGCTGGCAGTCTGCGTTCCAGGCATTTATTCCAAAGCACGTAGGGTTTTTTTTTTTTACGAAAGGCAAATCCACTCTGCACTACAAGTGCACTGAAAGTTCAGTCGCTGTAGATCTGAGGGGAAGATCTGAAAATGAGGGGAAGCTCTGCTGATTTTATCATCCAATCATGTGCAAGATAAAATGCATTTTTTTTTTATTTTCCTCGCATGCCCCCCTCAGATCTACAGCGACTGCACTTGAAAGTGCACTTGTAGTGCAAAGTGGATTTGCCTTTCGTAGATAACCACCATACTGCTCTAAACCTTAGTACCGCTAAATGCACCATCTAGCTGCAGCAGCTGTCAACCTTTCATGGAGTTTGGTGCTTGGCGGTTCACCTGTACCTTCCACATCTAAAAGGACACAACATACAGGGATATGGGAAATCATTATAGACACTGATACACATTCACAGGTTGAACTTGATGGACTATTGTCTTTTTTCAGCCTTACAAACTATGTAATGCAGCTATGATGACTCGTTCACCAGGGCTAAATGCCTAGTGGGCATAAGACCTTAAAGTGGTTGTAAAGTCAGAAGGTTTTCTATCTTCATGCATTCTATACATGAGTATAAAAAGCCTTCTGTGTGCAGCAGCCCCCCTAACACTTACCTGAGGTCCCTCTCTGTCCAGCGATGTCCATGAGTGTCTCAGCAGTCCGAGATTCCCCCCTCCTGATTGGCTGAGCCACAGCAGCGGTGCCATTGGCTGCCACTGCTGTCAATCAAAGTCAGCCAGCCAATCAGGGGAGAGAGGGGACGGGACCGGGTCGGGGGTCCATGTCTGAATGGGCACAGGAAGCTGTGACTTGGCTCTGGTGCCCCCACAACACCTGGAGACATGAACAGAAGCTGGAAATAGAGAGCAGCAGGATCAATTAGTTTTTTTTGCAGGATACAAACATTTAATCTCATAGTGACTGAGTGAGTATGAACAGCAGGTAATACAGCTTTTATTGATCCTTTTTATGATATGGCTTTAGTGACACTTTAAAGTGGAGTTCCAATTAAAAAAAATTAAAATTAAAAATTTAAAGTCAGCAGCTACAAATACTGCAGCTGCTGACTTTTAATTATCGGACACTTACCTGTCCCAGAGTCCAGCGATGCGGGGGAACAAAGCTGCGCTCGTCTCCCCCTCCTCTCTGCGGCACCGGCATTGTCACTGTGTGGGCGCCCAGCTGTGGCTTCACAGCCGGGCACACACTGGGCATGTGCGAGCCACACTGTTCGCTGTGACTGTCCGGGCAATCATCTGAGACCCGAGACGTGTCCCAGATGATTGCAGAGAAGGAGGGGGGGGGGGAGGTGATCTTCTTTCCGGCGCCCAGGAGGAAGGGTTTCCCCTCCCCCCAAAAAATGACATGCTAAATGTGGCATGTCAGGGGGTCACCTGCTTTTAAAGCGGAAGTTCCATTTTTGGATGGAACTCCGCTTTAAGTATCTATGTATGAATATTAAGGATGAAAGATTTTTAATGTAGCAGTAATAAAATATGCAATGGTGATCATCACTTCCCCTTTGCACCCCCTGCTAAATTATTGGTTATCCTGGAGTTCCCCTTTAATCTATTATTTTTCAGGAATTACCAGTTAGATATTTTAAAGATTGTACTGTGATTCAGCGTCTTATAATGAATCACCAAAATGACCAAAGAAGGGGGTAACAGTAAAGTTTTGGTGTAGCAAAAGATCAGATTAAACAAAAATTTTGAATTTTAGTTCCCCAGAGAAGACGGCTTCATGAGCAAAGAGCATTTAGCCTCTGTGCATGGGACTTTGACGTTTAGCGGCGGGCACTGGTGTACCATCTAGCCCAGCCCCTGGCAGCCTGTCAAGAAGAGAGGCTAACAGCTGCTGCAGCTGGACAGGGCTGGAAAGTGCACTTAGCTGTATGAATGTTTAGAGCGGTATGTGCCTGGGGTCAAATGTGCTGAACGTAAGCAGTCTGTGTTCTGAGCGTTAGTCCCTGGGTGTGTACTCCTCTAAACATTTGTACAGCTAGACTGCAAGCAGCGGGGCTGGACAGGACATCTGCGCCCATCACCTGCGGCTAAATGCCAGAGCCAAGTGCACCAAGGCTATGTGCATAGTGTGCTTGGGATCAAACTGTTCTTGAACTGTTCTTTTTATTTTTTAACAAGAAATTCTTGAACTGTTGTTGAACCTCTAATGACAATTGTTGAAACACAAGCCTGCTGTATTTAAAAGTCTGTGTATCATTTTTGGTACACAGAAAGGCTTCCTCTTGTACGGAACATTGGGATAATTCACAAAAAAGTTTAACAGATGGTATTTGACTCCTTACAGGTTATCACAAATATACCCCTCCGCTTCCCCGATATGTTGGAGGTGCAATGCACAAATAGGAAACCTACACCACACCTTATGGAGCTGTAAAAATGTACACAGCTTCTGGAAGGCTAACTCCACATTCATAGCTGACCTTACTGGTAACCTAATTGATCTCACTCCTGCTATGGCCCTACTAGGAATAAATCTCAACACTTACCCTCTAATATATAGGACAATAGTAGCCCATATACTCATAGCAGCAAGAATTACAATATCCAGTATGTGGAAATCTTCTTCTAAACGTATCGAATATTATTACCGTATTTATCGGCGTATAACACGCACCCCAAGTTTAGGAGGGCATTTTAAGGAAAAAAAGTTTTAGGAGGGAAGTTTAGGGAAAAAAAACACTTACATTTAAGCGTCATTTGCAGCTTGCCCAGTGTGATATTCAGCTTGCCCAGTGTGATATTCAGCTTGCCCAGTGTGATATTCAGGTTGTCAGCGTCATTCTCAGCTTGCCCACATTTAAATTTGGCGCCTTGAAAGACCGCGCCGCGAAAAAGCCCGAGCCGTCTGTTCGGCTCTGCTCGCAGTCCTGCCTCCCTGCTGTTTCCGAAGCGAGCGCAGGGAGGCGGGACTGCGAGCAGAGCCGGAAAAGCCCGAGCCGTCTGTTCGGCTCTGCTCGCAGTCCCGCCTCCCTGCTGTTTCCGAAGCGAGCGCAGGGAGGCGGGACTGTGAGCAGAGCCGAACAGACAGATCGGTCTTTTTCGGAGGCGCTCGTTTTTCTTCGGCGGCGGTCGCTGTTTTTCGGCGCCGTTTAATTTTTTTTGGCACTTTTTTTGGGGGGGGATCAGCGTATAACACGCACCCACGACTTTCCCCCGATTTTTAGGGGGAAAAAAGTGCGTGTTATACGCCGATAAATACGGTAGATTGAATAGTCAAGCTGATTGAACAATACGAGCTGATGTTGGCATACAAAAAGTATTCTACAACTGGTTATCAAAAAAAGTGGCATGCTTGGATGAACCACCCTAGAGCTTCTAATTAACTGTAATTTGTAAAAAAAAAAAAAAAAAAAAACTGACCGTCAAATTAAAGTTAAAGGGGTTGTAAAGGTTCATGTTTTTTCACCTTAATGCCTCCTATGCATTAAGGTGAAAAAACATTTGTCGATTGTAGACCTACCTGAGCCCTTGAAAGTCCCACGTTGAGAACGCGCTTGATGACGGCCCAGTCTTCTCGGCTGTTCTTGGCTTTTCATTGGATAGATTGATAGCAGCGCAGCCATTGGCTCGCACTGCTGTCAATCAACTCCAATGAGGCGAGGGGCGGGGCCGAGTCCAGTAGTCGATGGCTTATGGACGGCAGATACAGGACTCAGGAGTGCGCCTGCAAGCTAACCCCCCGGGAGAGCATTTCCCAGAGGGGGTTAGCTGATGAGGGGAGGAGCCGAGACAGCCGCTGAGAGACCCCAGAAGACGTGGATTGGGGCCACTCTGTGCAAAACGAGTGTGCAGGTAAATATGACATGTTTGTTATTTAAAAAAAAAAAAAAAGGAAAAAGTGAAGCTTTACAACCCGTTTAAGGTGTAAATGATCTCTTCCATATTGAACGTATTAGCTTGATAACCGGTCTTCGCTTACAGTTTGAACCCAATTGGGGTAAGCGAGATCAAGATATATTAAAGCGGAGTTCCGCTTAAAAAACAAAAAAATTAAAAGTCAGCAGCTACAAATACTGCAGCGGCTGACTTTTGATAATCGGACACTTACCTGTCTCAGGGTCTAGCGAAGCGGGGGGGGGGGGGGGGCAAAGCCCCGCTCGTCTCCCCCCTCCTTCCTCTCTGCGGCGCCAGCATTGTCACTGTGGGTGCCCGGCTGTGGCTCTGTGATGTGTCCCAGATGATTGCCGAGAGGGAGGGGGAAGAGGTGATCTCCCTTCCGGTGCTGCGGTGCACCGGAAGGCATTGGGAGCTGGAAAAGAGGGTATCTGCCCCCCCCCCCAAAAAATGACATGTCAAATGTGGCATGTCAGGGGTCACCTTCCCTTAAAGTGGAAGTTCCATTTTTGAGTGGAACTCCGCTTTAAGCTTGATATCATCTTGTTACCTTATTACATTTGAATGTACGTACTTTTTAGCATATACTGATTATTTATTATCATGAACATATGCTCTTGTTACTGAAGAAATAACTACATTTAAAAGGGGGGAACAAAAAAAACAAAGGTTGTGTATCGTTACTGATAACCCTGGACAGCCTAGTTTAGGTATCAGTGATTAAACCCAAAAGCAAACGTATTTTTTTTTTCTGTGCCTTCAGACGGTGATGTTTCACTTTTCCACAGGGCCGGGTGAGGTTTCACTTTTCCACAGGGCCGGGATACAGGCCCTCGCTGCCGTAAGGAGATGTTTCAACAAAGATTTTTTATATTTTTCTATTGATAGTGGGACATCGTTTAATAAAAATGCTGCCGGAGCCTCCCCAAGGGAGATCCCTGTAATATTATTCACAGTTTCCTCTACCATTTTCCAGAATTCCCTGACCTTTTCACATTCCCAAAAGATATGGAGCATCGTGCCCTCAGACTTTGAACAACGCCAGCATGCATCCGGTATCTGTGGGAATATTTTATGTACCATACTTGGAGTTCTATACCATCTGGTGAGGATCTTATATCCTCCCTCTTGTTACCTGCTTGCTACAGATGTTTTATGTATGGATTTTAATATCTTATCCTTCTGCCTTTGGGAGAACTCTGTCTTCAACTCCTTTTCCCATGCTTGTATGAAATACAGGTCCTGAGGTGCCTCCAGCCCTGTTAATACTTCGTAGAAATATGATAAGAAATGTTTCAGTTTCTCTCCGTCCAGGCATATCTGTTCAAAGCCCGATAGGCTCCGTATACCTGGATAAAGTCTACTTTTTGAGCATATGTAAGCTCCTAACTGCATCACCCTGAAATAGTCTAAATCTGCTGAAATTTCTCTTTCTATCTCACCTCGTGTCATTAAACGATTTTCCTTTGTGAAGTGTATAAGCCTAAATCTCCCCTCCCGTCTTACTTCTTCAAATCTTCGGTCTGACATACCTGGTTGAAATTCGGGCGTACCTAATACCGGAGTCATAGGGCTTGGGTATACAGATAGGTTTGTTTTTTTGAAGAGTTTCATGGCTATACTTATAGTTGCACCTATTAGTGGGTGTTTTCTTATTGCCTTTAGGATATCCTTACCTGCTATCCATGCCAACCCCTCTAGAGGAATCTCGCTCATCATTTGTTCCATTTTAACCCATGGCTTCTTCTCTTTAGCGCAGCACTCTGTTATTCTAGCTAAGTGTGAAGCTTCCTGGTATCTAACTGGGTCTGGGAAGCCAATTCCTCCTTTATCTTTCGGGAGAGCTAAAATAGCTCTTCGTATTCTTGCTGGCTTTCCGGCCCAGATAAACCTCAGGAACCCTGAGCGAAGTTCACGCATAAAGCTTGGGGGAATCTTTATTGGTATAGTTTGGATCAGATAGAGAAGTCTTGGCATTATGTTCATCTTTATTATATTTGTCCTCCCAAACCAGGTAAAGACTTCTCTGTCCCATCTTTGAAAATCTAGTTTAAATTGCTTTAACATTGGTGCATAATTTAATTCGAAAATCCTATTTAATTTCTTTGGTATTTTTATGCCCAAGTAGCTTATAAAAGATTCTGTCCACCTGAAATTAAACTGTGTCTTTATTTGATATGACAATGATGCGTTCATTTCCAGCCCCATAGCCTCCGATTTACTGTAATTCACCTTAAAGTTTGCTATCTTCCCATAATGCTGTAGCTCTACAAAAAGAGATGAGAGAGATATAACTGGGGAGGTTATAAAAAAAATCAAGTCGTCAGCATACGCTGCCAACTTAAAATCTTCGGTTTTTGTCTTTATTCCTCTAATATTGGAGTTGGCACGTATCTTCCTAAGAAATGGCTCCATTGTGAGTATGAAAATAATAGGGGACAGTGGGCATCCCTGGCGTGTTCCATTTCGGATACAAAATGGCTCCGAGATTCTGTCATTAACCCTCACCCTTGCTGTTGGTATTGAGTATAGATTTAGGAACCATCTCAGCATTCCCTCCCCCAGACCGATATGTTGCAAAGTGGCCCTCAGAAATATCCAGTCAACCCTATCGAATGCTTTTTCCGCATCTGCTGAGATTAATATTAGGGGTTTCTGTTGGCTCTGTGACCAGTATATAGCGTTCACTACCCTTTGTGTATTCTCCCTCCCCTCCCTCCCTGCAGTGAACCCTACTTGGTCAGGATTTATCAGTGATGGAATATGTTCCGCTAGCCTAATGGCTAAGATCTTGGAAAAATTTTTTAGGTCCACATTCAATAAGGATATCGGCCTGTAGCTGGAACACTGAGATGGGTCCTTCCCCTCCTTCGGAATTACCACTATGTGTGCTAACAGGGTCTCAGCCGGTAGTTTCTGACCCTCCCGCAGCGAGTTGAAGGCCGCTATGAATCTCGGAGCCAATTTCTCAGAAAAAGCTTTGTAATATGCCAGGGTGTACCCATCGGGGCCAGGTGCTTTCCCCGCTTTCAGGAGTTGTAGTGCGCTCTTAAACTCCTCTATAGTTATCGGGGTATCTAAGTCCTGCAATATCTCCTCTGTCAGCTTCGGCATACCTGAGGTTCGCACATACTCCCTTGCTGCCTCCCATTTATTTTTACTTCTTACAGGGGACAGTGACTCCTCTAGTTGGTAGAGTCCCTCATAGTACTCCTTAAAGGTTTGTGCTATTTTCTGTGATGAGTTAACCAACTCATCTCTCTGTGTTTTAATACCTGTTATATGTGTCTGTGAGTTATTTCCTTTAAGGGCTTTTGCTAAGATTCTACTTGGCTTATTTCCGAATTCGTAAAATGTCTGCCTCCCCCGTTTTATCTTTGCTTTCGCCTGTTCAATGAGTAGAGAATTTAATTCTTCCCGTAGGCCATTTAATTTCACCTCTATGTCTTGTGTCTGAGATTTTTTGTGTACCAGCTCCAATTGCCTTATATTTTTAAGTAGTACCTCAATTTTTTCATTTAACTTCTTTTTCCTATGTGTTCCTAGAGAGATAAAAATCCCTCTCATCACACACTTATGTGTTTCCCATAGAGCAAATGGCGTCGTTTCCTCTGTCCCATTAATTTGAAAAAATGAGTCCATTTCCTGAACTATTTTTTTTTCGTATTCCTTGTCTTTTAAAAGGGATTCATTAATCTTCCACTGCCACTCGCGACGACCTTCCTCCCCTATTTCCATCTCGCAGTTTGTCGGGGCATGATCCGACAGTGTAAACGAGCCTATATCAGCCTTCATCAGTGATGTCATTCCTGTCTGTGATATCAAAATGTAATCAATCCGTGTATAGGATTTATATTTCGCAGAAAAAAAACGTATAATCTCTTTCTAGATTATGTAGTATCCTCCATGTATCTACCACCTGAAGCTCATCCATTAATTTCTTTATTTTTCGCAGTTTAATATATGCCATATGTGAGGCCCCTCTGGACGTATCAACCAGGGGGTCTAAGGCCACATTTAGATCTCCCCCTATTATCAACAGTCCTTCCTTATGCTGATAGACCTTCCGTAAGCAAATCTCAAGATAATTAACCTGGTCTTCATTTGGCAGATACATATTAACTAATGTGACCTTTTGTTGGCCAATTAGTCCCTTCACGATTAACAAGCGGCCCTCATCATCATTTATTACCTTCAACTCTTTCCATGGTATCTGCTTTGACACCATGATAGCTACTCCATTTGATCTGGAGGTCAGAGAGGCCCCATGGTAAATCATGGGATATCTGTGACCCCCCCATTTTGGTATTTTATCTATTCTAAAATGGGTCTCCTGCAGGAACGCAATCTGTGTCTTCAATCTTCCCAACTCAGCGAGCAGCCTGGCCCGTTTTTCTGGAATATTCAGTCCCTTAACGTTATACGAGGTAAATTTTATTTTAGTCATTTTTACTTTTATCTAAAAAATTACTAGAGAGAGAGGCCCCTTAAAAACAAACAAACAAACAAAAAAAAAAATAAAAAAAAAATAAAAATTATATTTATCCTATCCTACTCTCCGGGCTAGTATAACGGTGCGATTTTTCGACACCGTTATCCACCCCCTCACTGAGACAGGACCAAAAAAAAAAAAACACCTTTCTTTAAACGTCCCCGACTTTTCCTCCACTCGGAGGAGAGACGTTTTTTATGGGGGAAATGTCCCCTGGCATGCAGAGAAGGGGATCGGATTTTGTCAGCAGCGGCACAGCACCAAATTATTTAACCAATACCCACATCCTAATAGAGATCGCCGTGTTTTATCTTTATGTCTCACCTATGTATGCATATGTACACCTATCCATACCCTAATCTACAAGCTGTGTCAGTACCCCCCCCCCTTTTTTTTTCTCTTTCTTTTCCTTTCTCCTCTTTACAGCATCTTTTTATCTTGGGAATATCTTTCAGATATCATCAGTTACTATTTTTTTCTTTCCCTTTTCCTTTTTTTCCTCTTCTTTCCCCCTACCCATTTATACATTCCCTGTTACCATATTAACCTCATTTTTACCTAAACCCCTCCTGCCTCTCCACCCCTTTTATTATTTTTTTTTTTTTATTGCAGCTTACAAATTCTTGTTTGTGATTTGTTGTTATAGAACATTGAATCGCAATGGATTTAATTTTGAAGTGAAAACAGATCTTTGCAAAGTGATTTAAATTAATTACAATAGAAATATATGAAATAACCGATTGCATAAATATACACCCCTTTTATATATGTCGCATCTAAAGTCTCGTACACACGGTTCGATTGTTGGCCAACCGAGCATCTGATTTTTGTCAAAAGGGCGTGTGCCAGGATCTTGTCTTGCATACTAACGGTACACAATTGTCGTGCCACAAACACGAACGTGGTGACGTAGTACGAGGAATTTCAGCTCTTGAGAGCCACCCTTTGGGCCTCTTCTGCTAATTTCATGTTTGGTGAGCATTGATTTCCGAGCATGTGTGTTTGTACGTTCGACTTTTGTGTGACGGATTTGTGTACTGACCGCATGAAAATCTGACATCAAACCATTGCCTGCCGAAAATTTACCAGCCTGTCACCCAACATTTTGTTGGCCGAAAGTTGGGCAACAATTGTCAAAAGGAGCGTACTAACTGTAAGATTTTAGGACAACAGTCTGACAACAGACAATCCCCTGCCAACAATCGTACCGTGTGTATGAGGCTTTAGACACTGGTGCAGCCAACCACATAATTTGTTAAATGAAGATCCCCTGTATGTAGTTAAGTGATTTAAAGTGATCGTAGTATAAATATTGTGTACTATATTACTACTACTTATTACGTTATTGTAAATTAGGTGTTTTATATTTGCTAATGCATTGAAGGAAAATCGAGTTTTCAACATGTTCTGTATTTTTATATTTTCTTATAGGCAGAATCAAGTGGTATTACTGGACACACTAGATCAGGAAATCTCCAAATTCAAAGAGTGCAATTCAATTCTGGACATCAATGCCCTGGTGGGTTCTATGTAAATGCCTCTTTTGTTTATTTGAAACCTAACTCTGTGCATTTTTTTTTTTAATAAAATGATTCCCCCAGTAGTGATAAGTTTGCGCATGTTCGGATCCTAATCCGAACCCACCAGAGCGAGCTCACCAGGAAGCTTTCATAGTACTGAGCCAATGATCTGTGGCCAGGGCATTCCACACCCCGCAAGCAAATGTATACAGTAGGTGTGTATCCACTTGAACCTCAGAAGATCCCCCCACCCCTTCATGACAAGGCCATTTTTTGCGATCTGACACTGCGTTTCTTTAACTGACAATTGCGCTGTCATGTGCAAATTTTTTTCCCACAAATAGAGCTTTCTTTTGGTGGTATTTGATCACCTCTGCATTTTATTTTTTTTTTTTTTTTGCTCTATAAGATATTTTTTTTTAAAAAAGCCCCAATATTTTTTAGTTTTCTTCTATAAAACATATCCGAATTTTTTTTTTTTTTTTTAAATCGTATTTCTTCATAAAAATCTCAATAAGCGTATATTGATTGGTTTGCAAAAAAGTTATAGTGTATACAAACTATGGGATATACAGTATACTGAATTTTTTTTTTTCTTTTTAAAGTTGTTTTTTTTAAAATATTTTTAATATAGCTGGACTGCAATATTGTGCTGGTCCTTCTGACAATAACTGACACTTTTTGGGAACCAGTGACATTAATACAGTGATCAGTGCTAAAAATATGCACTGTCACTGTACTAATGACACTGGCTGGGAAGGGGTTAAATATCTAGGGCGATCAAAGGGTTAAATGTGTGCCTAACCAGTGTTTATGTGTGTACTGTGTGCTGCTTTCACTAAGTGATGTGCTGAATTTTATTCTCTACTTTGCAGGGAAACAAAGTCCAGCACATCCTCGCTGACAGGTCAGAGCTCTGCATTGTTTACATATTCAGAGCTCCATCTAGTGTGTCTCCTTGTCGATCAGCGGGGTGTCGGCGGACATCCATTGGTCGGCACCCGCTAATCGGCTTCTGCTGTGACTAATGACGGCAAAAGCAGCGCACGTGCCCCCTAACCGGAAGTGCATGTGATTCTGCACAGAGTGCCCAGCCTGTACCAGTAAAGCTACAATAGCGCAGTCGTTAACTGGATATACTGTACATGCATCTGTGGGGTGGGGAATGCCTCAGCTGCTTTTGATAGGCTAAAATGACAACTTCCTGGCAAGCTCACTCGGGTGGATTCGGACTAGGATCCAAACATGCCATTGCTTGTGCCTATTCCTCAGCAACTGCTTAAACACATTTTAAATAACAGTTCAGGCTGCAATACTGAACTTCAACCCAAAGCTGCCCCCCCCCCTAAGTACTTCCCTTTTTCCTGTAGGGATACTCTTAGGCTGCACCCATACATTTCCCTCTTTCAGTCCACAGGCTGAATGGGAGAAAACCAATAGATTCCTCCATCCATGCTAAACAGTGTGGAGGTACCTACAAAGCCAGATTTTTCTATTCAGACCAAAGAGTAAAAGAATGCATTGCTTCTAGTTATCAACCTAAAGAGTTTAGTATAAAGAAAAATAAGAAAATCATCTTACCCGGGGAGCCTCCAATGGGAAGAGGCGTGATTGAGGAGGCAGAGGGCTAAAACCTGAGTTGGACTTTAAAGCCAAATAAAAGTTTCCAGATACATTGAGGATGCAGCAAAACAATCAGTCCTAAATGTCTTGTTTTTTGATGCAGTAGAAAAGTCTGTGCCCTGGCAGTAGGCCTCCTTTACACAAGTGATTACCTGCTTACACCGGATTCCAGCAAGAATCAGCAAATTCTTGCAGCTGGGATGACAGGTGTATGTGAACTAGGGGTCGACCGATTATCGGCTGGCGATTTATTGACTTTTTTTGAAGAATTGGTATCGGTAACAAACTTGTCAATATTACTGATATTGCTTCAAGTGCAGCTTGAAGGCATCACCTCGGTACCATTCCTTAGCGCATAGGTCGGCTTTCTTTTAATGACAATCGATGTGGCTAAACAGCTGCTCGGCAGTTATCACAAGCAGTGGGAGGAGATGTTTCCTACCCCGCCGCCTAACGCCGCCCTGCCCGGGTCTACCGTCCCACCGGGAGACCCGAGCGACCAGCCAGGCACATCCGCCCTTGCTGGTCAGAGACCTGAACAAAGCAAGTCTCGGATCTAGTCGCCCAGAAGCGATGTCATGACATCACTTCCAGATTACTCTCATCCTAAAGGCGGCAGTTTTAAAAAATAGAAAGTATTCAAAAACTCATCTTGGCGGTTTAAAAACTTTTAAGTGCAGTGGAGGGGTTTGGGGTCTTATAGACTCCAGATCTCTCCATAAAGAGTACCTGTCACTGCCTATTACTGTCACAAGGGATGTTTACATTCTTTGACAGCAATAAAAGTGCTAAAAAAAAAAAAAGGACAGTGTAAAAATAAAGACGCTATATTTACAGACTATCGACACCTGATATCGGCTATCGGCCTTAAAGGTAGCTGAAAAATCAGTATCGGTATCAACCCTGAAGAAAACATATTGGTCGATCCCTAATGTGGACAGCAGCAGATGCATACTCGCACATTATGCCTTTGCCTTGCAGGTAAGGGAAAAAAAAAAGTGCAGCGGTTTACAACCACTTTAATTAGCTCCCCTTCCCATTCTCCTTTTTAGCTATGAGGCCAGCCATAGATGGTTCGAATCCTGGCCATTTCAGTAGCAACTGGCCGAGATTCAAACCATGTGTGGGCAGGCTGAATGCAGCAAGTTGATCGATCAATCAACTTGGGTACAACCAGTCTGCCGAATTAACTTGCAATTATCACTAGCCACCACGCTATCAAATTTGAAATCACCACTAACATCACCCTCCAGCAACCAAATCCGGCGGCAACAACACAGTGGATCAGATCACAGAAGAAATTGCACTTGGATATTTTCAAAACCACACTAAGAAACAAAATGGCAACGCTAAATCAAAACCACTCAACCGAACGTTCACTCAACTCCTTAAACAAGGCACTACTGCAGACGCAGTCGCCCCGAAACATCGTGCACCCATCCGCAAGAAAAATTCTGGATGGTTTAATGGCGCGCTTACACTACTGAAACAGGAACACAGAAGAGCAGAAAGAGCCTGGAGAAGAAACACTACAAAGGAAAATCACACAAACTACAAAATACTCACCAAGAAATATCATAAAGCAATTTTCACAGCGAAAAAAAGAACATGTCTCAAACACCCTCTCAAAAGCCTTAAACCGGCCACGTGAACTGTTCAAACTAGTCGCCCAGACTATGAACCCACCTGCCTTGAGCCCCGAGAAAAGGAAACCCAAGAATACTGCAACAAGTTATCGGATTTTTTCATCAACAAAATCGACAACATTCAGAAAATAATTCAACAAAAAAAAACAACCAATTCTACTCAACCAAACCCAGGTAAGGAATTTTACTTGCACAGCGCACAAGCACCACATTTTTCGCTTACCCCCATCACCACGGATGAAACAAAAAATTTCATCAAGAGCCTCCGAGACAGTACATCGACAAATGACATCATTCCTACAAAGCTCTTGAAAGAATGCTCCGACATTCTGGCCCCCGCTATTACACACCTAGTAAATCAGTTATTCAAAGAAGGGTTGTTTCCTATTTCCCTCAAGCAAGGCATCGTCAAACCACTGCTAAAGAAACCCAACCTCGACCCCAAAGATCCGAACAATCGCAGACCGGTAACAAGCCTGACCACCATCTCCAAGATTATGGAGAAAGCAGTAGTAAAACGGCTTCAACTTCACCTAGACACACACAAGCTCCTGGACCCACTACAATCAGGCTTCCGCCCAGGCCATGGCACAGAAACGGCACTTCTGAAAATATGGGATGACGCCCTAGAAGCCGCGGATGATGGAGAATCGTGTCTTCTGGTGCTGGATCTTAGCGTGGCGTTCGACACAGTGGACCACAACATTCTTCTAAGCCGCCTCAAGGAAGTGGCAGGAGTTACAGATGGAGATCTGCCATGGTTCGCTTCCTTTTTAGGAAACCGGTCGCAGACAGTGAAACTAGGAGCCTTCACTTTGGAAACCTGGGCAATTTCTTATGGAGTCCCTCAAGGATCACCATTGTCACCAGTACTCTTCAACATTTACATCCGGCCACTGTTCAAAATTATCAGCAAATCAGATCTATGTTTCCACTCAACTGTACTTCCGTATCACCGGAAAAAAAGACCAATACCAGGAACTAGGAAAATGTCTCACAATGATAGATGACTGGATGACCACTAGCTCCCTCAAACTTAATGGGTCGAAAACAGAACTACTGCTCCTCAACGTTAACCGAATGAAAAAAACGAAGACCTCATGGATCCCACCAACCATCCTGGGACAGACCATCCTCCCAAGCACCAAAGCCAAAAGCCTCAGAGTCATCTTTGATTCAGAGATGACCATGGATGCACAAATAGGATCAGTAATCAGCGGATCCCATCATCTTCTCCGCATGCTTCGCAGACTCATCCCCTTCATCCCAGGAAAGGAGAAAGCAGTAGTAGTAGGAACCATCATCAATTCGCGTCTTGACTACGCAAACTCCCTCTACATAGGATTACCAGATTGCACGCCTACAAGTCGTCCAAAACACAGCAGCAAGATTAGTCACCGGAAAGAAACCATGGGAATCCATCTCCCCATCCCTAAGGTCCCTTCATTGGCTCACAGTAAAAGACAGGATCACATTCAAGACCCTCTGCCTCACCCACAAATGTACACAAGGAAATGCTCCTCAATACCTTTGTGAGAAAATAGGAAAATACATACCAAATCGCAGACTTCGATCGACAGACCAAAATCTCCTTCTCATCCCCAAAGCCTGCTACAAATCGAAGGGAGAACGAAGATTCGCAGTACAGGGACCTTGGCTATGGAATGCTCTACCGAACAACATCCGCTTGGAAGAAAACCATCAGGCATTCAGGAAAAAACTCAAGACCCACCTCTTCTAATACAGCAGGACAACAGGGGCAGACAAGCGCCTTGAGGCGATTCAGTTTGCATTTGCAGCGCTATACAAATCATTCATTCACTAGCGGCTGCTATAGCCGCTAGCAATAATCGCTGTCTTTACAATGTCTTGGCGGGAGGGAATTGTACAACACTCTTTCCTGTAACCCGTGGTTGCAAGAAAGAAATCTGCGCCGTCTATGGTCTGCCTTATTTTCCTGCTGATTTTTTATTTTTTTTGTTTACTTCTGTGTTATTAGCTATTACTATTTAAAGCAGAGCTCCACCCTAAAGTGGAACTTCCGCTTATCGGATTCCCCCCCCCCCCCCTCCGGTGCCACAATTGGCACCTTTCAGGGGGGAGGGGGGTGCAGATACCTATATAATACAGGTATCTGCACCCACTTCCGGGACTAGCTAGCCGCAGCTGCCCCGCCCCTATCCGAAGATGCCCACCCCTATCCACAGATGCCGGCCCTCCCCCCCCCGTTGTGTCTTGGGAAACACACAGTTCCCAGGACACAACTGTGACCAATAAAGATGCGCAGCGTGACTCGCGCATGCGCAGTAGGGAAACCGGGCAGTGAAGCCGTTGCGGCTTCACTTCCTGATTCCCTAACAGAGGATGGCGGCGGGGGCAGCCGAGAGACGAGCGGTTGCTCGTCATCTTCTGCCGACATCGCTGGAACCTGGAACAGGTAAGTGTCCATTTATTAAAAAGTCAGCAGCTGCCGTATTTGTAGTTGCTGACTTTTAATATTTTTTGTGCAGATGGACTCCCTCTTTAAACTTCTTTTTTTTTTATATTTAATTTGTAAATTAACTTTGCAATGCTTACTAGAATCATAAATTTAGTGTCATTTTAAACTGGATAAATTAAAGAATACAATTTTAGATTTTAATTGCATTGCAATTTATTTTATTTATTTTATTTTTTTATTTTTTTACGTGAAACGTTTTTTTTGCTCTTGAAAAAACATTTTTTGCAAGAGAATATCACAAAATGAAGGCTTTGTTTGTCCTTAAAACAATATATGTATTTTTTTTGTTATCTTAAAGTGGAACTTTAACATAAAAAAAAAAAAAAGCAGGCAGGATCTTTAATGCAGAAGAGACGTGCTATATCTCTTCTGCATTGAAGTTACTTACCTGACTGTCCGTACTAAATACTGAGCTGCACACGCACAACTTAGTGTAAAATTTTGGCAATGCTGAGATGACTACACTCCCTTGGATGTGCAGAAGTGATCTCATCTCGGCCTGGCCAATGAAAACCGCTCTGGCCCATAGGGGGTGTACAGGGGTGAGAGGGAAAATGGTTAGATGAGCAATATAAATATAACCTCTAAGTGTTATTTCACCCTCAATTGTTACTTTTTTTATGCATGTGCATGATTGCACTTTATAGTGGAGATCCAA
This sequence comes from Lithobates sylvaticus, assembly GCA_028564925.1. Classification (NCBI taxonomy): domain Eukaryota; kingdom Metazoa; phylum Chordata; class Amphibia; order Anura; family Ranidae; genus Lithobates; species Lithobates sylvaticus. Next base: position 543,851,211 of record CM053029.1, read on the forward strand.
GAAGTATTTCTAAACCCGGGTACAGCAGACATTTTATTATTAGATTTCTCTTGTTAACATCTTGTTAACATGGCAGAATGTGGCTGCTTTGAATTCCCAAACTGCATGTGTATTTGTACTTGTCATCAAGGAAGCGCCCAATATGTTATTACATTTTTAATCATTTACCATTCCAGTGATATTCCATCTCCTTCATTTGGCCATTATTGTAAACTTTATGGCTATGGGCAAAAGATTTACCTTCAGTTTTATTGTGTGTGTGTGTGTGTGTGTGTGTGTGTGTGTGTGTGTGTGTGTGTGTGTGTGTGTGTGTATGGTAGTGAGTGTACAGCTTGTATAACTTTGTACAGCTTTGTGTAAATTTGCTGCCCCCTCATAATAACTCAACACACAGCCATTAATGTCTAAACCGCTGGCAACAAAAGTGAGTACACCCCTAAGTGAAAATGTCCAAATTGGGCCCATTTAGCCATTTTCCCTCCCCCGGTGTCATGTGACTTGTTAGTGTCTCGGGTGTGAATGGGGAGCAGGTGTGTCAAATTTGGTGTTATCGCTCTCACTCTCTCATACTGGTCACTGTTAGTTCAACATGGCACCTCATGGCAAAGAACTCTCTAAGGATCTGAAAAAAAGAATGGTTTCCCTACATAAAGATGGCCTAGGCCAGTGATGGCAAACCTTGGCACCCCAGATGTTTTGGAACTACATTTCCCATGATGCTCACCCACACTGCAGAGTGCAAGAGCAGCATGGGATACGTAGTTTCAAAACATCTGGGGTGCCAAGGTTCGATATCACTAGCCTAGGCTATAAGAAGATTGCCAAGACCCTGAAACTGAGCTGCAGCGTGGTGACCAATCCCATACAGCAGTTTAACAGGACAGGTTCCACTCAGAACAGGCCTCGTCATGGTCCACCAAAGCAGTTGAGTGCATGTGCTCAGCGTCATATTCAGAGGTGGTCTTTGGGAAATAGACGTATGAGTGCTGACAGCATTGCTGCAGAGGTTGAAGGGGTGGGGGGTCGGCCTGTCAGTGCTCAGACCATACGCTGCACACTGCATCAAAGTGGTCTGCATGGCTGTCATCCCAGAAGGAAGCCTCTTCTAAAGCTGATGCACAAGAAAGCCTGCAAACAGTTTGCCGAAGACAAGCAGACTAAGGACATGGATTACTGGAAACATGTCCTGTGGTCTGATGAGACCAAGATAAACTTATTTGGTTCAGATGGTGTGAAGCCTGTGTGGCGACAACCAGGTGACTTCGGAGACTGGGCCGCAGGGCAGTATTCCAACATAACGACCTCAAACACACCTCCAAGATGACTACTGGCTTGCTAAAGAAGCTGAGGGTAAAGGTGATGGACTGGCCAAGCGTGTCTCCAGACCTAAACCCTATTGAGCATCTGTGGGGCATCCTCAAAGGAAGCTGGAGGAGCGCAAGGTCTCTAGCATCTACCATCTCTGTGATGTTGTCATGGAGGAGTGGAAGAGGACTCCAGTGGCAACCTGTGAAGTTCTGGTGAACTCCATGCCCAAGAGGGTTAAGGCAGTGCTGGAAAATAATGGTGGCCACACAAAATGTTGACACTTTGGGGCCAATTTAGACATTTTCACTTAGGGGTGTACTCACTTTTGTTGCCAGTGGTTTAGACATTAATGGCTGTGTGTTGAATTATTTTGAGGGGACAACAAATTTACACTGTTGTACAAGCTGTACACTCACTACTTTACATTGTAGCAAAGTGTCATTTCTTCAGTGTTGTCACATGAAAAGATATAATAAAATATTTACAAAAATGTGTGGGGTGTACTCACTTTTGTGAGATACTGTGTGTATGTATGTATGTGTGTGTGTGGATAGATAGATATCTATCTATATATATTTATTTTTTGTTGCATGGATTCAAGATACCTGCACTCCTTTTCATGTCTTTAGAAAATTATCACTGGCAAATACATATTTTTTTTTATTATTACATGTCTTTTATTGTAGTTTTCAGAAGCCAAGTATTACCATAACAAGTTGGTGAATATTAGAAAGGAAATGTTGCTACTTCATGAAAAGACATCAAAATTAAAGGTGAGCTTTTTTTTGTTGTATAACCCCCCCCCACACACCCCACACCCAGTTATGGCCTTTTTATATTACTTTTCCCCTCCCTGGTAGAGTGTAATATTTCACAAGCGGGGCCCTTTTATCTCTCTTGTTGAATTGTTTTGTATCTTTAACCACTTAAGGACCGCCTCCTGCACACATATGTCGGCAGAATGGCACGGCTGGGCACATCAACGTACAGGTACGTTGTCCTTTAAGAGCCCAGCTGTGGGTCGCACGCCACCGGCAGCGTGCTCGCGACCCAGTCCTGAGCTCCGTGACCATGGCACGGCTGGGCACATCAACATACAGGTATGTTGTCCTTTGCGAGCCCAGCTGTGGGTCGCACGCCACCGGGACCCGATCGCCGCTGGTGTCCCGCGTTAGGGTCACAGAGCTGAAGAACGGGGAGAGGTATGTGTAAACAAACCTCTCCCTGTGCTTCCTAGTGAGACTGACACTGATTGTCTGTTCCCTGTCATAGGGAAAGACGATCAGTGACGTCACATGCCAAGCCACGCCCCCCCCCACAGTAAAAAAACACACACACAGGACATACTTAACCCCTCCCCACCCCCTAGTGGTTAACTCCTTCACTGCCAGTGTCATTTACACAGGAATCAGTGCATTTAAATAGCACTGATTGCTGTATAAATGACAATGGTCCCAAAAATGTGTCAAAAATGTCCGATGTGTCTGCCATAATGTCGCAGTCACAATAAATAATGGTCCTTTGGCTGCAAATTGGTCCGGGGTTTAAGTGGTTAATGTCTCTCTCCCTTTACCCCTTGTAAAGTGCTGCATAAACTGTTGGCACTCTATGAATCCTGTATAATAATGATAATAATTGTAGTGCGCGTGCAGCGTGACTCGTACACGCGCAGTAGAAAACTGGCTTCACTGGCGGGGTTTACATTAGTTGCAATGCTGGTGCCTGCACCCGAGCCGATGGCCAGATTGGCTTGGGAGGTGGGGGGGCGACATCGCCAGATCCCTGGACAGGTAAGTTTCCTTATATTAAAAGTCAGCAGCTACATTATTTATTTATTTTTTGCAGAGTGGATTTGATTTAAATCATAATTTTTAAGAACAACTGTCATCTGTCCCGCAGCGGCTCCTCCTCTGACCCGCTGTTGACTCACCAACAGTCCTGTTCTATTTAATGGGACGGCTGGTGATGCGGCAGTGACACCACAAGGTGAGGGACGTGGTGGCAGCAGGTGAGTGGATGCCCGCTAACAGGCGCTGCAATGATGGATCTGAAATGACAGGTGCTCTTTAAATATAAGGACTTATTCTTGCTGGTAGTTAGAATCTTTTTAATATTTGCAAATTACATATTTTTCCTATTTAGAATAATAAGCTGTCAGGTTAGTAAAACAGCGATATCAGAACCGATTCAATCATACAGTTTGTAGTGTACATAGATTTGCAAAAAATTGGGATAAAGGAATATTCCTGAACTTTGTTTTATCTCATGGTTACTGTGAAATTGTGTGAATGCATCAATGCATTGCATGTTATCTCAGCTTGCGGAGCTTGGATTCATTTAACCACTTCAGCCCCGGACCAATTGGCAGCCAAAGGACCAGGCCCCTTTTTGCGATTCGGCACTGCGTCGCTTTAACTGACAATTGCGCGGTCGTGCGAAGTGGCTCCAAAACAAAATTGGCGTCCTTTTTTTCCCACAAATAGAGCTTTCTTTTGAGCGCCCCTGCGGTTTTTATTTTTTGCGCTATAAACAAAAATTTTGAAAACAATGCAATATTTTTTGCTTTTTGCTATAATAAATATCCCAAAAAATATATAAAAAAACTTATTTTTTCCTCAGTTTTGGCCGATACATATTCTTCTACATATTTTTGGTAAAAAAAATCGAAATTAGCGATTATTGATTGGTTTGCGCAAAAGTTATAGCGTTTACAAAATAGGGGATAGTTTTATAGCATTTTTTATTAATATTTTTTTTTTTTTACTAGTAATGGCGGCGATCAGCGATTTTTATTGTGACTGCGACATTATGGCGGACACATCGGACATTTTTGACACATTTTTGGGACCATTGTCATTTATACAGCAATCAATGCTATTTAAATGCATTGATTCCTGTATAAATGACAGTTGTAGTGAAAGAGTTAACCACTAGGGGGAGGGGAGGGGTTATGGGCTGTGATGTGTGTGTGTGTTTTTTCACATTAGGGGGCGGGGCTGACGTCTGACGTCATTGATCGGCTTTCCCTATATTTACCAAAAATTTAAATATTGCAGAATATACAGCCTTATGCTACATAACTGAGCTCCATTAATGCTGAATAAACTAAATTATTAATGAATCTTAAATAGAAAACTATCTTTAGATAGATTTTTAATCCAAAATAATTTTATTAAAATAAATTTAACTAAAAACCAAAAAAAAAACAATTTAAATAAAAAAATCTGACTTTTTTTTTTTTTTTAATCATTTATTTTTTTTTTTTCCCTGATTTTTTTTCTTTAGAGGCTGGAACTCCGCCTTTATGTTGATATTTGACATATTTCCCATCCTGCCTGAAAAGGGACATTTATGTTTTACTTTGCAGTCTCAGACTTTCCTGTACGATGGTAGAATAGCTCCTATATGGTGAAGTGTAACTCCAGAAATGTCAGTAAAGCTTTTAGAGCCAGCAAGATGTACAACTGGAGGGCAGATTACTGCTTCACAAAATCTCATGGTGGGATATAGAACATCCCTGGTTATGGATATGGTTTTAATGAAGCCACCAGAAGTGATGGGGTCTCATGATTTTAGTGCAGTGGAGAATACTGGGTCTGGGATTTTGCTATAGGTTGTGTCACTGAGCTTAAAGTGTATGTGAACCCTTTACCTTGTAAAACAACTCATTTAGTTTCAAATTGAAATAAAAGAAAAAAACATTTGTGTATAAAAACATTATAAATACACATCACATAATCTCTGTTCTCAGTTGCATATGGGGCTTAGAGAGCTAGGGGAGGAGAAACACAAGCACACAGATCTTCCCAGTAAATGGTGCAGTTGGGAAGTGTCAGCAGAAGTCTGATCTTGGAGGACAGGCAGGCTGTTCTCCCAGCACATCCAGAAAACTGACCATGCTGGGATGGATGAGCTTCCATGCCAGGTGTGGTCAGGTTGAAATAGGAAATGAGAGGGACTGGCAGGGATTTCATAAGACAAGAATGTCAAAAACTGTTACTAAAATATAAAGATCAACACTTAGGAGATTATCCATGTCCTTTTCACCTGGTCAGTCCTTCCATTGTTGGGCTTTTCATCCATCCAGTGAAGATCTTGCAGAAGAAACCGTTTTACTTGAATGTTGACGGTGAGCACTGGAAGATTCTGTATTTTCTCTTGCTTTTCAGTCTCTGTCAGTGTATAGTTGGTGGCACCTGCCTGTGTGACAGGATCTTCTATATCAGGGATAAGTTCTGCATCCTTACATTGAGATTTAAAGGCCTCATGCACACTGTATGTTTAGACCTGGTGCATGGGGCTCTGAAATTTAGCTGCAGATGGGGGGGTTGGGCACAGGTGTGCCATCCAGGCCCACTGCCGACAGCCTGTCAAGCTCTAAGGCTCTGTTCATATTTTGGTTTTCTGAATCACGGGCAACAGGCGTCCCGTGATTCTGCTTGCGCGATTTTACCGCGATTGACGCCCCGCCGAATCATGGCAAAATCGCACCACGATCGGTGTGCCATTGGAATTGACAGGGATCGCATGGGCATTTCCTGCAATTTGCCACTATTTCGAATCGTGGGCAGAATTGCAAAGATCCTGCATGCGAAGGATGCCAAGATGTGAAAGGAGCCAAGGGGCTGACAGCAGCTGCTGCTGCTGCTGGTCTGGGTTGGGTTGGAGGGTGCGACTAGTGGCATGATCACTTAGGGCAAGTTCAGGGAAGAATGCCTAAAGCACAAGAAGTCTGCGTTACAGTTAATAATCTCTGGGCACAGACTGTTCTAAATGGAAGTACTGCTACATGCATGGTCCAGCTACAGCAGCTGTCAGCCTTTCATAAAGCTTGTCAGGGATTGGAGGGCACACCTGTGCCTCCCGTCTGCAGCTAAATGCCAAAACCCCAATGCATCAGGAATACACATCCAGTGTGTCCAGCTTTGTCGGTTATCTCCTGTTGGGCTACAGTGCACCTCCCCCTTTATCTGCATTTATATAGAGGGATGTTCTGTAGTCCAACAGGGGGAGAACTTGGACAGAGCTGACAACACTTCTTGAGATTCCACTACAGAAGGTTAGGAGATCAGTGGCTTTCTGGCAGGATCATCGGGTATTTTTCTGTACTTGGAAAGTTTCTAGTAGAATAAAACGTGGGGAATGTGCATTTATTGCACAGCTCTATAGCATATCATTTTACATTTTGCCCTGACATGCGCTTTACCAAGTATGCACAGCATTTTATATTGCCTTGTTTTTAGTGGATGGTTTAAACATTTACAGGTGTAAATCAGCAACAGAATGGCTCCAGCCGGTGAAGAACATCCTGAGACCTTGAAGATGACCTGTTCTATAGCATTTTTTAATGTATGATAAGTTCACATGTAAAGCGATCAGCTAATTGGGAATAATCTGATGTGTTTAAAATCTCACAGCAATTTTAAAGAAATACCAGTTCTGTTTACCTGACACCTCTCTGCAAGGAGTTGGGCTTTAAAACTAATATACTGACGAGGCTCTGACAGGTCTGTCCCTGCACAGTGAGCGGAGACGGACCTGTCATCCGCCTGCTCAGCGGGGATCAACAGATCGATCCACCGCTGAGCAAAACAGAGTCCACCGGGTGGAAAGCCCGTGTGAAGGGACCCTAATGCCGCGTACACATGATTGGAAATTCGGCCAGCAAAAGACAGATGAGAGCTTTTGGTCAGAAAATGCGACCGTGTGTATGCTCCATCGGACTTTTGCTGGCCGAATTCCCGCCAGCAAAAGATTGAGAGCAGGTTCTCAATTTTTCGGTCGGAAAAGGTTTTGTTTGGAAATTCCGATCGTCTGTACCAATTCCGACGCGCAAAAATCCTACGCATGCTCGGAAACAATTCAACGAATGCTCTGAAGCATTGAACTTCATTTTCTAAGCTCATCGTAGTGTTGTACTTCACCGCGTTCTTGACGGTCAAAAGTTCAGTGAATGCAAGCCAAGCTTGAGCAGGATTCCGTCGGAAAAACCATCAACGCGGCATTAGGGGTATTCTTGGCAATGACCACAAATGGAAGAGACATTCTTCCCACTGATCATCGCACTAATTTATTGGGAGTTGTAGATATAGGGGGTTATTTACTAAAGGCAAATCCACTTTGCACTTCAAGTACACTTGGAGGTGCAGTCACTTTAGATCTGAGGGGAAGCTCTGAAATGAGGGGAAGCTCTGCTGATTGTATCATCCCATCGTGTACAAGCAAAAATGCAGTTTTTTTATTTTCCTTGCATTTCCCCCTCAGATCTACAGCGATTTCACTTCCAAGTGCACTTGTAGTGCAAAGTGGATTTGCCTTTAGTAAATCAACCCCATAGTCATTTTTAGAGGGATGAAAGTTGTACCAGGAGTTCCTCCTGTGTTGAAAAGGTTGATGAAAACTGCTATAGAGGATTTTTCATAGTCCCATTTGTCATCTTTGATGTATTTTAATTGTATCGTGTTTCTGTTCTGCTTTCTGAGTGCAGAGTTGACAATTTTACAATTCTATGAGGTATACAAAGTAGCTGACCTACCTATCTGGGATCGATCTGTCAGCAGCTAATTGTGTACAGCTGAATGGAGTCCTGTTCTCTTATATTAGGTGGCTGCAGGATCGATCCAGCACGTAATGAATAAGTGCTGAGACAGGCATTAAACTCATCAACCTTCAGGCCCCCTCTGTGATCTCTATGCTTCTGAGTTCTGTGTTACAAGGATTTACTGCAATAAAGGTGGCGTTGTTACCGAGCGCAGCCATCCAAATCTTCTTTCTCTGTTCACAACCCACCATGCATTTGGCAGACTTTATCTATGGCTAGGTTGTGACATTTTGGATTTTAGAACAGGTTTTTATTCATAGCAAGAAAGAGGTACTTTTGCCTGAGATGGCAAAAGAGGAAGTCAACTTTGGTTTGTTATATTGCTTTGGGCAGTACATGATTCTGTACATCACATATATAAAACACAGGACCCATGGGCCGAATCCAGCCCACCAGGCCCGGAACTCAGTTTTTGTCACCTCCGGCTCTCACTCCCCGCTGTCACTTGTACACACAGAAGCCTTCTGTGTTTACAAAGGACAGCTTTGCTCTCAGTGGCTCTTGGATCTAACAGATTCCTGCATGCACTCATGGCAGGGCATGGTGGGGACAGACCTCCAGCATCTGCAAGAGAATACAGATCCCCCTACACAGGGAGATACTAGATGTAGAGGTGCCAGGTAGGTGGGAGAGATGCTAAGAAGGCCTTTGGATTGGGGATGGGGTTGCACACACTGCACCCCTGTACTCTATACTCTGTATGTAGCACATCCCTATACCCTACACTCTGTATGTAGAATACCCCTGAACCCTGCACTCTGTAAATGACACACTCCTGAATGCTACACTCTGTACCTAACGCACAGCTGACCTCTGCACGTAGCGCACCCCGGAACTCTGCACGTAGCGCACCCCTGAACTCTGCACGTAGCGCACCCCGGAACTCTGCACGTAGCGCACCCCTGAACTCTGCACGTAGCGCACCCCTGAACTCTGCACGTAGCGCACCCCTGAACTCTGCACGTAGCGCACCCCTGAACTCTGCACGTAGCGCACCCCTGAACTCTGCACGTAGCGCACCCCTGAACTCTGCACGTAGCGCACCCCTGAACTCTGCACGTAGCGCACCCCTGAACTCTGCACATAGCGCACCCCTGAACTCTGCACATAGCGCACCCCTGAACTCTGCACATAGCGCACCCCTGAACTCTGCACATAGCGCACCCCTGAACTCTGCACTCTGTATGTAGCTTACCTCTGAACTCTGCACTCTGTATGTAGCTTACCTCTGAACTCTGCACTCTGTATGTAGCTTACCTCTGAACTCTGCACTCTGTATGTAGCTTACCTCTGAACTCTGCACTCTGTACGTAGGTCACCCCTGAAACCTGCACTCTGTGCGTAGCTCACCCCCGAACTCTGTGCGTAGCTCACCCCCGAACTCTGTGCGTAGCGCACCCCTGAACTCTGCACATAGCGCACCCCTGAACTCTGCACATAGCGCACCCCTGAACTCTGCACATAGCGCACCCCTGAACTCTGCACATAGCCCACCCCTGAACTCTGCACATAGCGCACCCCTGAACTCTGCGCATAGCGCACCCCTGAACTCTGCACTCTGTATGTAGCTTACCCCTGAACTCTGCACTCTGTATGTAGCTTACCTCTGAACTCTGCACTCTGTGTGAAGCTTACCTCTGAACTCTGCGCTCTGTATGTAGCTTACCTCTGAACTCTGCACTCTGTACGTAGCTGACCCCCGAACGGTGTGCTCTGTACGTAGCGCACCCCTGAACTCTGTACGTAGCGCACCCCCCAACTCTGTACGTAGCGCACCCCCCAACTCTGTACGTAGCGCACCCCTCAACTCTGTACGTAGCGCACCCCCCAACTCTGTACGTAGCGCACCCCTGAACTCTGCGCTCTTTACGAAGCGCACCCCTGAACTCTGTACGTAGCGCACCCCCCAACTCTGTACGTAGCGCACCCCCCAACTCTGTACGTAGCGCACCCCCCAACTCTGTACGTAGCGCACCCCCCAACTCTGTACGTAGCGCACCCCTGAACTCTGCGCTCTTTACAAAGCGCACCCCTGAACTCTGTACGTAGCGCACCCTGAAATCTGTACGTAGCGCACCCCCGAACTCTTTACGTAGCGCACCCCCGAACTCTGCACGTAGCGCACCCCGAACTCTGTACGTAGCGCACCCCCCAACTCTGTACGTAGCGCACCCCCCAACTCTGTACGTAGCGCAACCCCGAACTCTGTACGTAGCGCACCCCCGTACTCTGTACGTAGCGCACCCCCGAACTCTGTACGTAGCGCACCCCCGAACTCTGTACGTAGCGCACCCCCGAACTCTGTACGTAGCGCACCCCCCAACTCTGTACGTAGCGCACCCCCGAACTCTGTACGTAGCGCACCCCCCGAACTCTGTACGTAGCGCACCCCCCGAACTCTGTACGTAGCGCACCCCCCAAACTCTGTACGTAGCGCACCCCCGAACTCTGTAGCGCACCCCCGACCCCCGAACTCTGTACGTAGCGCACCCCCCGAACTCTGTACGTAGCGCACCCCCCAACTCTGTACGTAGCGCACCCCCCCAACTCTGTACGTAGCGCACCCCCCAACTCTGTACGTAGCGCACCCCCCAACTCTGTACGTAGCGCACCCCCAACTCTGTACGTAGCGCACCCCCGAACTCTGTACGTAGCGCACCCCCCAACTCTGTACGTAGCGCACCCCCCAACTCTGTACGTAGCGCACCCCCCAACTCTGTACGTAGCGCACCCCCAACTCTGTACGTAGCGCACCCCCGAACTCTGTACGTAGCGCACCCCCAACTCTGTACGTAGCGCACCCCCGAACTCTGTACGTAGCGCACCCCCGAACTCTGTACGTAGCGCACCCCCCAACTCTGTACGTAGCGCACCCCCAACTCTGTACGTAGCGCACCCCCCAACTCTGTACGTAGCGCACCCCCCAACTCTGTACGTAGCGCACCCCCGAACTCTGTACGTAGCGCACCCCCGAACTCTGTACGTAGCGCACCCCCCAACTCTGTACGTAGCGCACCCCCGAACTCTGTACGTAGCGCACCCCCAACTCTGTACGTAGCGCACCCCCGAACTCTGTACGTAGCGCACCCCCGAACTCTGTACGTAGCGCACCCCCGAACTCTGTACGTAGCGCACCCCCGAACTCTGCGCTCTTTACGTAGCGCACCCCTGAACTCTGTACGTAGCGCACCCCTGTACTCTGTACGTAGCCCACCCCTGTACTCTGTACGTAGCCCACCCCTAAACTCTGTACGTAGCGCACCCCCAAACTCTGTACGTAGCGCACCCCCGAACTCTGTACGTAGCGCACTCCTGAACTCTGTACGTAGCGCACTCCTGAACTCTGCGCTCTGTACGTAGCGCACTCCTGAACTCTGCGCTCTTTACATAGCGCACCCCCGAACTCTGTACGTAGCCCACCCCTGTACTCTGTACGTAGCCCACCCCTGTACTCTGTACGTAGCCCACCCCTGTACTCTGTACGTAGCGCACCCCCGAACTCTGTACGTAGCGCACCCCCGAACTCTGTACGTAGCGCACCCCCGAACTCTGTACGTAGCGCACCCCCGAACTCTGTACGTAGCGCACCCCCGAACTCTGAACTCTGTACGTAGCGCACCCCCGAATTCTGTACGTAGCGCACCCCCGAACTCTGTACGTAGCGCACCCCCGAACTCTGTACGTAGCGCACCCCTGAACTCTGTACGTAGCGCACCCCCGAACTCTGCTCGTAGCGCACCCCTGCACTCTGTACGTAGCGCACCCCTGCACTCTGTACGTAGCCCACCCCAGTACTCTGTACGTAGCCCACCCCTAAACTCTGTACGTAGCGCACCCCCGAACTCTGTATGTAGCGCACCCCCGAACTCTGTACGTAGCGCACTCCCGAACTCTGTACGTAGCGCACTCCTGAAATCTGCGCTCTGTACGTAGCGCACCCCTGAACTCTGCGCTCTGTATGTAGCGCACCCCTGAACTCTGCGCTCTGTACGTAATGCACTCCTGAACTCTACATTCCATGTAACGCACTCCTGAGCCTTGCATTCTGTATGTAGCACACCTCAGATACAACCTGATCTTTAAGGGTACCCATACTGCTGATGCAGCCCACAATGAAATTGAGTTTGAAATCCCTGCTGTACATTAATGTTCACATATGATTGCAGCACAGCATCCCTTTTTTTAGACTGCACTAGCCTTTTCATTTATGGAGAAGTTACTGATGGGTTTCCTGTCCTCCTTTTTTTTTTTTTTTCAGAAGCGAGCACTAAAGTTGCAGCAGAAGAAACAGGAGGAAAATCTTAAGCAAGAACAGCAACGTGAGCGTGACCTGGAGAGAGAAAAACAGCTAACAGCCAAGCCAGCTAAAAGGACATGAAATGCAGGGCACGTCTCGGCCCGATCATGAACTCCGCATCCTGGGCATTTCTATTTAGTTATGGAAAATCGGCGCTGATACTGTTGAAGCTGAAGGCAGTTATCAAAAATTCTAGTCTGCAATTTTTATGCTTTTAACCATCCAGTCCAGGTTTCTGCTTGCCCGGCTTGCACTGATTGAGCACACATTTCAAATGCCTTTCAAGATAAGCGTGGGTGCAATCATTGTGTATGATAAAGCATGTGAAGAAAGTCTATCCAAGCAGTGAAGAGAATGTACTAGCTGGAGCATGAATTCTTTTCTTTCTGTATGAAAACACAGACTACTCTTTTTCAATTAAATATAATTTTATATATAGTAGTAGGGAGCTTAGTAGGAAAGCAGAGAACAAAAAACTATGGTAGTTATGAGGCCTGCTCCAGATGACCTTGGAACTTTGCTGCCATCTACTGGCTAATATCAGGAAGGCAATTTACAGTATCTTTAATTATATGCCTGTGTTATTTAAGATAGAGACCAGCCCCATTATAATTTAAATTAGGCAAAGATCTTCTTGCACTGTATAATAGTTTTTTTTTGTTTGTTTTTACATACCTTATGAAACTGCTTCAGCGATGGAGCCATCTGCAAATTGCTTGCTGCTGAATGATAGATAGTATTGGTCTGTGTGAGATGCATTGCACTATTTTTGCCTGTTACATGATTGTAGTCTTGTGAAATTGAGAAAAATTATACAGCCAAGCAACTTTTAAATAGTTCTACCCCGTTATCCATGTTGGCAGGCAATAGAAACCTGCTTGTTTCTAAACTGTTCACATAACACAGGTGTTATTTTAGAAAATCATCATCCCTTTCTGCAAAAAGGTAATGCCTGTTTTTTCAGGCTCCAGCATTGATCATATCATATAAAAGAGTTCAAGAAATAGTATATATGTGTATCCACTCTTCCTAAGCAAGCCATAGCTATAATTATTGGGAGTGTGAACAAACATCCTACAGCTGCCAAAGATTTCCAGTAATTGGCTGTCATTTCTGAAAAGTATAGAATACAGAGTTTGGAGATATAAAGAGATGGGAAATATGCATTGGGGATGCCCATTGCAGTGAATGATAATTAGCAATTTGCAGGAGGGAGCAGGCCAGAAACATTTACATGGGTGCCGCTGATTTCAGAGCTCCGAGTGCATTGGTGGTCAACTATCTTGATGTGGCGGGTCTCAAGTGTGGCTCCTCACATCACCAAAGGGCCACACATAATATTCAGTTAATGCAATCCTACAGAAAACTGTCAGAGATTGCAGACATACTGCAGAAGATGGTTAGGATCTGCGGACATGCTATATGGGAGACTGGGGACGTGCTTCAGGTGACAGCCATATGCCTTAGGCACATTACATGAGACTGCTAGAAATCACAGCTTTTACAAATGTATGCTTCCACATTTGTGTTCCCTACAGCCCATTTAAAAATGACGTGTCCCAGTAAGATCTATTATAATAGAGCGAAGGGAAAAAAAAAAGGGGGAGCACAGGAAAAAAAGTAGGCAATAGATAAACCAAACCATTTAACTACTAGAATCCTGCTAAATGAATATTTTTCCTTCTCTGCCCTATGTAAGGAAAACATAGACTGTTGTCTGCGGAGGGTGCAAGGGCCACACAATAAGTGCCAAAGGGGCGCGTGTTGGGTGCCAAAATACTAGAGCAGTGGTCTCCAAACTGCAGCCCGGGGGCCGGATGTGGCCCTTTGCTTGCCTTTCTCAGGCCCTTGAGACACCTTTCCTTCTACACCAATAATAGGACATCATTTCTGTCACTGTGGGGAGCTATTCTTCCCATTGACACCAATGATGGGACACTATTCCTCTTACTGGCACCAAGTGCAGGGCCCTATTCCCAGTGACACCAATAGCCGGGCACTATTCCTTGCAATGATATCAACAATGCAGCTCCATTCGTTCCACTGACACCAACGATCAGGCACTATTCTTCCCAATGACACCAATGACGGGGCACTATTCTTCCCAATGACACCAACAATCAGGCACTATTCTTCCCAATGACACCAATGATGGGGCACTATTCTTCCCAATGACGGGGCACTTTTCTTCCCAATGACACCAATGATGGGGCAGTATTCCTTGCCCTGATATCAACAATGCAGCTCTATTCGTTCCACTGACACCAACGATCGGGCACTATTCTTCCCAATGACACCAATGATGGGTCACTATTCTTCCCAATGACACCAATGATGGGGCAGTATTCCTTGCCCTGATATCAACAATGCAGCACTTTTCCTCCCATTGACACCAACGATGGGACACTATTCTTCCCAATAACACCAATGATGGGACACTATTCTTCCCAATAACACCAACGATGGGGCACTATTCTTCCCAATAACACCAACGATGGGGCACTATTCTTCCCAATAACACCAACGATGGGGCACTATTCTTCCCAATAACACCAACGATGGGGCACTATTCTTCCCAATAACACCAATAATGAGGCACTATTTTTTTTTCCTAATACCAACAATAGGGCAATATTCCTCCCACTAATACCAATGATTGGGCATTCTTTACTCCCATTGACCCCAAAGCATTTTCTACTCGCACTGGTCAGTCCCGGCCCCTCAAAATGTGAATCACAATAAACTGGTCCTTTGTTCAGAAAGTTTGGAGACCCCTGTCCTAGAGCATAGAGCAAGATATGTGGCACCACATGTAAGCCCCTTTTAGGTGTCTGTGTCCTTTACGAGTGTACCAGGAAGACCCGCTGCTCATTACTCTGCCATCCGCCCATCACTATGACAGCAGTTGGCAGCCTAATGGAGCTCATCAACGCTCCACACATATGGTAAGCTCTTCTGGGTGAAATGCATCAGAGTGAGGCTTGGCCTGGTTGGATGTTTGGTGATCTTGTTTGGAACAATAAAGTCTGTTTAAATCTGATGTCATTGGATTGCGGCCAGCTTCTTTGTTTTAACGCAATAACTCTTGAATCCTAATAATAAAACCGATATAATGTCTTTCCCATAACTCCGTGTGCTGAAGGAAAGTGAGCAGTAATCTCCACAAAAGGGACAAGGATGGCAAGACAAATCAGGCAGAGGCTCGAACTTCTATTTAGAGGTACAATTTCACTTTTGATATTGCTCGACTTGGGTTTTAAGTTTTATTGACTTTTAAATATATTCAAGCTAACTGTTAGGCCTAATCAATACTTGCTGTCCAGGGACATTTTTGCACGTTATTTGCGCAGTTATTTATTAAAAGCAAATATTCAGGAAAAATGCACATAAATTAATTTTCATGCACACAGACACAATACAATGCCCATTTTTATTGGTAAAATATAAAAGTTGAGTAAATGGATACCTTACATGTTAAAGTGGTTGTAAAGGCTCAAGGTTTTTACCTTCATACATTCTATGCACGATGATAAAAAACATCTGTGTGCAGCAGTCACCCCCAATACTTACCTGAGCCACATCGCGATCCAGTGATGTGCAGGAGAGCCTCGACTCTCCGGTGACTCTCCCTCTTCATTGGCTGAGACAGCAGCGGTAACCATTGGCTCCCTCTGCTGTCAGTCACAGCCAATGAAGAGAAAGCAGGGGAGGGGCCAAGCCAGGGCTCTGTGTTTGAGTGGATATGCAGCGCAGCGGCTCAGGAGCGAGCCTGTTTGGGTACCCCTGAGCAAGCTGTTTGCTATGGGGGGCACTTTGCAGGTGGGAGGGGCCAGGAGCGCCAGTGGGGGACCCAGAAACAGTAACTCTTTATAGTTACTGTGGAGTACCCATTTGTAGGTCACAAATTTAGGTGCCTGGTCGGTTTTTGTTTATAAAATTTGAACTCCAGGCAAACTGCTAAATGCACAAATAAATGACATATATTGGAGCTGCCTCGTCTGCCAAATGATTTGTATTTCTGTCCCTGCAGTCCTGACTTTTATACAGCTCTGCCATACAGCACAGTCTTGTCTGGCCTACCAGAGACCTGCTTTTTGTCTGCTGCAGTTAAGTAATGCTTACAGGCCTTGTCCTTCCTTTTAAAGAGGTGTGCCCATTAAACAATTTTTTTTAAAAGTCAGCAGCTACAAATACTGCAGCTGCTGACTTTTAAGAATCGGACACTCACCTGTCCCAGGGTCCAGCGATGCGGAGGAACGAAGCCCCCCCTCGTTCCCCGCTCTGCTCGCGGCGCCGGCATCCTTACTGTGGGCACCCGGCTGTGGCTTCACAGCCGGGCACCCACTGCACATGCGCAAGCGGCGCCGCACGCCGTGATACGCCGCACAGTCATCTGGGACCTGTCACATGTCCCAGATGACTGACTGCCGAGGGGAAGTGACGTTTCTAGCCCGGGCTAAGGAAGAGGCAGATTTCGTGGGACCACCTAGCAACAGGGAGAAATAGGTAAGTGAAATTTATTTTTTTATCCAATCATTTTTTTATTAGCAGATTTAATGCAAAAGTTTTCATTTTGGGGGAAACACCACTTGACTGGACAGTGAATAGAGAAGTAGCACACTGACAAGCTCATCTCTATGTCACTTCCTCATCTCCGCCAAATCCTTTGTGCTCCTTGTACTGCAGCACAACTGATTGGATCCTTGTGTTGCTTGTCTTTCCCCCAGTTTGAGCTCTGCTGTAAAGGGACTGCAAAGAGCCAAAACAAAATTCAGGCGCTTGCATTAAAAAAACAATATATTAGATACTATATTGATGTTTTTTTTTTTTTTTTTAACATGTATAATTACAATATTATAATATAAATTAATGTGTCTCTTTTTATCTGCTGGAACTTCAGTGTTAAAGAAAATTGATACTAAGGCCCCTTTCACACTGGGGCGGTGAGCCGCGGTGACGGTAAAGCAGCGCTATATTTAGCGCTGCTTTACCGTCGTTTTCACTGCGGTTTTCGGCCGCTCGCGGTGCGGTTTTACCCCCCGCGAGCGGCCGAAAAAAAGGGTTAAACACCCCCCGCAGAGCGCCGCCGTAGCGGCGCTTTGCGGCGGTATTGCCGCGGTTTTACCGCGGTCTCCCATTCTTTTCAATGGGAAGGAGCGGTATAGGAGCGGTGAACACACCGCTCCTATCCCGCTCCAAAGATGCTGCTAGCAGGACTTTTTTTGTCATCCTGCTAGCACACCGCTCCAGTGTGAAAGCCCACCGGCTTTCACACTGGAGTTAAAGGGGCCGGATTTTTCCATGCGGTGAACAGGCTCTATTTTTAGCGCTGCACCGCATGAAAAACGCCCCGGTGTGAAGGGGGCCTAAGAGAAATGAATTGTCTTCTGTTGCTGGCCTCTGAGTTTAGTACTTTCTGAGTCACTGACCTACAACAAATATTCAGAAAAGTCAGAAATCCTGATCTAGTACATACTTGTTCTGATTCAGTATTCAGAAAGTACTAAAGCCACTGGATTGCCGTGACAGCCAGGCAACAGGTATTTTCAAATGGTCAGCAAAGGTATTTTTTTTTTTTTAGATGTTTCCTTATCTTTGATCTTCTCTACAGCTTAATCTTCACCCAAGCCGAGGTCAAGGCGTGGGCTTATGTGCCATCTGCTGGGTAGATCTCTGATTCAGTGTAGGTTCACATTGCTGCAGGTTTGAAATCATGCGAGTTCAGCTGAAATCTTTTTTCTTTCTACCCATGACCTGGTGTCCTTGCTGAGATCTAAGGAGACATGAGAGAAGTTTATGGTCCGCGTTAACCCTTTTGATACCCGCTTGCATGACCATCTGTCTGCACAGGGGTCCATGCCATAAGGTGAGAGTGATTAGTTAGACCGGATGTGGAGGGATTGTCACGCTACTGTGGGAAAAAAAAATGACTTACGTCAGTGCTACAGTTTGAATTTGAAACGTATTTGTGTGAACTGTGAAGTTAAGTCATGGATTGTGGAAACTAACTAGTGTCGGGTGATTGTATATAGTGTATACCACATTTACCACTGACTAATGCAGAGTTGCAATGCAAGGAGATCAGCTAAAAGTAGTTGGATCTGTATGTGCGTTATAATCGAAATTAATCGATTAAAAAAAAAAAATCGATTAATCGAACTCAAAAATTTTAATCAGTAACAGCCCTAGAAGAAAGCCTAAGAAAACGAATGCAGCCACCACATCTAATGATTGGTAAGCTGCAATATATTCATTTTTGGTTTTGGATTTAGGGGGTGGTAAAAGCAGGTGGTTGAGCCACAGTTTTCTGCCCCCAAACACCCACCTAAACAAAGAAGTGCAGGCACTCAGGGGTGTACACATGCCGCAGCCGTGATGCTGCGCTTTAGGCAGTACCGCTGTCAATCACAACACATTAAACCTAATGAGGTGCACCGCTTCCCTGTTCAAACAGGCATTAACCACTTTCCGACCGGCGCACGGCGATGTACGTCCCTTTTTTGAAGAGTGATATCTCGGTAACAGCAGCAGCTGCTGCCACAGCCGAGATATCCATCTCTTCAGGCGCCGGTCGGCATTCCGATAATGGTGGTCATCGCGGCAGATTCGCCGCGAGTTTACCGCTATCGGCGGCGGGAGAGGTCCTCCCGCCGCTCTCCCGCGCCTTCCGGCGCTTACCGGAGCCGTCGGCAGCGGCGGAAGCGATCGGGTCCTCCTCCGTGCTGGGTATAGAGACGAGTGAGGCTAAGATGGCCGCCACCCGTCTCTATACCATAGCAGGGCGGAAGCGACGTCAAAACGTCACTTCCGCCCATACCTCTTAAAGGAACATTTTCCAAATGACATATTTTTTTTTATTTTTTTTTTGCATTTAAGTCCAAATATGAGATCTGAGGACTTTTTGACCCCAGATCTCATATTTAAGAGGACCTGTCATGCTTTTTTTCTATTACAAGGGATGTTTACATTCCTTGTAATAGGAATAAAAGTGAGCCAATTTTTTTTTTTTTTTTTAAAACAGTGTAAAAATAAATAAAATCAAGAAAAATAAATAAGAAAAAAATAAATAAAATTTTTAAAGCGCCCCGTCGCAACGAGCTCGCGCGCAGAAGCGAACGCATACGTGAGTAGCGCCCGCATATGAAAACGGTGGTCAAACCACACATGTGAGGTATCGCCGCGATCGGTAGAGCGAGAGCAATAATTATAGCCGTAGACCTCCTCTGAAACGCAAAACATGCAACCTGTAGAATTTTTAAACGTCGCCTATGGAGATTTTTGAGGGTAAAAGTTTGATGCCATTCCACGAGCGGGCGCAATTTTGAAGCGTGACATGTTAGGTATCAATTTACTCTGCGTAATATTATCTTTCACAATATATAAAAAAATTGGACTAACTTTACTGTTGTCTTATTTTTTTATTCAAAAAAGTGAATTTTTTCCAAAAAAAGTGCGCTTGTAAGACCGCTGTGCAAATACGGTGTGAAAAAAAGTATTGCAACGACTGCCATTTTATTCTCTAGGGTGTTAGAAAAAAAACTATATACAAAAATATATAATGTTTGGGGGTTCTAAGTTTTTTTTTTTTTTCTAGCAAAAAAAACTGTTTTAAACATGTAAACACCAAAAATCCAAAACGAGGCTGGTCTTAAAGTGGTTAAAGAGGCGACATATCACCCCCATGCTGCCTGTGAATTGCCCTCTGAAAAGCATTCAACCAAGGATTGCATTTCATAGGGGTGGCAAGTGCTGCCACACGTGAGAAGAGCCCTAAATGCCTGTAATAAAGAATATGACATGGTTTACAATATAGTAAATTATATATATATTGTATAGTAAAGCCTTGTGTCAAGAACAAATAACTGTGAAACTGGAGATGTTCTCTTCAGCAACTGGTTTGTATTGTAAACTGATGTGACAGCTAAAGTCTAGTGTCCAGGAGAAACACGCTGTCCTTGTCTTCATACAGCGACTTTAATGTCCTTTTTTGTAAAACTTGTTTTTCCTCTCTTGTGTATGTATATCTCCAGAGCGGGGCTGTATTGCTTTTCTCATTTGAAGCGACTATGTTAAAGAAGTATGATGTATAAGAAAAGCTTATTTTCAATCACTTTGACTCTTGTGGTTTCTGAAAGTGTGCAAATTTCTTTTATATTTATTTAGGCTCCATTCACACCAGTGCAACTTGCCATGCGACATGAGGCAAAAAGGAAGTTCTGGACAGCCGCACTCCGGAATATAGCCTTTATTTGTAAAAAGTCCAACCGATACAAGCCACAGCAAAAAAATGGGAAAAACGAGCTGACGCGTTTCACTCTTAACAGTGCTTAGTCATAGCTGTGACTAAGCACTGTCAAGTGTGAAACGCGTCGGTTCGTTTTCCCATTTTTTTGCTGTGGCTTGTATCTGTTGCACTTTTTACAAATAAAGTCTATATTCCGGAGTGCGACTGTCCAGAACTTCCTTTTTTCCTCATGTTGCTATATGCTTAGTCAGTACCTGGTGTTCCAGTTCCAAGGAGAGTTCTAGACCCACATTTCCACCTGGAGCGTGATCCCCTTCCCTTCCCAACTTACCATGCGACTTTGGACCCCAAAGTCGCATGACAAGCCACACCCCATGTTTCCCTATAACTGTTCATATCTGTGCAACTTCAAAGTAGTTCCTGCACTACATTGGTCTGAATTTCATTTGACTTGAGGTCCATAGACCTCAATGTAAACCCTCAAAAAATCACATGAAAGGTGCACCTGCATGATATACAGTGAGGGGGAAAAAGTATTTGATCCCCTGCTGATTTTGTACGTTTTGTCCACTGACAAAGAAATGATCAGTCTATCATTTTATTGGTAGGTTTATTTTAACAGTGAGAGACAGAATAACAACAAAAAAATCCAGAAAAACGCATTTCAAAAAGTTATAAATTGATTTGCATTTTAATACGTGAAATAAGTATTTGACCTCTTCGCAAAACATGACTTGGTACTTGGTGGCAAAACCCTTGTTGGTAATCACAGAGGTCAGACGTTTCTTGTAGTTGGCCACCAGGTTTGCACACATCTCAGGAGGGGTTTTGTCCCACTCCTCTTTGCAGATCATCTCTAAGGAACTGCAGTCTGCTCACATAATTTGTAATAAAAACACCATTCTGAGGCTTCGCTCCAATCACTTTGCATATTATTTTATATATACTGTGATTCTGTACTTGCCAAATATGCTGCAGAAATCTCCCTCCACTGAGTCTGGCTGTAGCCATTTTAAAAAATGTTTTACTATCCAAAGTTAAAACAACAAGAGCTGAAGATTTAATAGAGGGAAAGAGTTTAAAAAAAATGACTGAAGTTCCATTTTAAAGTTTCAAGGTTGATGTTTGGTAACTCGAACCTTCAGCTCCCTCCACATTTTTTCTATGGGATTAAGGCCCTTAACCACCTCGCGATCGTCGGCCGTCTATTGACGGCCAGGCGGCGCAGCTCTCAGCGCGGGAGGACGTCATATGACGTCCTCCCCTTCACGGCCCTCTAGGGAGCGCACGCACGCACCCGCCGTGTCACTGGGCACTCGATGCGTGTGCCCAGTGTTCGCGATGTCCGCTGGGCACCCGCTATTGCCCGTTAACACAGCGGGACCGTGGATCTGTGTGTGTAAGCACACAGATCAACGGTCCTGTCAGAGGAGAGGAGCCGGTGGTGTGTTCTCAGTACAGAGAAACACCGATCGGTCTCCTCCCCTTGTGAGTCCCCTCCCCCCACAGTAAGAATCACTTCCAGGGAACATATTAACCCCTCCCGCCC
Organism: Lithobates sylvaticus; assembly: GCA_028564925.1. Taxonomy (NCBI): domain Eukaryota; kingdom Metazoa; phylum Chordata; class Amphibia; order Anura; family Ranidae; genus Lithobates; species Lithobates sylvaticus. The sequence continues at coordinate 543,873,211 of CM053029.1, forward strand.
CCTAGTGGTTAACTTCTTCACTGCCAATGTCATTTATACAGGAATCAATGCATTTAAATAGCACTTATTGCTGTATAAATGACAATGGTCCCAAAAATGTCTGATGTGTCCGCCATAATGTCGCAATAAAATCGCTGATCGCCGCCATTACTAGTAAAAAAAAAATATTAATAAAAATGCTATAAAACTATCCCCTATTTTGATAAACGCTATAACTTTTGCGCAAACCAATCAATAATCGCTAATTGTGATTTTTTTTTTACCAAAAATATGTAGAAGAATACGTATCGGCCTAAACTGAGGAAAAAAAATGTTTTTTTATATATTTTTGGGGGATATTTAGTATAGCAAAAAGTAAAAAATATATATATTTTTTTTAATTTGTCCCTCTTCTTTTGTTTATAGCTCAAAAAATAAAAACCGCAGAGGTGATCAAATACCACCAAAAGAAAGCTCTATTTGTGGGGACAAAATAATAACAATTTGATTTGTGTACAGTGTTGTATGACCGCGCAATTGTCATTCAAATTGTGACAGCGCTGAAAGCTGAAAAATGGCTTGGTCAGGAAGGGTGTGAAAATGCACTGTACTGAGGTGGTTAATGTGCTTCTTCTTGAGCCCTTCCTTTGTTGCCTTGGCCGTGTTTTGGGTCATTGTCATGCTGAAATACCCATCCAGGACCCATTTTCAATGTCCTGGCTGAGGGAAGGATGTTCTTACCCAAGATTTAATGGTACATGGCCCCGTCCATCGTCACTTTGATGCGTGAAGTTGTCCCGTCCCCTTAGCAGAACCCCCCCCCCCAAACCATGTTTCCACCTCTACAGTGGCGGATCTCTAATTAGGCTAATTAGGCGATTGCCTAAGGCCTCGCACTCACAGGGGCCTCGCGGCCGCCTAATTTGCCTGTGATCAATCACTGAAGTTGTCAAGGTCTCATCCCGGTCTGGTGGCAGCAAGTGTGGGGAGCGGGACAGTAGAGGCCTCTAGGTGGCGGCAGCGGCTGGATGACAGCACCCGACTCCAAGGCATGCGGGCTGCATGTCTATGTGGGACTCTCAGCTGAGCACTCCTTCAGCCTGTGCCGGCTCACCCGACCTTTCCTCACCTGCCTCCTATTTTGTTCAGCAGTCGGGGCCGGGGTGGTCGCTAAAGCTATCTAGCTGAGCTGCCCCATGAGTGTGAAGAGGGACTCCTCCACGTTTGACGGTGGGGGTGGTGTTCTTGGGGTCATAGGCAGCATTCCTCCTCCTCCAAACGCGGCGAGTTGAGTTGATGTCAGAGGTACTCACCCGGGCCGATATGCTGAGAGCTGCTCCCCTTGCGACTAAGCGCACGATGCCTCTGGAGTGGGTACAGAGGACACCGGGCTCAAAGATGCACGGGTTGCCAGCAGGAGTGTAGCAGGTGGTGTGCAGTAGCGTCGTTGACCAGGAGAGGCTGAAGCTGCACTGGGAGTAGACACCTGGCAGAGCTGTGATCAGGTAGAGGTTGCAGAGGTACCCAAGCATATACTGGAGGAGGACCCTCGGGAGCATGAGAGAACTACAAGTCCAGAACACTGAGTGGGAGATAGTCCAGCAAGCAGGCCGAGGGTCAAACACAGGCAACCAGGCAATAGAAGTATCCAAAGGCAAGCCAGGGGTCAAACACAGGTAGGTAACTCAGAGAATGTCCAGGAGGCAAGCCAGGGGTCAAGCACAGGTAATCAGGCAGAAGAGGTGTCCAAAGGCAAGCCAGGGGTCAAACACAGGTAAGTAACTCAGAGAATGTCCAGTAGGCAAGCCGGGGTCAAGCACAGGTAATCAGGCAGTAGCGGTGTCCAAAAGGCAAGCCAGGGGTCAAACACAGGTAAGTAACTCAGAGAATGTCCAGTAGGCAGGCCGAGGGTCAAGCACAGGTAATCAGGCAGAAGAGGTATCCAGGAAGCAAGCCAGAGGTCAAACACAGGTAAGTAACTCACGGAGGATCCAGTAGACAGGCCGAGGGTCAAGCACAGGTAATCAAGCAGTAGAGGAATCCAGGAAGCAAGCCAGAGGTTCAAACACAGGTGAGTAGCGGCAGCGGTAGTCAGACGGATTCCGGGTCGGCACTGGTAGTCAGGTAGATGCAAGGTACAGGGTACAGGATACAGGATGCGGGATACAGGATACAGGATACTGGACTGGAGACAGGACTCAAAAAAGAGACAACAAACCAGCAATTTGAAAGCGGACAGGGAAGGCCTTTTATAGGCCAGGTAAATGGTCAGGTGGGATACCCGGACGAGTGCGCATGCGCACTCGTCTTCTGTCAGCGCCGCGCACAGCGGTGAGGCGTACAGGCTGGGTTGTGACAGATACCCGAGTGCCGCGGACCCGCGCATGCGCACCCGTTACCCGGCGTACCTGTAACCTGCGTTGCGCCGCTCTACCGCGCGTGCGCAACCCTGGAACCCGGCGGAGAGGCCTGGTATTTCCCTGACAGTGCCCCCCTCCTAAGGGCAGCCTCCGGATGCCCACTTCAGGATGTCTTTGGTGATATTCTCGGATTAAGCGAGGGGCATGAATGTTTTCGGATGGCTCCCAGGAGCAGTCTTCTGGGGGATACCCTTTCCATTTAACAAGATATTGAACCTGACCTCTTCTTCTTCGGAGATCCAGAATTTTCTCAACCTCGAATTCTTCCTCTCCTTGGATGGTGATGGGAGGAGGAAGTGGCGTCTGCCTATCAGGGAAAGAATTGGCAATTACGGGTTTCAGCAAAGAGGCATGAAAAACTGGATGAATCCTATAGGAACTGGGGAGATCTAGTTCAAAGGCCACTGGATTGATCACTCTCTTGACCTCAAAGGGGCCGATGAACCTGGGACCCAATTTTTGAGAAGGACAAGGGAGTTTTAAATTAGCGGTTGATAACCAAACTTTCTCACCAATCTGGAAAGGCGGGCATTCCTTCCTGCCCCGGTTGTACTGTACCTCATAACCCTTCTGTGCTTCCTTCATGGCCTGTTGGATCCGGAGGAAGTTGTCTTGGATACTTTTGACTAGGTCCTGTGCAGCTGGAGTAGGGACATCTGGAATGGAATCTGGAAGAAAAGAAGGGTGATAACCGTAGTTTGCCCAGAAGGGCGTCTGATTAATGGCAGAATGCAAAGAATTATTATAGGCAAACTCCGCGTAGGGTAGTAAGCCTGACCAGTCATCTTGGGAGTAAGAACAAAAACACCTCAGGTATTGCTCGAGGGTCTGATTAGTGCGTTCAGTTTGACCGTTGGATTGGGGGTGGTATGCTGAAGACATGGAAGTCCTGATTTCAAGGGATTTGCAGAGGTCTCTCCAGAACCTGGAGGTGAACTGTACCCCTCGGTCTGAGGTGATGTTAGCTGGAACTCCGTGTAACCTTATAATCTCTCTGATGAAGATGTCAGTGGTAGCAGAAGCCGAGGGGGTACCTTTCATGGGTAGGAAGTGAGCCATCTTTGAGAGACGGTCAATGACAACCAGAATCGTGGTAAAGGAATCTGAGGAGGGTAAGTCCACAATGAAGTCCATGGAAATCTCCTTCCATGGACGTTCCGGAACAGATAATGGACGTAACAGACCCCAGGACTTAGTGTTGGACCCCTTGTTCCTTTGACAAGTGTTGCAAGAGAGAACGTATTCCTGACAGTCCTTCCTCCAGCCCGGCCACCAGTAAGATCGACCTACCAAGTCCACGGTTTTCTGTACTCCAAAGTGGCCGGACATCTTGTGGTCATGAAGGGTCTGCAGGACTTGGAGTCTGACAGGAGGAGGAACAAAGATTCGGGCATGGGCCCAGAGCAGATCCTGCTTCCTTTCAAGAAAAGGTAATGTGGGAGATGAGAACTGGTTGGAAGCCTGTTTGAGGGCTGTGGTCAAGTCAGGCTGAATGGCATGGAGGAAATTGTGGGCGGACAGGATAGTAGCAGGTTCTTTAGAGGATTCAGTGTCCAGAAACATACGGGATAAAGCATCTGCCTTGCCATTCTTGGAGCCAGGACGGTAAGTGATGTGGAAATTAAATCGGGAGAAGAACAAGGCCCAGCGGGCCTGCCTGGGTCTAAGGCGTTTTGCAGCCCTGAGGTACTCCAAATTGCGGTGGTCAGTGAAGATGAGGATGGGTTGGGAAGCTCCTTCTAGCAGGTATCTCCATTCCTCGAGAGCGAACTTAATCGCAAGTAATTCCCGGTCGCCTACATCATAATTCTTTTCAGGGGGATTTAGTTTTCGGGAGGCAAAGGCGACCGGGTGGAGGAGGGCCTTTGGGCCACTTCTCTGCGATAGGATCGCTCCCAAAGCAGAGTCTGAAGCGTCCACTTCTAGGACGTAAGGGAGTTCAGGGTCAGGGTGCTGTAAGATGGGTGCAGAGGAAAAGAGTTCCTTGAGCTTCTCAAAAGCGCTCTGCGCTTGGGGAGTCCACTGGAACTTGACTTGCTGGCGGGTCAGTTGGGTGATTGGGGACACAATGGCAGAAAATCCCTGAATGAACCGTCTATAAAAGTTGGCAAAGCCGATAAAACGTTGGACTGACCTTTTGTCTGTGGGGGCAGGCCAATCCTGGATGGCCTTCACTTTTTGGGGGTCCATCAGTACTCCTCCGGTGGTTATGATAAAGCCCAGGAACTGGATGGTATCAGTCTCGAACTCGCATTTCTCTCCTTTGACGTAGAGCCCGTGTTTGCGGAGAATGAGAAGAACTTTCCGGACATGTTGACGGTGGGCTTCTAGGGAATCGGAGAAAATCAAGATATCATCAAGGTATACAATGAGGAAGTTATCCAGATACTCACGAAAAATGTCATTGACAAGGTGCTGGAAGGTAGCTGGGGCATTACAAAGTCCAAACGGCATGACCAGGTACTCGAAATGGCCGAATCTGGACCTAAAAGCCGTCTTCCACTCATCCCCAGAGCGTATTCTAACTAAATTGTAGGCCCCACGAAGATCCAGCTTGGTAAACACCTTGGCAGTCCTGAGCCGCTGAAAAAGTTCGGGAATGAGTGGGAGTGGGTACCTGTTCTTGATAGTAATTTTATTGAGTTCCCTGTAATCCACACAGGGTCTGAGGGAACCGTCTTTTTTTTCAACAAAGAAAATCCCAGCCCCTGCGGGCGAAGAAGATGGTTGGATGAACCCTTTAGCAAGATTCTCGTCAATATATACCCGTAGGGCTTCAAGCTCAGTTTCGGACAAGGGGAAAATCCTTCCGAAGGGAATCTCAGCCCCTGGTAGGAGATCAATCGGACAATCATATGAACGATGAGGGGGAAGAACTTCGGCCTTCTTTTCATCGAAAATGTCCATGAAGTCTTGGTAGGGTGTTGGGACGTGTTGCAGGTCCTTGGCACTGGGTTGCATGGCAAGATGAGTAAGAGGTGCTGCGGGTTGATCCGGAAGGCAGTGCTGCAAGCAGTAAGGGGAGGAGAACTCCACTTCCCTGTTGACCCAGTCAATCCGAGGGTTGTGAGCCAGTAGCCAGGGGTACCCCAGGATGATGGGGAACATGGGAGAGTGGATAATGTCAAAACGTAAAAGTTCCTGATGACCTGATTTGGTGCAGGTCAGGATGGGAGCGGTTTCCTGGGTAACCGGTCCTGAGCAGGGTGGAGAGCCATCAGCCAGCTGGATTTGAAGAGGTTGTTTCTTGGTAGTTAAAGGGAGGTTCAGGTGTCGTGCCAAGGTCAGGTCCATGAAGCAACTGCAGGCTCCGGAGTCAAGGATGGCTCCCAGCTGGAAAGACTCTCCCGCTACCTGTAGGGAGAGTGGAACAGACAGATGAAAATGCGGGACTCCAACAGAGTGTGAACTTGAGAGGGACCCAGAAGGACACTTACTGGGTCTTATGGGGCATTTCTGTAGGTAGTGCCCCGTGCCCCCGCAGTAGAGGCAGAGATTGGCTTGACGACGACGGAGCCTTTCTTCGGCAGATAGGGGGGACCGTGCCAGGCCCAGCTGCATAGGTTCCCCATGAGGAGGGGAGCGAGAGTTCCAAGAAGGAGCAGGTGCCGGGGGGACCCGGGGCATCGTCCAGGTGGGACGAGGGCTCTGCAGTCTCTCTGCCCGTCGTTCTCGTAATCGACGGTCAAGCTTAATAACAAGTTGGCAGAGATCCGTGAAGGTACTTGGGATCTCTCCTCGAGCCAGTTCATCCTTCAATACCTCGGATAGCCCTAAACGGAATTGGTATTTTAGGGCTGATTCGTTCCAGTCAGTATCTGCTGCCCATTTGCGGAAATCCACTACATAGTCCTCTACAGGTCTTCTCCCCTGGGATAGGGTATGCAGGGTAGATTCAGCCGTACCTGTGCGTTGGGAGTCCTCGTAGAGTGCTGCCATAGCGGAAAAGAAAGTCTCTACAGAATTCAACTGTGGGCTCTTCTGTTCCATCAAATGGTGTGCCCAGGATTGCGGGTCATCAGAAAGGAGAGAGATAATGAACCCCACTTTGGTGGATTCCAACTGGAAGGTCCTGGGTTGTAGGGCTAGGTGTAGCAAACAGGAGTTTTTAAAAGAGCGAAATTTCCTTCGGTCCCCGGAAAAACGTTCAGGTGTGGGGACCCTGGGATCAGGATGGGATACATCATAGGCAGGGAGAGCACCTCCAGGTGTTGATAGAAGAGTGGAGGTGCTGGCTACAGGGGGTGACTGGTCCGCTTGGTTTGGAGATAAAGTCAGATGCTGAAGACGCCCCTCGATCTGAAAGTATCCATCTTGGAGGCGTTGTACAGCCTGGGTAAGGGTTGTCACCTGCTGGCATAAGGCCTCAAGGGGTGAACCAGCTCTGTCGGCCTCGGACATTGGCTGGTTTGTACTGTCAGAGGTACTCACCCGGGCCGATATGCTGAGAGCTGCTCCCCTTGCGACTAAGCGCACGATGCCTCTGGAGTGGGTACAGAGGACACCGGGCTCAAAGATGCACGGGTTGCCAGCAGGAGTGTAGCAGGTGGTGTGCAGTAGCGTCGTTGACCAGGAGAGGCTGAAGCTGCACTGGGAGTAGACACCTGGCAGAGCTGTGATCAGGTAGAGGTTGCAGAGGTACCCAAGCATATACTGGAGGAGGACCCTCGGGAGCATGAGAGAACTACAAGTCCAGAACACTGAGTGGGAGATAGTCCAGCAAGCAGGCCGAGGGTCAAACACAGGCAACCAGGCAATAGAAGTATCCAAAGGCAAGCCAGGGGTCAAACACAGGTAGGTAACTCAGAGAATGTCCAGGAGGCAAGCCAGGGGTCAAGCACAGGTAATCAGGCAGAAGAGGTGTCCAAAGGCAAGCCAGGGGTCAAACACAGGTAAGTAACTCAGAGAATGTCCAGTAGGCAAGCCGGGGGTCAAGCACAGGTAATCAGGCAGTAGAGGTGTCCAAAAGGCAAGCCAGGGGTCAAACACAGGTAAGTAACTCAGAGAATGTCCAGTAGGCAGGCCGAGGGTCAAGCACAGGTAATCAGGCAGAAGAGGTATCCAGGAAGCAAGCCAGGGTCAAACACAGGTAAGTAACTCCAGAGAATGTCCAGTAGGCAAGCCGGGGGTCAAGCACAGGTAATCAGGCAGGTGTCCAAAAGGCAAGCCAGGGGTCAAACACAGGTAAGTAACTCAGAGAATGTCCAGTAGGCAGGCAGAGGGTAATCAGGCAGAAGAGGTATCCAGGAAGCAAGCCAGAGGTCAAACACAGGTAAGTAACTCACGGAGGATCCAGTAGACAGGCCGAGGGTCAAGCACAGGTAATCAAGCAGTAGAGGAATCCAGGAAGCAAGCCAGAGGTTCAAACACAGGTGAGTAGCGGCAGCGGTAGTCAGACGGATTCCGGGTCGGCACTGGTAGTCGGGTAGATGCAAGGTACAGGGTACCGGGTACAGGATACAGGATACAGGATACAGGATACAGGATACTGGACTGGAGACAGGACTCAAAAGAGACAACAAACCAGCAATTTGAAAGCGGACAGGGAAGGCCTTTTATAGGCCAGGTAAATGGTCAGGTGGGATACCCGGACGAGTGCGCATGCGCACTCGTCTTCTGTCAGCGCCGCGCACAGCGGTGAGGCGTACAGGCTGGGTTGTGACAGATACCCGAGTGCCGCGGACCCGCGCATGCGCACCCGTTACCCGGCGTACCTGTAACCTTCGTTGCGCCGCTCTACCGCGCGTGCGCAACCCTGGAACCCGGCGGAGAGGCCTGGTATTTCCCTGACACCCTCTCACTGTTAAAATTAACCTACCATTAAAATTTATAGACTGATCATTTCTTTGTCAGTGGAAAAAAATGTTTTTTTCATTTTTTTTTTTTTTTTTCATTGGCATTCCCCAGAATCCATACCAGACCCTTATCTGAGAATGTAGCCTGGCAGGTCAGGAAAAAGTGTGCCCCCCTCCACACCTTACCCCCTTGTGACGTCACTGATCCAACATGCTCTCGTCAATTACGTCACAAGAGGTGGGTGCCACCCAGTGATGTCACTGGGTGGCCCCGCCTCTTAGTTATTGGAGAGCTGTCACATGACGGAGCAGGCAGACGGTGGGAGCCTTCATTGGGGCCGGAGGTTTTTTCTTTTTTGCAAATTCAAATTGTTCTGAAAATTTAGAATTCCTTCGAAAATAAAGAAACCAAATGAAAAAAAAACAAATGTTTCCGTTCTGCACATGTCTAACGACTTTGTGGAGCACAAACAAAATGATTGCATTGGTCAAAGCCAAAATCGCATCAAAGGTGCATTAAGTGGCAATGGAAATTGCATGATTTTTAAGTCACACAAGTGTGAATGGACTTTTAGAGACAGTTCAAACCATACAGGCGTCTGAGGCCTACAGGTGTGCGTCTGAGCACGGGTGTGTTTCTATGCATTGCCATTCATTTCAATGGGCTGCTCTGCATGCAAGAAAAGCGAAAAAGAAGTCGCTGACACTCTTCAAATAATGAATTGCATGCTAAAAAACTGTGTATGTCAAGAAACCATAGGAACATAGAAAGGTGATGGCAGAAAAAAGAGCAAGTGGTTCATCAAGTCTGAACCTAAAGTAATGTGAACCTAGCTGACATTGGGACCTTTTCTGCTTCCAATAGCCACAGTACGGCCCCCTAATGTCTGAACGGCAGTAAACTGGCCTACTGTTTAGGAAGTCTGGAGACCCCTGATTTAAAGTGTAACTAAAGGCAACACTTTTTTTTTAGATGGAGTGGAGAGGCATTAGTCAGGTGTCCATTGCTGTCTATGTCCCTGTTAGGGAGGTCCACCCTCTCAATTTGTCCTGTTGACTGAGAGTGAAAGTAAAAGAAAATCCCAAATTCTGAGTTGTCACCAGAACACCAGGGGAAATATTTCACTAGTTCTAGTGACAACCAAGTGTTCCCTCAATTTGGAGGGATTTTCTCTCACTTCCTGTTTTGGCTTTGAGACAGGAAGTGAAAGGAAATCTCTCCAATGGGTCCCAGATGGAAAAAAAAAACTGACAGGGCCTATAACCCTCCCTTATTCTATAAAAAAAGAAAGAGCTTAGCCTTTAGGTCTCCTTTCTGCTGATGACGGCATATGATGAAACGTTTAGGGCGGTGACATCAGCACGTACAGCGCCCGCCAGCCGGAAGGGACCTGTGGCTGACATTTTGTTAGCTGCAGCTTTTATGACATTGTGATACCTGTCTTTTTCATCTTGAATGTGAGTGGTTTTCCTTATGCTTTTAATAAACTCTTATAAGAACATACTGCACTCTGTTTTTTACATTTTATATGTCCCTATGTGTTGAGAGTGGAGTCGAGAGGCCGAGGGTTGTCTTTTCAACCATTGTGGATCCATTTAGGGTTTATCCCCTAAAGTGCTTTTGCTTTTCATTTGTTTGAAAGCCAATCATTTCTGGTACACAGCCATTTACTTTTCACTTACACTGGACATGTGGGGAGTCTTCTTGCTTTCTTCTTTGGAGCTCTTTTGGAACTGTGTCTTCTGTTTTATGATTGTGTGAAGCTTTTTCTTATTTTGCACATTTGTGGACTTTCTTTTTTAAACATGTCATATGAACCTGGGCAAATCAAATCCAGCACATGGAGAACACATAGGCTGTGCAAAAGCAGAGATCGGCATTCCTCACATTCTTCTATTGAAGATGTGGGCATAACACCTGCTATGCCCAATGGAGGGATTGCAGGCTGGCCATTGGCCAAGGGCGTGTTGGCCCCAGCAAAGATTGGACCCCTCCGGGCGCGTGCAGGGCAGTAGTGTTATCCACAGCCCAACCACTGGAAAATAGTGAGTGCAAAAATGACAATGTGACTTATGACCTACAGCGGCTCACTGTTGCTGTGGCAGAATGGATAAATGTGTGACGTACATCTGACAGCGCTCCAGTTGAGCACCAGGCTGTGAAGACAGTTACCCCCAGAAAGGGGGGTAAATGTCTACCTTTCCAGCTTCAGTGGATGAGCCCCTCCACGTCCTTGATGATGGAAAAGCCCCTAGAAAGGTCTTGTATGTAGATGTGGATCGCATTAAGATGACTAATGTATTGTTTAAAATGCTTGATGTCCAAAAAGCACATTTGCTGTACACTTGGTCTGACAAGGTGGTACTTAGTACCAGTAGGTGGAGCCAAGTAGTACAAGCTATGCTTGATGAGGGGGGAGGAACTGGTTGGTACAATATTTATTTGCAAGGTGGTAAATGGACTCAAGGTTCTCTGAGAGGGTGCTTCCAGTTACCAGTTTGGATGGAAGGCACTCAAGAGAACGCTTGAAAACATCAGAGGTCTCTCCACCTGATGCAGTGACTAAGAAAACTTCTGCTGGTGCGGCTGAGCAGTGGTCAGTAGAGGGCACAGACACTGCCTCACCCACTAGACCTCACCTGAAGGAAGGGCCTGAAATAGATGTGGCAGTAGCAGAGATTTTCCCTGTCATTCGCAAAGCGGTACTAATTATGGTAACCGGAGACACTGTGTGGGGAAGCATTGATGGTATTGGAAGTGGTGACGTCTTTGTGAACTGTTGCTGGTTGGTACTGCTAACAAGGGTTTAATTGCTGGGTTGTGACCTCGGAAAAGTTTTTAAACCAAAAAAACCTGTTGAGATGGGAAAAACCTGATTTTGGTGTGGAAAAAGATGGGTCCCCATCAGGTGAAGCATACCTACCAACTTTCTGAGATGGGAATGAGGGACACCTGTTAGCAAAAGTATGTAGCCACAGGACACACCCCCTGCCACGGCCCCCTTAAAGGAGAACTTTGCAAAAAATGATTTATTACACTCATAAGGGCTTTTTTTTTACCACTACTATTCCTTAATATTTGCTTGTGAAATTTATGACTGCAGCAAGACGCCCCTCGATCTGAAAGTATCCATCTTGGAGGCGTTGTACAGCCTGGGTAAGGGTTGTCACCTGCTGGCATAAGGCCTCAAGGGGTGAACCAGCTCTGTCGGCCTCGGACATTGGCTGGTTTGTACTGTCAGAGGTACTCATCCGGGCCGATATGCTGAGAGCTGCTCCCCTTGCGACTAAGCGCACGATGCCTCTGGAGTGGGTACAGAGGACACCGGGCTCAAAGATGCACGGGTTGCCAGCAGGAGTGTAGCAGGTGGTGTGCAGTAGCGTCGTTGACCAGGAGAGGCTGAAGCTGCACTGGGAGTAGACACCTGGCAGAGCTGTGATCAGGTAGAGGTTGCAGAGGTACCCAAGCATATACTGGAGGAGGACCCTCGGGAGCATGAGAGAACTACAAGTCCAGAACACTGAGTGGGAGATAGTCCAGCAAGCAGGCCGAGGGTCAAACACAGGCAACCAGGCAATAGAAGTATCCAAAGGCAAGCCAGGGGTCAAACACAGGTAGGTAACTCAGAGAATGTCCAGGAGGCAAGCCAGGGGTCAAGCACAGGTAATCAGGCAGAAGAGGTGTCCAAAGGCAAGCCAGGGGTCAAACACAGGTAAGTAACTCCAGAGAATGTCCAGTAGGCAAGCCGGGGGTCAAGCACAGGTAATCAGGCAGAAGAGGTATCCAGGAAGCAAGCCAGAGGTCAAACACAGGTAAGTAACTCACGGAGGATCCAGTAGACAGGCCGAGGGTCAAGCACAGGTAATCAAGCAGTAGAGGAATCCAGGAAGCAAGCCAGAGGTTCAAACACAGGTGAGTAGCGGCAGCGGTAGTCAGACGGATTCCGGGTCGGCACTGGTAGTCGGGTAGATGCAAGGTACAGGGTACCGGGTACAGGATACAGGATACAGGATACAGGATACAGGATACTGGACTGGAGACAGGACTCAAAAGAGACAACAAACCAGCAATTTGAAAGCGGACAGGGAAGGCCTTTTATAGGCCAGGTAAATGGTCAGGTGGGATACCCGGACGAGTGCGCATGCGCACTCGTCTTCTGTCAGCGCCGCGCACAGCGGTGAGGCGTACAGGCTGGGTTGTGACAGATACCCGAGTGCCGCGGACCCGCGCATGCGCACCCGTTACCCGGCGTACCTGTAACCTTCGTTGCGCCGCTCTACCGCGCGTGCGCAACCCTGGAACCCGGCGGAGAGGCCTGGTATTTCCCTGACACCCTCTCACCAAGCTTCTTGGCGATTGGTCTTGTAGCCCATTTCAGCCTTGTGTAGGTCTACAATCTTGTCCCTGACACGCTTGGACATCTCTTTGGTGTTGGCCACAGTGGAGAGATTGGAATCTGAGTAATTGCTTCTGTGGACAGGTGTCTTTTATACAGCTAACAAACTAAGAATAGGAGCACTCCCTTTAAGAGAGTGCTCCTAATCTCAGCTCGTTACCTGTATAGAAGACACCTGGGAGACAGAAATCTTTCTGATTGATAGGGGATCAAATACTTATTACACTCATTAAAATGCAAATCAATTTATAACTTTTTTGAAATTCATTTTCTGGATTTTTTTTTGTTGTTATTCTGTCTCTCACTGTTAAAATTAACCTACCATTAAAATTTATAGACTGATCATTTCTTTGTCAGTGGAAAAAAATGTTTTTTTCATTTTTTTTTTTTTTTTCATTGGCATTCCCCCAGAATCCATACCAGACCCTTATCTGAGAATGTAGCCTGGCAGGTCAGGAAAAAGTGTGCCCCCCTCCACACCTTACCCCCTTGTGACGTCACTGATCCAACATGCTCTCGTCAATTACGTCACAAGAGGTGGGTGCCACCCAGTGATGTCACTGGGTGGCCCCGCCTCTTAGTTATTGGAGAGCTGTCACATGACGGAGCAGGCAGACGGTGGGAGCCTTCATTGGGGCCGGAGGTTTTTTCTTTTTTGCAAATTCAAATTGTTCTGAAAATTTAGAATTCCTTCGAAAATAAAGAAACCAAATGAAAAAAAACAAATGTTTCCGTTCTGCACATGTCTAACGACTTTGTGGAGCACAAACAAAATGATTGCATTGGTCAAAGCCAAAATCGCATCAAAGGTGCATTAAGTGGCAATGGAAATTGCATGATTTTTAAGTCACACAAGTGTGAATGGACTTTTAGAGACAGTTCAAACCATACAGGCGTCTGAGGCCTACAGGTGTGCGTCTGAGCACGGGTGTGTTTCTATGCATTGCCATTCATTTCAATGGGCTGCTCTGCATGCAAGAAAAGCGAAAAAGAAGTCGCTGACACTCTTCAAATAATGAATTGCATGCTAAAAAACTGTGTATGTCAAGAAACCATAGGAACATAGAAAGGTGATGGCAGAAAAAAGAGCAAGTGGTTCATCAAGTCTGAACCTAAAGTAATGTGAACCTAGCTGACATTGGGACCTTTTCTGCTTCCAATAGCCACAGTACAGCCCCCTAATGTCTGAACGGCAGTAAACTGGCCTACTGTTTAGGAAGTCTGGAGACCCCTGATTTAAAGTGTAACTAAAGGCAACACTTTTTTTTTAGATGGAGTGGAGAGGCATTAGTCAGGTGTCCATTGCTGTCTATGTCCCTGTTAGGGAGGTCCACCCTCTCAATTTGTCCTGTTGACTGAGAGTGAAAGTAAAAGAAAATCCCAAATTCTGAGTTGTCACCAGAACACCAGGGGAAATATTTCACTAGTTCTAGTGACAACCAAGTGTTCCCTCAATTTGGAGGGATTTTCTCTCACTTCCTGTTTTGGCTTTGAGACAGGAAGTGAAAGGAAATCTCTCCAATGGGTCCCAGATGGAAAAAAAAAACTGACAGGGCCTATAACCCTCCCTTATTCTATAAAAAAAGAAAGAGCTTAGCCTTTAGGTCTCCTTTCTGCTGATGACGGCATATGATGAAACGTTTAGGGCGGTGACATCAGCACGTACAGCGCCCGCCAGCCGGAAGGGACCTGTGGCTGACATTTTGTTAGCTGCAGCTTTTATGACATTGTGATACCTGTCTTTTTCATCTTGAATGTGAGTGGTTTTCCTTATGCTTTTAATAAACTCTTATAAGAACATACTGCACTCTGTTTTTTACATTTTATATGTCCCTATGTGTTGATAGTGGAGTCGAGAGGCCGAGGGTTGTCTTTTCAACCATTGTGGATCCATTTAGGGTTTATCCCCTAAAGTGCTTTTGCTTTTCATTTGTTTGAAAGCCAATCATTTCTGGTACACAGCCATTTACTTTTCACTTACACTGGACATGTGGGGAGTCTTCTTGCTTTCTTCTTTGGAGCTCTTTTGGAACTGTGTCTTCTGTTTTATGATTGTGTGAAGCTTTTTCTTATTTTGCACATTTGTGGACTTTCTTTTTTAAACATGTCATATGAACCTGGGCAAATCAAATCCAGCACATGGAGAACACATAGGCTGTGCAAAAGCAGAGATCGGCATTCCTCACATTCTTCTATTGAAGATGTGGGCATAACACCTGCTATGCCCAATGGAGGGATTGCAGGCTGGCCATTGGCCAAGGGCGTGTTGGCCCCAGCAAAGATTGGACCCCTCCGGGCGCGTGCAGGGCAGTAGTGTTATCCACAGCCCAACCACTGGAAAATAGTGAGTGCAAAAATGACAATGTGACTTATGACCTACAGCGGCTCACTGTTGCTGTGGCAGAATGGATAAATGTGTGACGTACATCTGACAGCGCTCCAGTTGAGCACCAGGCTGTGAAGACAGTTACCCCCAGAAAGGGGGGTAAATGTCTACCTTTCCAGCTTCAGTGGATGAGCCCCTCCACGTCCTTGATGATGGAAAAGCCCCTAGAAAGGTCTTGTATGTAGATGTGGATCGCATTAAGATGACTAATGTATTGTTTAAAATGCTTGATGTCCAAAAAGCACATTTGCTGTACACTTGGTCTGACAAGGTGGTACTTAGTACCAGTAGGTGGAGCCAAGTAGTACAAGCTATGCTTGATGAGGGGGGAGGAACTGGTTGGTACAATATTTATTAGCAAGGTGGTAAATGGACTCAAGGTTCTCTGAGAGGGTTCTTCCAGTTACCAGTTTGGATGGAAGGCACTCAAGAGAACGCTTGAAAACATCAGAGGTCTCTCCACCTGATGCAGTGACTAAGAAAACTTCTGCTGGTGCGGCTGAGCAGTGGTCAGTAGAGGACACAGACACTGCCTCACCCACTAGACTTCACTTGAAGGAAGGGCCTGAAATAGATGTGGCAGTAGCAGAGATTTTCCCTGTCATTCGCAAAGCGGTACTAATTATGGTAACCGGAGACACTGTGTGGGGAAGCATTGATGGTATTGGAAGTGGTGACGTCTTTGTGAACTGTTGCTGGTTGGTACTGCTAACAAGGGTTTAATTGCTGGGTTGTGACCTCGGAAAAGTTTTTAAACCAAAAAAACCTGTTGAGATGGGAAAAACCTGATTTTGGTGTGGAAAAAGGTGGGTCCCCATCAGGTGAAGCATACCTACCAACTTTCTGAGATGGGAATGAGGGACACCTGTTAGCAAAAGTATGTAGCCACAGGACACACCCCCTGCCACGGCCCCCTTAAAGGAGAACTTTGCAAAAAATGATTTATTACACTCATAAGGGCTTTTTTTTTACCACTACTATTCCTTAATATTTGCTTGTGAAATTTATGACTGCAGCAAATTAAGAAATTGGATGAAATGTTGGGCACTGTAAAACACTTTCTTATAGATAAATAGTGCATTTTCTATACAACGATATAGATCAGACCAAAATGAGGGACAAATGAGGAGGAAAGAGGGACAGAGGGCTTTGTTCCAAATTAGGGACAGTTGGGAGCGATCGTTGAAGTATTAGGAGCAGGTTCCCTATATCAAGAAAGTGAAGGTATCAGGGAAGGCAGAGTTCCCCAGAGAAAGGGAAATACGCCCAGGAACCCCAGAAGAGGGAGAAAGCATAGGATAGAAACTAGTGGGGTTCTGTGGAGAGTCAGGGTAGGACTTACCTGGAAGCGCACCTAGTAAAAGGGTTGGTACCATAAGAAGAGCAAATGCCTACTGAAACGAGCGTGTATCTATTACCTTAATTCTGAAAAAATGTTTGCTATCTAACCTCTAAATACCAATGCAAAAAAGAAGAAGTGGTCACTAAAGAACAGTGACCAAAAAATTGAGGCTCCCGGATAGATGAATCATTGTAATCAAATATTAAATACTTTTAATACAATTTGTACAAAAATGTACGGTATAGTAAGGATTAGATAACACACTTATTCGCAGAGTCTATACATCATCATCCTAGGTTGATAGTACTTAAAATAAATTTGGCTGAATATATAGATAGATTAAACTCAATACAGACGAGGGAGGAAAAAGGACATGAAAAACATGTATTACAAACATAAAACAGAAAAGCGCGTCCGGGCGCCGGTAAAGTCAGTGGCAGTTCAGATTGACGTGAAAATATGCGTCAAGTTATCCATGTTGGATCAATACAGTAGAACTGTCACTGAGTTCCCCGGGGGCTCGAACCAAGATAAAAGTAACCTATGAACATTAATTATTATTAGACGGTGGGATTCCCCAGCCGCGCTATGACTAACAAACATCTAACATCCAAATGCTCCGTGAGAGCTCCATTTGTTTGCATAAAGGCATCTACAATGAGAACCTGAATGTGGATACGGCATCCTCCAGGCGATACAATTGAAACAGCACCCCGAATCAACTAACCAACGATTGATTCTACCAATGGAATACCACCATTGAGGTAACCCCATATACAGTGCCTTGCGAAAGTATTCAGCCCCCTTGAACTTTTCAAACTTTTGCCACATTTCAGGCTTCAAACATAAAGATATAAATTAAACATTTTTTGTGAAGAATCACCAACAAGTGGGACACAATTGTGAAGTGGAACGAAATCTATTGGATATTTTAAACTTTTTTAGCAAATAAAAAACTGAAAAGTGGTGCGTGCAAAATTATTCGGCCCCTTTACTTTCAGTGCAGCAAACTCACTCCAGAAGTTTAGCGAGGATCTCTGAATGATCCAATGTTGCCCTAAATGACTGATGGTGATAAATAGAATCCACCTGTGTGTAATCAAGTCTCTGTATAAATCACCTGCTCTGTGATAGTCTCAGGGTTCTGTTGAAAGCGCAGAGAGCATCATGAAGACCAAGGAACACGCCAGGCAGGTCCGTAATACTGTTGTGGAGAAGTTTAAAGCTGGATTTGGATACAAAAAGATTTCCCAAGCTTTAAACATCCCAAGGAGCACTGTGCAAGCGATTATTTTGAAATGGAAGGAGTATCAGACCACTGCAAATCTACCAAGACCTGGCTGTCCCTCTAAACTTTCAGCTCAGACAAGGAGAAGACTGATCAGAGATGCAGCCAAGAGGCCCATGAGCACTCTGGATGAACTGCAGAGAACTACAGCTGAGGTGGGAGAGTCTGTCCATAGGACAACAATCAGTCGTACACTGCACAAATCTGGCCTTTATGCAAGAGTGGCAAGAAGAAAGCCATTTCTCAAAGATATCCATAAAAAATGTCGTCTAAAGTTTGCCACAAGCCACCTGGGAGACACACCAAACATGTGGAAGAAGGTGCACTGGTCCGATGAAACCAAAATTGAACTTTTTGGCCACAATGCAAAACGATATGTTTGGCGTAAAAGCAACACAGCTCATCACCCTCAACACACCATCCCCACTGTCAAATATGGTGGTGGCAGCATCAGGGACAGGGAACAGGGAAGATGGTTAAAATTGAGGGGAAGATGAATGCAGCCAAATACAGGACCATTCTGGATGAAAACCTGTTGGAGTCTGCAAAAGACCTGAAAGTGGGACAGAGATTTATCTTCCAACAAGACAATGATCCCAAACATACAGCAAAATCTACAAAGGAATGGTTCACAAATAAACGTATCCAGGTGTTAGAATGGCCAAGTCAAAGTCCAGACCTGAATCCAATCGAGAATCTGTGGAAAGAGCTGAAAACTGCTGTTCACAAACGCTCTCCATCCAACCTCACTGAGCTCAAGCTGTTTTGCAAGGAAGAATGGGCAAGAATTTCAGTCTCTCGATGTGAAAAACTGATAGAGACATACCCCAAGCGACAGCTGTAATCACAGCAAAAGGTGTCTCTACAAAGTATTAACGCAAGGGGACCGAATAATTTTGCACGCCCCACTTTTCATTTTTTTATTAGTTAAAAAAGTTTCAAAAATCCAATAGATTTCGTTCCACTTCACAATTGTGTCCCACTTGTTGGTGATTCTTCACAAAAAATTAAAATTTTATATCTTTATGTTTGAAGCCTGAAATGTGGCAAAAGGTTGAAAAGTTCAAGGGGGCCGAATACTTTCGCAAGGCACTGTATCTGGTAAGAAGACACAGACCTGCAATACATCATAGGAACTCACTGCAGACCAGCAGTCCAAGACGAGCAAGCTGACTTCTGTGAGTACACTGTTACAGTTTCCATCTCCACCAATATAAACGGGGACACTTACCGCTGGACGGTTTCAGGCTCTCGATACTACCACGGGAGTAATAGACATTAATCTGTCCTTCTCATACTGTCTCTGAAAATTAAGTGTATCCTAATTACTGGATATATATGATGCCAGCATAGAATTTTTTCCTGTACTAAACGGAACCTCTGTGTTATTCAACTACACAATATATTGCCATACATGGCGAATACTGCAGCACCTTTCACTTGTTCCAGAAAATTAAGGCCATCTAAATCACAGGATTTTATGTGATATTTGCACACAGCTCTCCCCCACACTAGACGGAACTTTCATTATAAAGTAGACCGCAGTACATGGCCTATATCGCCATTCCTTCATCTTGAGCTCTAACGCAATAATTAATATTCATAGGTTACTTTTATCTAGGCTCGTGCCCCCGGGGAACTCAGTGACAGTTCTACTGTATTGATCCAACATGGATAACTTGACGCATATTTTCACGTCAATCTGAACTGCCACTGACTTTACCGGCGTCCGGACGCGCTTGTCTGTTTTATGTTTGTAATACATGTTTTTACATCCTTTTTCCTCCCTCGTCTGTATTTATGTTGACTGAGTTTAATCTATCTATATATTCAGCCAAATTTATTTTAAGTACTATCAACCTAGGATGATGATGTATAGACTCTGCCAATAAGTGTGTTATCTAATCCTTACTATACCATACATTTTTGTACAAATTCTATTAAAAGTATTTAATATTTGATTACAACTGTTCTTTAGTGACTACTTATTCTTTTTTGCATAGTAAAAGGGTTGGGCCTATGTGGCTGACAGCCAGCACAGAGGTGTACCAACCCTGATAACGGGTGCTGGTGTTCCTCCCTCTGGATTGAAACAAAGGAGGGGGGATATGTGAGAATAAGAGTGCCTGTCTCAGTGAAAATGAGTGTAAAATGGACACAGGACTCCCAAAGAGGCAGTTTGAGAAGTTCCAGCAGCAGATTGGTGAGCAGATAAAACTATACTTTAAAGGGGTGTTCCGGAAAAAATAAATGGACACTTACCTGTCCTGCAGTCCCTCGATGTCGGCACCACTGCTGATGTCTCCATCAGCTGTCGGGTGCTGCCGCCGCCATTGCGGGTAAGGTAACCCGGCAGTGTAGTCTTTCGGCTTCACGCCGGGAACCCTACTGCGCATGCGCGAGGCCCCGCTCCTCTCTCCTCTTAGCCTGCGGCCGGGCGAGGAGGAAGAGGGAGCCCCGCGGTGACGTCGCGTCTGCATCGCGGCCTTGGCCGGACTCCCTGAATTGGGAAAGGATACCTGTCAAAGACGGGTATCCTGTCCCCCCTGCCCCCGAAAGGTGCCAATTGTGACACTGGAAGGGGGGAGGAATCTGATGAGCGGAAGTTCCACTTCAGGGTGGAGCTCCGCTTTAAGTCTTCTCTGGATATTGTAAGTCTGGATTGGAGCTGGAAACTTGAAGACTTCAAAGAGCATTGGGAGGGATGGTCTCTTCAGTCTTGTGTCCGGGCTTTCCAGAAGTTCTGCAGGTTGTGTGTGTCCAGGTGCACACACTCATTATGAGGCAGATCTGAGCATAGCTCAGGAGAGTTGTTTTTTTTTAGCAGTTGCTGCAGCCAGGAGGGAGGTGTGCTACCGTTAAAGAACCCAGGCAATGTCCTTGAGACGGCACTCCATGTGGGAGAGGTTCCAGGTCAGTGGAATGAGAGAGTTGGGCCAGCTGAGAGAGTCGGGGAGGCCATAGCTGAGACAACTGGAAGAGAGAGTCCTGGGGACCAAAGGGGGGGACTGTGAGTCTTGGTGTCTTAGTGTGAAAGCCTGGAGTGTCATGAGAACCCCTTATTAGAGGCCAGAAGTGGGCCTGCACAGCTTTATACTGTGAACAAGGCTGAGTGAGCCTTGAGAGGCAGGTGGCTTGGCATTTTTGTTTGTGTTGTAATTTTTGGGAGAAGAACCCCTGTGCGGGCAACCCGTGCATGTATGAACTTTCATATTTTGTTACTTTCAATAAAAGTGGGCTACCACGCCCTTAAACTGAAGTTCCTGTTGTCTGTGAACTCACTGAAAACGCATCTACCACTGAGCTAGACATCCCCCCCCCCCCAATATCACAGCGTTTTTCAGCCACTGCGTTTTTGGGAAGGGTCAGGGACTTTTTTTTTAAATAGACTTCAAAGGACATGCTGTGGAAACGCATGTAGTGTATTTTTATGTGGTTTTGGTGCATTTTTGCATTTGTCAAACAACAAAACCATCTCCTCTTTAAAAAAAAAAAAAAAGCATAAACTGCAGGTGAGAAAATGCAAAACAGATGAAAAACAAACTGGTGGGAATGAGGCCTAAAGGCTACGTTTACACCGGCGATTAGGACCAATGTGAATTTTAGTGGCAGGAATCAGAGTGTAGTTTATCTTGTGGCCATCAGTGTTTCATTACTCACTATGATTGTCAGGAAATGGAGACACAGGATATCATTAAAGTTTCCAAATTGATGCAATATACATTGTGCAATATATGAAGATAATCCTTTAGCCCTGGTTCTCACTGATGTGAGTCTGGTGCAGTTTAGATGCATTCCAGAACGCAAAGATGTTATGTGATTTTAAGCTGTCAAGCACAAATCGCACTGCAAATTCACAATCCAAGCTGCATGAAAATTGCACTGCATCCAGTCTGAACCTAGGCTTAGAGTTCAATGAATTATGAGGCTGCACTGGTATAAATGAACTGTCCAAGATTTGCCTTGGCTCCCCGTACTCTTCAGGATCCAGTTTAAAGTACTGATATGCTCACTTAAACTTACTGGTTGCCATATTGGGAATTTTTGTTTTATTACATAAGACTTGCTGCGACCCTGCAACAGTGTCTTAGGGCTAATAAACATTGTGCGATGACAGATGTGTTACTTCATTGTAAAACGCCTGTCATCGAAAGGACACATGTTGTGGAAAATGTTATGAAGATGTATTGTCATACTAAAGAGCTGACTGGGGCAGACTGGCGCTGGTTGAAATCCGTTAGGTAGTGGATAACTTCCTGGGATTGGAAAGAGGTGTTTGCAGAATGGGGGTATGTCCGCATTGCACAGATGATCGTCTGAGGGGATATGTTTGCTCTGCAAAGATCGCTTATGGGCGGATGTACGCTCATTGTCTCTGCTGTGTCTGATCAGCACATGTCGAGATTCGCAGCGTGCATTTGCAGATAACCTTCCATCCACAAGGAAGGGTAGCATAATCCAGGTATGCATTGTTCTCTGGAACAATGTATATTAAAGAGGAAGTAAACCCTAATGGGTGTTACTTCCTCTTTGTTTCCCTGCAAAGGTAAAGCATAATGGACTACTATGCATCGCATAGAAGTCCATTATGTGTCACTTACCTGACACAGGAGCCAGCGATGTCACCGCTGTCCCCTTGTGTACGGCGCCTCCATCTTCTTGGTGGGTCTAGTGGCTCCGTTGCTGTCATTCGACGGCGCAGCAATGACATCACTCCCGCACATGCACACGGGTGCCGTCACTAACGTCATATCGCCGTTGAGAGCGGCCTTCTCAGTGCGCCTGCACGTCGCTGTCTACGGCACTGGGCAAGGCTGCAAACGGCGCTGGGCAAGCTGCAATGATGGACAAGGCTACAGATGCACACTGATAAGGCTGCATTGATGGGCATTTACATTTATTTATTTTTTCTTAAACTTCCCTCCTAAAACGTTTTTTCCTTAAAATGCCCTCCTAAACTTGGGGTGCGTGTTATATGCCGGTGCATGTTATACGCCGATAAATACGCTATATCCTGAGGGTTTGGTGCACTTTCTGAAAGCACACCAAAACTCCTGAAGGCCTTGCTAGGTTATCTCGCTAACAGGACCCTGTGCCCGGTGATCTTTGATTTCTCCCATGTTCTACAGGTAGGTCTCCACCTCTCGAGGTTGCCTACCCCTGCTTTGGAGGGATATGCTTTGTTTATATTTCATGTCTGAGGTTTATAACCACTTTAATTGTCACTTTAAGCTAACTATACAAGATTGTACAATCTCCTTTATATCTACCATCAGCTATGTAGAGCAAGGACCTGCCTAAAAAATAAAAATAGGGTCTAGTGGAGAATTTGGTTCCTACTGTGTCAGAAAGGATCCTCCTCCTCCTCCTCCTTCTAGAGTTTTACGCCTGGAAGGACCTGCCTTAGTAAAATAATAATAAATAATTATTAATAAATGAATAATAATGAATGTAACTAATAATGAAATAAAATAATAATAAAAGGACCTGCCATAATAAAATGGTCTAGTAGAGGACTTGGTTCCTACTGTGGCAGAGAGGATCCTCCTCATCCTTCTATTGTTTTATGCCAGGAATGCATAATTTTGGAACTAACTTGTGAACTCAAACTTGCTTCTATAAAGGGACACCTACCACAACAGGGGTCGCCCCAAAAGGTTCTTCAAGGTCTGGTAATGCTGGCTAGATGATGCCTCCACAGCTCCTACAGCCCCTACCCTCTGACATATATCTTGTCCTTTTATTGTTGAAGTGGTCATAAAAGTGTTTGTTTTCCTCTCTCATCTGGGGCATGGGGTTGACTTTCCTTTTTTGTGATTGTCTATTGTTTTCCAGGGCGATACTAATCCCTACTGCGTCAGCTTTTTTATGCTGGAGCCACACACCATATGATTCATAGGGAATTGTATTGAGTTATATTTGTTAATTTTTACGGTTTTCTGCCCTTTGCATGGACTCACACCTTCTATTTTATTTTTCTTCCTTTGCTATCTCTAAACTGCATAATATAAAAGATTGATTAAAAAAAAAATTGCAAAAAACAATACAAATATGCTGACACCATTCAAAAGAATAATTCTGTCTAGGAAAATGTATTCTATTTTCTAATTTGCCTCCTTGGTCTTCTCAATGTATAGATGAGTACAGCATTTCACCGAAAATACATGTTTGTAGAAAGATTCATACTTATATTTTCTTAGGTTAAAATAGGGTTTTGTGTGCTAATTGTCCAACCGCTTTTTTTTAATTTGCATAGGGACGTTGAAGACGGCCATAGACGGAGCGATTTTCTTTCCTGCTACCACAGTAGAAAATTGCTTGATTTTTTTTCTCCCCAACACAGACAAGGATTTTTGTCTACCCCCCCTCCCCCCCATCCATTCAGCACACCTATGTGTTCGCTCCTCCCTTCTCCAGCATGTCCAATGCTCTCCAGGCTCTGACAGCTCCATTGCTTTCCAGCAAGCACCCGGCTGTCTAATTTTGTCCTTGTCTTCCCCAGGAGCATTTGGAAGTAGAGGTGGTCCAGGTTCAGTCCTCATCAGATGGAGAACAAGCGTTGCTTCCCCAACTGCTTCTCCAACTGGTGTCTGGCCAGGGCAGTGATGTGGGGGCTGTGATCAGGACCATAGACAGCAACGTCCAGCAGCCGCCAGAAGGGCAGGTTGTATGGGGGTCTGTCCGGGGTGGCATACAAGCTCTACCACGTTTCCCAGTGCCTGGCGTTCAGTGCTCACAGACACACTTACCTCCGCTGAGCCAGCTCCATCATCCTGTTGTGTGTGCTGGACTGGGAGACCCAAGCTTCCTTTTAGCTGGGCAGTGCAGGGGTCAATGCCATGGCCGCAATGATATACAAGGCGGCGGGATGGGCAGACTACACCAGGCCGCTAGACAGGTTCCGTGAGCTAGGGGAAGTGTGTATGCCACTCTGCTTCCTGGAGTATGGATCCAACAAACTGTTCGTGGGCAGGAGGGTCTATCTGTGTGCTGCCCTTGTGGTCCTGCTGCAGGGCACAGAAGGCGGTGGCACCCCCGACTGATGTGCGCTCTAGGCCGACGTCTACCTTGCCTATAGGTAGCGCCGGCTCTGAACACAGACAGTGTTTTGTTGCCGGGGGGAAGGCGGGGGAAGCTGACACCACCGGTAGAACACAGTGATTATCGCTAGCAACTATAACAACCATTAGCCATAATCGCATGTAAAATCCGACATGCTGGCTGTACCCAAGTTGGTCGCTTGATCATCCAGTTTGCCTTAGCGTATAGAAAAAAAGGGGGCGGAGAGCTGAAATTACACTGTGCAGAGCTCAGTGAGGAAAGATTTGAAAGCTGATTGGAGGAAAAGCACACACCCAGAGCCGATCCGCCCTATACGCAAGCTGCGTAGGACCCCGCCGCTGTGGGGGGGCCCCCAAGACCCAGCATCCCCCCGCACCTCTGGCTGGCCATTTAGAGTGCAGTGGGGAGAAGTGGGAGGAGGTGGAAGGCGGCGATCAGCAGCACTATGGTGCCTGTGTTTGCGGCGGGATTACCCTGGGGCTTGTAGTACTCTCTAGAGTGTCAGTGTATACAGTGGAGAGGAGATGGGAGGGGCCTCTGACCTGGCAGGTATCAGTTTCACTTTCACTCTGCTTGAACACTGTTGCTGATGCCCGGGTCAGAGGCCCCTCCCCTCTCCGCTGTATACATTCAGAGATAGAACTACTAGCCCCAGGGAGATCCCCCGCCTGTGGACACCATATAGCTGCCGATCGCCGCCTCACACCTCCACCAGACAGGTACAGGGGAACCTTTGCAAGGGGGGGAGTCAGCTGTTTGGGGACCCTGATGTAAGAGAGGGGGGCCCTCTGGGGACCCTGATGCAAGGATGCAAGGACAGGGCCCTCTGGGGACCCTGATGCAAGGACTGGCCCTCTGGGGACCCTGATGCAAGGATGCAAGGACAGGGCCCTCTGGGGACCCTGATGCAAGGACTGGCCCTCTGGGGACCCTGATGTAAGGGGGGGGGGCTCTATGGGG
Source organism: Lithobates sylvaticus (assembly GCA_028564925.1). Taxonomy (NCBI): domain Eukaryota; kingdom Metazoa; phylum Chordata; class Amphibia; order Anura; family Ranidae; genus Lithobates; species Lithobates sylvaticus. The sequence continues at coordinate 543,898,840 of CM053029.1, forward strand.
ACCCTGATGTAAAGGGGGGGCTCTCTGGGGACCCTGATGTAAAGGGGGGGCTCTCTGGGGACCTCATTCTGTTCTATATTGTTGTACTTATTCTTTGACTGTATTGTTTTTAAAGGAGGGAGGATTGTATTGGGAGTGCTGAAGTGTCAGGTGTGAATGTGTGACTATGTGGCAATGGTTTCCATAGCTCACGGCATCACAGGTCAGGTAGAGGGCCCCTTAGCAGAATTTTGCTTAGGGCCCCAGGGAGGTCAGGATCGGCACTGGACACACCCTCCTTCACACAGCACACAGGAACAGATCTAAGGCTGCCAATCAGCTGGAGATCCCTCCCCTGTCACCATTTTTCTCTTGGTGTCGGGAAAATTTTTCAGAAGTGATTCATGCTGACAGAAGAGGAATCAGCAGACAGACATGGGGTATGCACTGAGAAAATCAGAAGAAAAATTTTGTACGAGGAACGATCGTTGGATTTTCGTATAGTGTGTACACAACTTTTGAAATCCTATTCAGAATTTCCCAAACGAAATGCGTTTCCCGCATCATCAGTGTGAACCAGGGCTAAAGTATTCTTACCTGCCTGTTCACACTGCGTGTGCGCAACTCCGTGTACTATTCCAGCATCCGCTGAGATAAATGAATGACATCATCTCTCCTGGCTGGTCAGAGATCAGATCCTGAAAGAAGAGATCAGCGGCCATCATGGAGCTTCTGGACCCCGGAGGGGAGGAGAGCTCCACTTCAAATTTTTGCAAAGGGTAGACTATGGGGGATATTTACCAAAGGCAAATCCACTTTGCACTGAAAGTCCACTTGGAAGTGCAGTCGCTCTGAATCAAAGGGGTAGATCTGAAATGAGGGGAAGCTCTGCTGATTTTATCATCCAATCATGTGCAAGATAAAAATGTTTTTTATTTTCCTTGCATGTGCCCCTTGGATCTACAGCGACTGCACTTCCAAGTACACTTGCAGGGCAAAGTGGATTGCCCTTTAGTAAATAATAATAAATTTTATAATGATTTAATTTGAATGTATTGATCATTTAATTGCAATCTACTGATAATTAGAATTGAATTGTCATGTACAGGTAATGATGATGTAATGATAAAGGTTGATCTGCACATTGGGAGATCTAAGGATCTGACTGATGCAGACTTGCTGGTGGAGGGGATGATGATAGAACAGTCGTTGGATTGTGTTGTTCAGTCACACGATGACATCACATGGCCGATCGCTGTGTGTGTACAGGGTGCAATGCATGGCAGCAGCTTAGACCCGCCCCGTACAGAAGCCAATCAGAGCAATAGAAGGCAGTACAGGAATGTAGGGTGTTAGTGGGCGGAGCTCCGGGTAGGACATACACTGCGCTCCGGTCACTGTGTGCGCTCCCCGGCACCGGGAGAGGTAAGATCTGCGGCTGTGTGATATCTGATCGTCCGATGTATATATATGTGTGTCTCTCTCCTCTGATCTGCGGATCTCAGGTGGAGGAAATCTGCTACATTGTTGCATTAGTGTGTGTGATCAGCTGCAGATGAAGTTGTATAGTTTGGGATATAATGTAACATTGTGGATTGCAGATAAAGATCTGCTGTGTTATCAGTGTATGGAGGATTCTCCCCGCTGTCAGTGTAGAGTGTGATCACATAGTGACACTTTTCTAGGGGATAGTTTTTTACAATTGTCGGGGACAATCAGGCGGTTGAGCCCCCTTATCCCTGACCGCCCACCTACAGAAGAGAATGCAGCCACTCCATCGCTGCCTGTCAAACACTTCTGATAAGCGATTCACTGACACTGCAGATTGCTCTTCAGAGGGCGAAGCTTGTTAGATTTGTGGTCAGTGGGAGAAACACACCATTTACACCTGTGCCCAATGGAGAAGAGCCCCTTAGATTGGAGGTGAGGGGGAGAAGGGCGTCATTACACTGGTGGTCTATGGAGAAGAGCCCCTTAGATTGGAGGTGAGGGGGAGAAGGGCGTCATTACACTGGTGGTCTATGGAGAAGAGCCCCTTAGATTGGTGGTCAGGGGGAGAAGGGTCCCATTACACTGGTGGTCTATGGAGAAGAGCCCCTTAGATTGGAGGTGAGGGGGAGAAGGGCGTCATTACACTGGTGGTCTATGGAGAAGAGCCCCTTAAAATTGGTGGTCAGGGGGAGAAGGGTCCCATTACACTGGTGGTCTATGGAGAAGAGCCCCTTAGATTGGAGGTGAGGGGGAGAAGGGCGTCATTACACTGGTGGTCTATGGAGAAGAGCCCCTTAGATTGGTGGTCAGGGGGAGAAGGGTTCCATTACACTGGTGGTCAGTGGAGAAGCTCCCCCTTGGATTGGAGGTAAAGAAGAGGAGGGAGTCAACTGGTGGTCAATGGAGTGCCCCCCCCCCCCAGATTGGTGGTTGGGGGAGAGGGGCCCCATTGATGGTCATTGGAGGTGAACACCTTTTTGATTGGTAGTCAGTGAGGGAAGGGCCCTATTACATTGGTGGTCAATGGAGACAAGCCCACTTAGATTTGAGGTAAGGAGGAGAAGGGCGCCATTACAATGGCAATCAATGGAGATGACCCCCTCTTAGATTGGTGGTCAGGTGGAAAAGGGCCCCATTACATTGATGGTCAATGGAGGTGAACCCCCTTTGGTGGTCAGTGGGAGAAGGGAACCATTACACTGGTAGTCAGTGGGAGAAGGGCACCATTACACTGGTGGTCAGTAGGAGAAGGGCACCATTACACTGGTGGTCAGTGGGAGAAGGGCACCATTACACTGGTGGTCAGTGGGAGAAGGGCACCATTACACTGGTGGTCAGTGGGAGAAGGGCACCATTACACTGGTGGTCAGTGGGAGAAGGGCACCATTACACTGGTGGTCAGTGGGAGAAGGGCACCACTACACTGGTGGTCAGTGGGAGAAGGGCACCATTACACTGGTGGTGAATGGAGAAGGGGCCCCATTACACTGGTGGTCAATGGAGAAGGGGCCCCATTACACTGGTGGTCAATGGAGAAGGGGCCCGTTAGATTGGTGGTCAGGGGGAAGGGGAGAAGGAAAATGCTCCTTACAGTGATGTCCATTAGGAAGAATGTTCCTAACAAATTCCAATGGTGATCAATGAGGTGAAATCCCCTTACATTGGTGGACAGTAGTGATTGGGTCTCGGGAAGAATGTCCACTTTACAGATCGCTGAAGGGATTGGTGGTGTTGGTGGTACATCTGGATTGCTCATGGAACCAACCTCTGAAGGATCCTGTGTTCTCATAGGTGCAGTAAGATCTAGAAGGATACGTTTGTCATCCTCCAAGTTGGTGTTGAGTGTCCACTATTGCTCTTTACTCTCCAGTATCTGCAGGGCTGCACTTTATATAAAATCACCTTTTCAGTTATATTTTTTTCTTGATAATGTAAAGAAATGTAGAGCATGCTGGGAGTGTGCTTCCTTCTGTACGTTATATGCTGCCCATGTACATCTTGGAGCTGGCTCTGTGTCTCCAATAATAGAATGTCATTGTGACCTTTTGTGTGGTGACATTACCCCCAGTACATCACTAGAAGGGCGGAAAACTTAGAAATGATAGGAGTGCCAAAGTTGAATATTTACTTGCCAGATTCCGCCTCTGATCCATCTCTGCTCTTCCTCTTCTCATAGGCTACACTGAGAGCAGCGGAAACGATTGGCACCTGCTGCTGTCAGTCAAATCCTATGAGGAGGGAGAGGGGGGCTGGGCCAAATTGTGATTGGTGTGTCTATGGACACACACAACCCAGCTTAAGAACGTGCCCCCTCTGCCCCTCAGCACACAGCTTGCTGAGTGGGAACTTGGCAAAAGTAGGAGCAGAGAGCACCGGGGGACTCAAAAAAAAGGTACAGGACCATTCCAAGCGATTCCATTACACAGAGGAGAAAAGTATAACATGTTTTTTATTTTAATAAAAAAAATGCTTTTACAACCTCTGCACACAGGCATATGAAGTTTATGCTCAAAATTAGCAATTTTAGAACTGGGCAAAAAAAGAATGCTTCCAAGTGCGCGCGTTTTATGCGCCTATGGCTTGCATTTATACACATAAGTTATGCTCATAAACTCATATATGCGTTTTCCTGCCTGCAAACACACGTGTGTATGGATACATAGGCTAACATAGAACCGCGTTTAAAGGCGTAAAAAAAAGCCCCTATGCAGCCTACAGCCTTATAGCCCTTTTAAATATTGCAGACAAGTTTTAGATGTTAGTGAGAAAGCGAGGAATGTTCTAAAGAGGGGGCGAGCTGCAAGAACTCAGGAGACAGCCGGTGTCACAATGATAGAGCAAGGAAAGATGGCAGTGCAGGACCCGGCGTGTGGCAGTGAAGTAGGGGGATCGCAGAAGGGCAATACTCAATTTGCTGGCCGTGAATGTTTTTAAATGTAACCCTGCACAAAAAAATAAGAGGTGACAGAAAACTAAAGGGAGGGGGGGGGGGGGGTAGGGGGCTTTGGTGTACTTTTTATATCATTTGGAAATTTACTTTGCATTGCATCATATTTTCGGAGCGCTTTACCTCGGTGTCGGAATAGTTCTACTTCCTCATGCCACTTTCTGTTACTTACAAGCAGCCCAGACACTTCCTGGGACTTCTATATCTTAAAGTGGAACTTCATGCTAGGAAATGAAAATGGACGAACAGACAAGATTTCTAATGCAGAAGAGACCTGCTTTATCTTTTCTGCAGTAAAGCTGTTTATTTGCCCCGGTACAGTGAGCTGCGCATGCAGTGGTGGCCTGTGCACTGTGGGCACCCCCCCCCCCCCATCCATTCGCCCGCCCGCTTTTCAGGATGCCGGACGCATGGATTCCTATGGCAGGGGCAGGAGGGGGTGGTACTTTTTGATTACTTTTGGTACTTTCTGATTAGAGCCAGAGACTCTAATAGGCTTCAAAATAGGGTTGGCTCAGGGCACAGAGAGTGCACCCTGATCCCACCCAATTGTGTGACGATAGCGAATTTTCGCTATTTTCACACTAACCTTTCTCCCCGCCAATCAGGAGGCAGGGGGGTCAGACCTGTTTCCTGATTGGCCAAAGTGCCAGGCTCCCCTATTGGATGCCTGGTGCTTAGGAAGAGGATCGGAGGAGACATGCGCTGGAGCGGTGGTGCATGGAGCTGCTGCCTGGCGGTAAATGTCAGGGGTTTGTCAGAACCATGCGGTGGGGGTTGGGGGGGTTGGCGGTGCTGCCAGAGCCGCGTGCGGGGGGGGGGGGGTAGTTGGTGGGCACAAGTGGCTGCATTTGATGGGCACAGTGAGGCTGCAATTGATGGGGGGGTTCAGTATTTTTCAGTTTGTTTGTGCCCCCCCAAAAATGTTGAGCACCAGCCGCCACTGTGCGCATGTGCAACTCGCTACACAAATTCGACAATGATGGCGCTGACATCATCTCAGGCAGGTAAATGACAGCGGCCGGCGATGGAGACCTGGAAGCTGGTTGCCCAAAGATGTCAGCAGCCGCCAGGGAGTTCCGGAACGGTGCATTGCTTGATTGAAGGTGAGTATAGTTCCTCTTTAAAGAGATAACACAGTGAGGGGAATTTACTAAGACTGGAACAGCCAGAATATGGAGCATTTGTGCATGGCTAGCTTTAATTTTCAAAGCTTAAACTGGTTGTAAAGCCCTAAGGTTTTTTATTTTAATGCAGGCTATGCATTAAGGTAAAAAAACTTTTTGTACACGGGTTCCCCTGCAACTCCTCCCCACTTCCCTTTTACTTACCAGAGTCCCACCACAATCCAGCGCTATGAATGGGAGCATTGTCTCTTATGGCTCTCTCCCTCCTCGCAAGGCAGATCCATAGCAGCGGCAGCCATTGGCTCCCACTGCTGTCAATCAAAACTATGTGGCAGGGGGTGCGGCTATAGGCGCAGGCAGCGGGGCATGGGAGCATGGGGCATGGGAAGCTTCCTATGGTGGTTTTAGATGAAGAGGAAGCGCCAGCAGCGCCACCGGGGAACCCGAGAAGAGAAGGATCAGGCTGCTCTATGTAAAATCACTGCACAGAGGAGGTGAGTATAACATGTTTTATTTTTAGTAAAAAAAAAAAAAAAAACCTAAAGCTTTACAAACTCTTTAAAGTAGAACTATAGGCAAAACTTTTATTTCTTTTTTTTCATTTTGGATAGAGCAAGGGAGGATTATAACCCCCGCCAGATTGTGCCTAGTGTCCCCATTGGAAGATCCCCCCACACCAAAATAAAAAAAAAAAATGGCGTGGGCCCCCCCCCCCCCCCAAATCCATACTAGACCCTTATCTGAGCATGCTGCTCCGAATCCACCTGACCTATCCTGCCAGGATATGCCGCCAATCATAAGTGGCTGAGGCATTCCCCACCCCCACCCAAGGGGCGTGACACGTGTGTCTGTGGGGAGGGGAATGCCTTACCTGCTTATGATTGGTAGTCTGCAGTGACAGGGCTAGCTCAGGCAGATTCGAACAAGTATGCAAACACACCTGAGCTCCTGCACCAGACTTTAAGGGGTTGATTTACTAAAACTGGAGAGTGCAAAATCTTGTGCCGCTCTGCATAGAAACCAATCAGCTTCCAGTTTTTCGTTTGTCGAAACTTAAAGCATTTGTTACCCTACAAAAGAAAAATGGATCATGTTCCTTTAAAGCATGAATAACAGCACAGTGCTTGTGCTGTGTAATTTGGCCCCCTGTATCATTTAAAATACCTGGCTGATCCTGCCTGGTTCTGCCCTCCCCCCTGTAAACTGACCACGGTTTATCATGGCTATTGAGCCCTGACACCGTGGTCAGTTTACGTGCCTTCGTCATCTGCAGCTCTGGCTAACAAGACAGGCGTGCTCTTTTCTCAAGCTTCCACCAAGCCTCGGTCACAGCTCTCCTGCCTCCCAGAAATACTGCTGGACTGGATTCTCTCTTCCTGAAAAAGATGCAGTAACTCCAAAGCCAGGACGGACACATCATCCGTGTGGATAGGACATGTGCTGGATTTCCATAACTTTGATGTAAGTGGATAATTGCACCTGTAACACATTAAATGCTACTAGTTCTAACCTAGAGGCGCTTGTTCTCTTTTTGTTAAATTTGGTGTTATCACTCTCACTCTCTTATACTGGTCACTGGAAGTTCGAAATGGCACCTCATGGCAAAGAACTGTGAGGATCTGAAAAAAAGAATTGTTGCTCTACATAAAGATGGCCTAGGCTATAAGAATATTGCCAAGACCCTGAAACTGAGCTGTAGCACGGTGGCCAAGACCATATAGCAGTTTAACAGGACAGGTTCCACTCAGAGCAGACCAAAGAAGTTGAGTGCACGTGCTCAGCATCATATCCAGAGGTTGTCTTTGGGAAATAGACGTATAAGTGCTGCCAGCATTGCTGCAGATGTTGAAGGGGTGGGGGGGTTAGCCTGTCAGTGCTCAAACCATACGCCGCACACTGCATCAAATTGGTCTGCATGGCTGTCGTCCCAGAAGGAAGCCTCTTCTAAAGATGATCCACAAGAAGGCCCGCAAACTGTTTGCTGAAGACAAGCAGACTAGGAACATGGATTACTGGAACCATGTCCTGTGGTCTGATGAGACCAAGATAAACTTATTTGGTTCAGATGGTGCCAAGCGTGTGTGGTGGCAACCAGGTGAGGAGTACAAAGACAAGTGTGTCTTACCTACAGTCAAGCATGGTGGTGGGAGTGTCATAGTCTGGGGCTGCATGAGTGCTACCGGCACTGGGGATCTACAGTTCATTGAGGGAACCATGAATGCCAACATGTACTGTGACATACTGAAGCAGAGCATGATCCCCTCCCTTCAGAGACTGGGCTGCAGGGCAATATTCCAACATAACGACCCCAAACACACCTCCAGGGTGACCACTGCCTTGCTAAAGAAGCTGAGGGTAAAGGTGATGGACTGGCCAAGAATGTCCCAAGACCTAAACCCTATTGAGCATCTGTGGGGGGGTCATCAAACGGAAGGTGGAGGCTCCGTGATGTCGTCATGGAGGAGTGGAAGTGGCAACCTGTGAAGCTCTGGTGAACTCCATGCCCAAGAGGGTTAAGGCAGTGCTGGAAAATAATGGTGGTCACACAAAATATTGACACTTTGGGCCCAATTTGGACATTTTCACTTAGGGGTGTACTCACTTTTGTTGCCAGCCATTTAGACACTAATGGCTGTTTTTTTTTTTTTTTGTATTTATTTTGAGGGGACAGCAAATTTACATTGTTATACAAGCTGTACACTCACTACTTTACATTGTAGCAAAGTATTGTTTCTTCTGTGTTGTCACGTGAAAACATGTGAGGGGTGTACTCACTTTTGTGAGATACTGTAACATGGTTTCCTATGGGTCACGTTCACATCTGTGTATTTTATGGTAAGGGCAGGGAACTTTTTTTACTGGTGTTTGGTTCCATAGACTTCAATGCAGTGGCGGCTGGTGCTCAAAATTTTTTGGGGGGCGCAAACAAACAGCCTCACTGTGCCATCAAACGCTGCCACTGTGCCCATTAAACGCTGCCACTGTGCCCATCAAACGCTGCCACTGTGCCCATCAAACGCTGCCACTGTGCCCATCAAACGCTGCCACTGTGCCCCAAGTTCTGCCACTGTGCCCCAAGTTCTGCCACTGTGCCCCTTAAGTGCTGCCATTGTGCCCCTTAAGTGCTGCCATTGTGCCCCTTAAGTGCTGCCACTGTGCCCCTTAAGTGCTGCCATTGTGCCCCTTAAGTGCTGCCATTGTGCCCCTTAAGTGCTGCCATTGTGCCCCTTAAGTGCTGCCATTGTGCCCCAAGTTCTGCCACAAGTTCTGCCATTGTGCCCCAAGTTCTGCCATTGTGCCCCTTAAGTGCTGCCATTGTGCCCCTTAAGTGCTGCCATTGTGCCCCTTAAGTGCTGCCATTGTGCCCCTTAAGTGCTGCCACTGTGCCCCTTAAGTGCTGCTATTGTGCCCCTTAAGTGCTGCCATTGTGCCCCTTAAGTGCTTCCATTGTGCCCCAAGTTCTGCCACTGTGCCCCTTAAGTGCTGCCACTGTGCCCCCTGCCTGCCCTCTGCACTTACCTTGTCCCGGTGTGCAGCTGGTGACGGCGTCAGGCGACGAGCGGTGTCTCCGTCGGATGTCTCCGTCGGATGTCTTCTCCCGCGCTCCTCCTGTCTTCTTCTGCTGTGATTGGACGCTAGGTGATTGGACGCCTAGCGTCCAATCACAGCGCCTGTGACTTCAGCCAATCAGGTGACAGGTAACAGACCTGGCAACCTGATTGGCTGAGAGGCGGGTCTGTGTTAGGGAAGCGATGTATTCGCTTCTCTAACACAATACTGTGTAATCAGCGAACGCACGGCCGTGCGCCCGCTGTTTACACTTAGGGAAGCCTATTAGAGCACACCGCTCTAATAGGGTCCCCTATTAGAGCTTACAGCTCTAATAGGGGCGCTTCCCGCAACACCCCCCCCACTGTAATTCAGATGCCCGGCGCCCGATCAGGGGCCGGACACCTGAATAGGGGGCGGCAGAGGTGACCAATAGATAGATTCATGCAATGCATGAATCTATCTATTGGTGATAGAGCGGTGCATACTGCACTGTGCGCCCTTAAAGGGACATGGCGCCCTTAAAGGGACATGTTTAAATACATTTTTTTATTTTTTTTTTGAACTTTTTTTTTTATTTTATTTTTATTTTCTTTTAACTGCAAGGAGGGGGGGGCGGCGCCCGGGCGCCCCCTATGGACGGGCCGCCACTGCTTCAATGGATCAAAAGGTGTATTGAAAAATGCGATATGCATCAACTGCAACCTGCATAGTTATTAACCATGCCTTAAGCAACATTCATTCATCGCCTGCTTCCAGTAATGTGATATGTTTAGGTCTCTTAGTCCTTTACAGAGCTATAAATGTATAAATAACCTTGGGCACAGACAGGTTCTGCACAGAATGCACTTGTCATACTTGCACTGTCATGCCACGTACACACGATCGGAATTCTCGTCGGGAAAAAACTCTGACGGTTTTTCCGACGGAATTCCGCTCAAGCTGTGTTGCCTACACACGATCACACCAAATTCCGACGGTCAATAACACAGCGGTATAAAACACGTTCGACAGCACTATAAGGCCCCTTTCACACTGGGGCGGTGAGCCGCGGTGACGGTAAAGCAGCGCTATATTTAGCGCTGCTTTACCGTCGTTTTCACCGCGGTTTTCGGCCGCTCGCGGTGCGGTTTTACCCCCCGCGAGCGGCCGAAAAATGGTTAAACACCCCCCGCAGAGCGCCGCCGTAGCGGCGCTTTGCGGCGGTATTGCCGCGGTTTTACCGCGGTCTCCCATTCTAATCAATGGGAAGGAGCGGTATAGGAGCGGTGAACACACCGCTCCTATCCCGCTCCAAAGATGCTGCTAGCAGGACTTTTTTTGTCATCCTGCTAGCGCACCGCTCCAGTGTGAAAGCCCGCCGGCTTTCACACTGGAGTTAAAGGGGCCGGATTTTTTCATGCGGTGAACAGGCGCTATTTTTAGCGCTGCACCGCATGAAAAACGCCCCGGTGTGAAAGGGGCCTAAAAGAGAATTTTAATGCTTCCGAGCATGTGTCGAATTGTTTCCGAGCATGCGTCGGAATTTTGCGTGTCGGAATTGCATACACACGATCGTAAAGTCCGATAGAAAGGTTTTCCTTCGGAAAAATTGAGAACAGTTTCTCAATTCAAAGTCCGTCGGAAATTCCGACAGAAAAAGACCGATGGGCATACACACGGTCGGAAAATCAGATGAAAAGCTCCCATCGGACTGTTTCCATCGGAAATTCCGACCGTGTGTACGCCGCATAAGAGTGAACAATTCAGACCCCTGACTGCTCTGTACTTCTGGCTGCATGCCCATGCTTGTACATCTAGCAGGCGTGTAAAAAATTTTGCCTAGTCATTATGGACTGGCTAAAATGAACATATCTGTGTGAACTGAGTCTGCAAAGGAAACACTTCCACGTTGCACTAGAAAGACTGTACTGTGTTTGATAAAATGGTTTTAAAGGTAAAGTTTTTTTTACCTTCATACAGTCTCAGCATTGAAGCAGAACTTCACCCAAAAGGAAGTTCCGCTTATCTGCCTCCCTCCCTTCAACTTTTGTTACCTTTTTTTGGGATATAATGCAAAATCAGTGGGTGCCCTGAGCCCTGCCACTTGCCACCGTCGCCTGCCTGCCTCCAGGTGCAGCGTGTCGCTTGCTACCGTCGCCTGCCTGCATCCAGGTGCAGCGCGTCGCTTGCCACCGTCGCCTGCCTGCATCCAGGTGCAGCGCGTCGCTTGCCACCATCGCCTGCCTCCAGGTGCAGCGCGTCCATTCATCCCCATGCAGGCAGTCCCATTCATGTCTATTGAGACGCAGCAGCTGCACACACACAGCCACTGCTCCCCCAATTTGACGCCCGTGTGGGTGCAGGGGGCTCGGGCACCTAAGCTAAAAGCAATGGATCTTACACATAGTTGGCTGGCGGCAGTAAAAAGAGGCATCAAAGTCCCAGTTTTACCACCCCCCTAAATTCCTACATTACAGCCAGATTGGGCTGGATACATGCCACATGCCAATGCTTTGCGTCCGCTGGATACATGCCAATGCTTTGCGTCCATGGCAATTTTATCTCGGCTTGCAGAAGTCCTGTCAGTCAAACGCCTGTGAGGAGGAGGTGTGGGCTTGGCTTACTGGCGCTGTGTGTGTTTATGGATGCACACAGCCTTGCTCGGGAGCACTTATGCACAGGTGATCCCTTATGCACCCACCTCTTGCTAAGGAGACACCTCAAGGAGGGAGAAGGTGACCGCACTGGTGGGGGAATCCAAAAGAGGAGCCAAGGGACCTTTCTGTGCTATATTGTTGAAAAAATTGGAGAAATTACTGCGCTAAACCACAATAAATCTGCTAACACTGGAACAAAGTCCAGACAAATGTGAAGAAAACAAAGTGTAGCGCTAAATATAATGGTATAACCACAATAAACTGAAATAATAAATGTGTATAAACATATAAACAAGTATAGTGAACGTGCAAAAGTCCAACTGAACAGAAAAAGTTTTTTTGTGAAAGTTCAAATAAACATAGAAGAAACTACTGGAAAAACGTGTCCATCTAGTACATAACTTGTGAATCCTCAATGGAATTGGTGCAAACAGTATATGACTAGCTTGGGGAGGGGGGGCGATTTCTTGCCTACGGGGGTATCCCGTCTTGAAACGTATTGGATTCATACGTTTGGTTTGAATGTAGATTGGGACATTCATTGTTTTATTGATCAAGCTTAATATGGTTTAATTTTGTGTTCAGCCTGCCATACTCTTATGTACAATTTTATGATTATTAATTATTTTTCATATTGGATTTTACTAAACATGTTGTTTGGATGTATTGACAAGATATCATGATATATATTTCTTATATAATATTATACGGCAGGGCTTGACAAATTTGCTTGGAAACTAGGAGCTAGCTAAAAAAGTTAGGAGCCAGGTTTTCTTTTTTTTTTTTTTTTAACGACATGGAGACGAGTGAGGGGAAGAGACGATGGGGCCCCCGCCTGTCTCCAAGTCATTGCAGGGCAGAAGCGACTTCAAATCGTCACTTCTGCCCATAGGTCTTAAAAAGGGACATTTTTTATTTTATTTTTTTTTCAAATGGCAATTATTATTTTTTGCATTTTAGTGTAAATATGAGATCCAAGGTCTTTTTGACCCCCAGATCTCATATTTAAGAGGTCCTGTCATGCTTTTTTCTATTACAAGGGGTGTTTACATTCCTTGTAATAGGAATAAAAGTGACACAATTTTTTTTTCAAAAGAACAGTGAAAAAATTAAAAGTTAAAATAAATAAGAAAAAAATAATAATTTTAAACGCGCCCGTCCCGCCGAGCTTGTTTGCAGAAGAGTAGCGCCCGCATATGAAAGCGGTGTTCAAACCACACATGTGAGGTATTGCTGTGATCGGTAGAGCGAGAGCAATAATTCTAGCCCTAGACCTCCTCTGTAACTCAAAACATGCAACCTGTAGAATTTTTTTTAAATGTCACCTATGGAGATTTTAAAGGGTAAAAGTTTGTCGCCATTCCATGAGCGGGCAAAATTTTGAAGCGAGACATGTTTGGTATCAAATTTACTCGCCGTAACATTATCTTTCACAATATAAAAAAAAATTGGGCAAACTTTACTGTTGTGTTATAATTAAAAAAAGTATTTTTTCCCAAAAAAGTGCGCTTGTAAGTCCGCTGCGCAAATACGGTGTGACAGAAAGTATTGCAACGACCGCCATTTTATTCTCTAGGGTGTTAGAAAAATAAATATATATAATGTTTGGGGGTTCTAAGTGAAGGAGAAAACAAAACAGCCTTATTAGTATTGCTGGGTGTCATACCAACGGCCACCACAAGAGGGCGCCAGATTATAGAAGGTACCATAGGACTGCACAAGGCCGCAAAGCCGGGGCCTCAATTACCGGCCGGCGCGTCCCATCGCGATCGCGTGGGGGGGGGGGTGCACTATGAAGACAGGATACCCCCAGCTGTGCTGCCCCAGGCGCCAGGTCGCTAATTCTAGTCGCCAATGCGACCTGGCGCCTGGTATTCGTCGAGCACTGTTATACGGTTTTTGGATTTATATTTTCTCAACCAGTGACCTTATCCATGGCATTTCAATTCACACTTCCGTAGTCACGCTGCCTTTCTACACAGAGAGACCTGTTTGGGCCTCTAGGTGGCACTCTAGAGCGCATTTTATTCATGGACGTCCCTGTACCTCACGCTATGACGCTAAGGACATGTAGGCTGTCTGGATGTAACCACATGCCATACCATGTGACTGACCCAGTGGTTTGGGCGAGGTCACGTGATGGAATATGGGAGTGATCCATCTGGCATTCTTTGGGTAATGGTACCGGCCCCATATTCATAATGAGGCTTGGACCATCTTTAGTCCGAATCCGGAGCGCTTGGGATAGACGTCATTGCGCTGTGACTATCTGGCTCACGTGATTTACAGCTGGTCATGTGTTGGGTCACGTTACACCAATATAATTAGCGCTACACTTTGTTTTTTCACATGTGCTATATTGTTGCATTGTTGAGCAGGTAAGTATAACCTTTTGTGTGTGTGTGTGTGTGTGTGTGTGTGTGTGTGTGTGTGTGTGTGTGTGTGTGTAAATAAATTTTTTATTATTTTTTTATTTTATTTTTGTGTCACATTAAAGTCACATTAAAGTGGTAGTAAACTCCGCACTACCATTTGTACCTACAGGCAATCCTATAATAATGTTTTCCTGTAGGTATTGTGCATATCTCCTAAACTTGCACCGTTTAGGAGATATTTAAGATTGCACGCAGCCGGTAATGCACTCTGAGGCCTGGTTCATACCTAATAAAGGTTGCAGTTTGCATATTGCAGGTGCTTTTTGCGTTTTTTTTTTTTTTAATACACATTTTTGATCCATTTAAGTCTAGGGAACCAAAAACCAGAAAAAAGTCCCTGCCCCTTTCCATAAAATGCAGATGTGAACTACATCCATAGAAAACCATATTAAATGGACTGTAGTGTGTTTCTGCAAAACTGAAAATGCACTAAAAAAGGCTGTACCATAAACGGAGGTCCAACACACGCATGCGCGGGAGTCATATCATCGCACCCCCGGCTGCTCCTGATTCGAAGGATGTGAACCCGGAAGGAAGACCTGGGGAAGATGTCAGCCCTCTCAGCTTAGACGAAGGGCTCCCTTCTAAGGCAAGTCTCCCATAATGTGTTAGTATGCGATGCATACTTGCACATTTGACATTTCCTTGCAGGGAATTTTTAATTTTTTTCCAACAACTACGGCTTACTACCACTTTAAATGTGTGTTGCTGGCCAGCCTTGTCGGTGCTTGCTAGACGTGCTTTTTTATTTTTTTTCGAAGAGGAGGTTCACACATATTGTAAAGTTTGTATTAATAACTTCCTGACATTCAACCAATGTCTAAATAAGAACATTTTTTTATTTTTTTTTGCTTTTTGTTTACCTTGTAATTAGGTCTTTATAATGTAACTTCTGGTTTCAATGTCCCGCGGGAGTAGGCGTGTTTATTCTTTATTCACGCTGCGCACTGTATCCTGGGAAGGCGACGCACTGTCTCCTGGGAGCTAAGTTCCTGCATTCCCAGGAGTCGGTGCGGATCGCCACTGTGACTTCTCAAAACCGGAAGTGACGTGTTACGCGGGTCTGTTTCTGTTGCCATCACAACGGGAAGGGAACTTCCTCCGCCGCTGCCCGTTGTGATGGCAACCTGGAAGTTTACGGCGCTCCACACCGTTAACCCTGAGCATGCGCAGGAACGAGCGGTGAATGCTGGTAGCTCAGCATGCACCGCATCCAGGAAGTAAATGCTTGTGGGCTTCACATGCCCACAAGCAAGATGGAACCGACCGTCCACAAATTTTTAAGTTTGTTTTTTATTAGAAACCGGACATCGGGGGACATAATTCACCATACAAGTGAGTGTTACATTACTAGTATGTCAGTGTCTGCATGGTAGAAAAAAAAAAGATTGGTCGGTGAACCTCCGCTTTAATTTAATTTGCTTATGGGAACTTTACCCTGGTGTAGACTTTCAGACAATTTTATCTTGTACGCCTCTTTCACGCCACTAATGGTATTTATATAGCTCATGTGACCAATCTTTTATTGAGGAGAACGTGCAGGAAGACACAGAACAAGAACATGACGTCATTACAGGGGATGGAAAGGATCGGATTTATTGCTGGAGAACGAGGCGTGGTCACCTGGAGTGTGAAGGAGTCCTGGAATCTTGTATCTCTGTAGAACCCGTTCTTGTAGGGATGCTAGAGGGGGAAAAACTAAAGCAGATCTTGCCTGACACATGACTGAATGGATGCAATGAACACAGATTCAGTTTACTCACTAAAGGTCCCTTCACACAGGCACTGGGGTGGGGTAAAAACGGGTAGCAGAGCCACACTTTTATTGCCCCCTGTAAGGCCCCTTTCACACTGGGGCGGTTTGCAAGCGCTATTGCACTAAGAATAGCGCCTGCAAACCGACCCGAAACAGCTGTTGCTGTTCCTTCAGTGTGAAAGCCGAGGGCTTTCACACTGAAGCGGTGCGCTTGCAGGACGCTCAAAAATGTCCTGCAAGCCGCATCTTTGCCTCGCTATAGGAGCGGTATATTTACCGCTCCTATAGGCCCGGTCCCATTGAAAACAATGGGGGAGCGCGCCGAACCCGCCCGCAAAACGCCGCTACAGCGGTATTGACCCTTTTTCGGCCGCTCACGAGGGGTAAAAACACCCCGCGAGCGGCCGCAATGCGCCGCTAAAACGCCGGTAAAGCGGCGCTAAATATAGCGCCGCTTTACCGCCAGCGCCCCCACCGCTCCAGTGTGAAAGTAGCCTAATTCTACTATTAAACTGGCCATACATTTTACAATTTTCTTATTCAATTTCCTTTAGATTTACCTTCAACTATGTAGTGCAAGGGCCTGCCTGATTGCAAACAAATTGAAAGTGTTTAGGTTTGACCTCATATATTAGATGGTTTTGGTAAATCTAAAGGAAAATTGTATAGTGTATGGCCAGCCTAAGGCCTGATGCACATCCTATGCATTTTTAGTGCTTTTTGCAGATTTGCACTACAGTCCATTTAACATGGTTTCCTATGGAACATGTTCTGTAGTGCAAATCTGCAAAATGCAAAAAGCACTAAAAATGCATAGGTGTGAATCCAGCCTAAGGCCTGATTCACACTTATGCATTTTTTTTTTTTGTGCTTTTTTTCATTTTGCAGATTTGCACTACAGTCCATTTAACATGGTTTTCTATGGAACACAATCTGTAGTGCAAATCTGCAAAATGCACTAAACATGCATAGGTGTGAATCAGGCCTAACAGCCTGACAGGGCTGCACTCATGCAATGTCCAGGGCATTTTTATCTTCAGAGTTTGACAGGCGGCACCACCTGTTAAACTTGCCCATTGTGATCAATGGGGCTGCACCGCAACTGCAGGGCTAAAACTTGGCTCCTCTTTAAGGCCTGATTCACACCTATGCATTTTTAGTGCTTTTAGCATTTTGCAGATTTTTTCTACAGAACATGTTCCATAGGAAACCATGTTAAATGGATGTAGTGCAAATCTGAAAAATGCAAAAAAAGCACAAAAAATGCATAGATGTGAATCAGGCCTTATGTTGGTAGTCAGAAACTTTTTATTACTGTAGCGGCGACACTTTTGCAAGGTGTCCGCTTTGTGTAAATTTAGTATTTTTCTCTCAGAACAGAGGAGGGGTTCTGGGGGTTAGTTGTGTAGGTTTGACTTTGGCACCAGTTTGGCTGGGCTGTGTAAGGCCCCTTTCACACTGGGGCGGGAGCCGCGGCGATAGTAAAGCAGCGCTATATTTGGCACTGCTTTACCGTCGTTTTAGCCGCGGTATTCGGCCGCTAGCGGTGCGGGTTTAACCCCCGCTAGCAGTCGAAAAAGGGTTAAAATCCCCCGCAAAGCGGCGCCGTAGCGGTGCTTTGCGGCGGTATTGCCGCGGTGTTACCGCGGTGTCCCATTGAAATCAATGGGTAGGAGCGGTATAGGAGCGGTGAATACACCGCTCCTATACCGCTCCAAAGATGCTACTAGCAGGACTTTTTTTACCGTCCTGCTAGCGCACCACTCCAGCCGGCTTTCACACTGGAGTGAATGGGGCCGTTTTTTTCAGGTGGTGTACAGGCGCTATTTTTAGCGCTGTACCGCCTGAAAAACGCCCCAGTGTGAAAGGGGTCTAAGGGTTCTGCCTGGTCATGTGTACTTTTAGGTGCACATGACAGGCCCAGAACCAGGCCTGGTTGGACGTTTTGGGTATCAACATTCCCCGGAGCCAATGGGCTGGTGCGTCTGGCCCCGCTGAGGAGTCTAGGAGAGGGTAATTAAGATGCTGGAGTCATGTGTTCGGGGTTCGTTCGGCCCGGAGCTGCCTGTTCCTGGATCTGGACCGGGGTAGCCCCGCGAGGGGTCCCGGTCACGGAGCGAAGGCCGCCCCACAACATGGTCAGCTTGACTAGCCCCACAGATCTGCTTGGTCTGGGGCGAGGATCCATCTGTTCCCGAGTCTCGGAACCGGCTGGTCCGAGGCGCAGTAACTGAGGGAGGATTCAAGGTGTCCGGGTGCGTTCTCAAATTGGAGGGGCATCGCAGCTCGTGAAAGCGACTGGGGGAGGACTCTTCGGAGGAGGGCCAACAAGCTGGCATCTCAAGAAGTGCCTGGTTGCTGGGTTGTCAAGGACACTGACGAATCCACGCTTTCCTAGTACTGCCAAGGAGACCAAGAACGTTCCAGGTACTGAGGAAAGGTTCCTGTTCACTTTGATTGAAACTTTTCTTCAAGGTCAGGGACTTTGCAAGTTCCGTATTCAAGTGCTGATTGCCATAATCTCTGGCTAGAGATTTGTTCAGCTTTGAAGCACCCAGCTGCGAGTGGCTACTCTCTGGGTTTGCATTATAGACTTCCTAATAGTCCGCAGTTCAAGGTGCCTGAGTTTCTTCACCCTTGCTCTCTGTTCCCATATAAGACTGTGTCTGTTAGATGTTACCCCTGCAAATAAAAACCTTTCTAAAGGACTTTTATGGTGTCAGCGTCCAAAGTCGTTGGGTACTAACCCTGGGAACCCCTAGACCTGGAAGAACAAGCCAAGCGGAGGTAACCGGTAAGCCCAAAAGTTAAGGCCGCCCCATCGAGGGTTATGGCCGCTACATTACATTGGGAGGTTTTCCAGTCTGCTATAAACAAGGAAGGTTCAAAGTTCCTTAGTACGCATCACTGTCAGCCTGTGAAAGGAGAGAATTTACTACTTCAACCTCCTTCCTCGTGGAGATATGTCTTCTTATCCATTTATTGATTACAGATATTTATACAGCACTGGAAATGTATGCAGAGCTTTACATACTGTATATTCATATCAGTCCCTGCCCTCAAGGAGCTTACAATCTAAGGTCCTTAACTCACATTCATACATACACATACTAGGGCCAATCTGGAGTGGGGTGAGTTAACCTACCCACATGTCTTTGTAGTGTGGGAGGAAACGGGAGTACCCGGAGGAAACCCACACAGTCACAGAAAGAAAATTAAGACTTTATCTTAATATTATAAAAGTGATATTTACCACTTCAATACCAGGCACTTTCCCCCCTCTTCTGCCCAAGCCAATTTTCGGCTTTCAGCACTGTCGCTATTTAAATGACAATTGCGTGGTCATGCTACACTGTACCCAAACAACATTTTTATAATTGTGTTCCCACAAATAGAGCTTTCTTTTGGTGGTCTTTAATCACCTCTGGGTTTTTATTTTTTGCTAAACAAATAAAAAGAGACCGAAAATTAAAAAAAAAACAAAAAAAATACGTTTATTTTGTTTCTGTTATAAAATGTTGTAAATAAGTATGTTTTCTCCTTCACTGATGAGTCTGCACTGATAAGGCAGTACTGAAGGGTACTGATGAGGTGGCCCTGATGGGCACTGAAAGGCTGCACTAATGGGTACTTATGGGTGCCACTGATGGGCATCACTGATGAGGAGGCACTGGCACCATTTGTGGGCACAGATTGGCATCCCTGGTGGCCATCCGTGGTGGTCCTGGGAGGGCATCCTCGGGGGGGCTGCGCTGATAATAAATCAATGCAGACCCCCCCCCCCCCCCCTCAGGAGAGCATCCGATCGGCTCTCCTCTACTCTGTCAGACGCGAGTGAGGAAAAGCTGATACACGGCTCTTCCTGTTTACATCGTGATCAGATGTGATTGGACACAGCTGATCACGTGGTTAAGAGTCTCCCTCAGACTCTTTACCTAGATCAGAGTTGTGGTGTGTCAGATTGACACTTCCTGTCTTTTACTGACCCCCCCCCCCCCCCATGCAGCTATCAGTGTTTTTCTTGTCTTTTGCTAGGGGGTCCCTCGTAATCTGCCTCTTCCTCTCCAAGGCGCCTGATGTCATTTCCCATTTGTTGCCATCACAACGGGGGCGGGCACTTCCAACGACGCTGGCCGTTGTGATGGCAACGTCAGAAGTGTACAGCGCTGCGCCGTACATATGGAGCATGTGCGAGAACGGGCTGTGCATGCTGGTCACTCAGTTGCACCGTGTCCCGGAACAGTATGCTTGTGGGCTTCACATGCCCACACGCAAGATGGGAACGGCCGGGACAAAAGAATAAAACCTAATTTTTTTGAATAAAGCAGACATCGGGGGATGACATTTTTAAAACAAGTGAGTGCTAGTAAATGTTCTGATCTTAAGAAATGTTTTGAAAAAAAAAAATTAATACATGTCGGTGGAACTCCGCTTTAAAGTGTTTGTTAAGGCATTTATACAAGTCTATGCCAATCCCTCTATTAGAGGCTGGCATAGCACACTGTATGTTTTATTTAAAAACAAGAGCTGTAAATACTGTATATCAGCTGTCTGCATCCCTAGTCAGAAGACATCTATCGGAGCTGGAAAGCGGCCACAAGTCACGTGATCAGCCTGAAGACAGCTGATATACAGTATTTACAGCGCTCTTTTTTTAAATAAAACATACACAGTGTGCTATACCATTCCTAATAGAGAGACTGGCAGTGATATATTTAATATAAAAATAATAGCGGAGGGGGAGGGGGGGCGGCCTGGAGACAGACAGAGTGCGCTGACAAGGACGGGGTGAGGGGGGAGAGGAGAGCAGGCAGCCTATCACTGAGGGAGGCACTTTGACCACGGTGATCAGGATGGAGCTGCTCTGGTTATCGTGGCCTGATTAGAGAGAGCATACAGGAAGTGGTAGGTTTAGTTTTTTTTATTTATTTTTTTTTTTTACAGTTTAGAGGGGGGTAGATTACATAGCACAAGTGTAGTGCTGTGTAATCTGCTTTAAGGGACCAGAATCTACATTGTTAACCCCCCCCCAAAAAAAACGCTTTAACCACTTCAGCCCCGGACCAATTGGCAGCCAAAGGACCAGGCCCCTTTTTGCGATTCGGCACTGTGTCATTTTAACTGACAATGCGTGCGACGTGACTCCCAAACAAAATTGGCGTCCTTTTTTTCCCCACAAATAGAGCTTCTTTTGGTGGTATTTGATCGCCCCTGCGTTTTTTATTTTTTGCGCTATAAAACAAAAATAGAGCGACAATTTTGAAAACAATGCAATATTTTTTGCTTTTTGCTATAATAAATATCCCCAAAAAATATATAAAAAAAAACATTTTTTTTCCTCAGTTTAGGCCGATACGTATTCTTCTACATATTTTTGGTAAAAAAAATTAGCGATTATTGATTGGTTTGCGCAAAAGTTATAGCGTTTACAAAATAGGGGATAGTTTTATAGCATTTTTATTAATATTTTTTTTTTTTTACTAGTAATGGTGGCGATCAGCGATTTTTATTGTGACTGTGACATTATGGCGGACACATCGGACATTTTTGACATATTTTTGGGACCATTGTCATTTATACAGCAATCAATGCTATTTAAATGCATTGATTCCTGTATAAATGACAGTTGTAGTGAAAGAGTTAACCACTAGGGGGAGAGGAGGGGTTATGGGCTGTGACGTGTGTTGTGTTTTTTACATTAGGGGGCGGGGCTGACATCTGACGTCATTGATCGGCTTTCCCGATGACCGGGAACAGCCAATCAATGACAGGCAGAGTAGGAAGCGCGGGGAGAGGTTTGTTTACACATGCCTCTCCCCGTTCTTCAGCTCCGTGACCCGATCGCGGGACACCAGCGGCGATCGGGTCCGCTGGTCCCGCGGCCGCGGTCACGGAGCTCCCGACCGGGTCGCGAGCGCGCCGCTGGCGGCGCGCACGCGACACACGGGCAGGCATTTAAAGGATCACGTACAGGTACGTGATTTTGCCTGCCCGTGCCATTCTGCTGACGTATATATGCAGTGGGCGGTCGGGAAGCGGTTAACTGAACAAGCTAAAGATAGAATCTGATTGGTTACCATGCAGAGCACCAGATTTTGGACTCCAGTTTTAATAACTCAACCCCAGTATGTGTCCAGTCCTTGTTAATATAGCAGTCAGGAAATCGATATTAAAGTGACACTAAACAATATCCTAATTCTCCAAAAATAATCCATACACATCCACTACTTAATGGATCTATAATCAAATTTTTTTTCAATAAATCATGTTGTGTTTTTCTGCCTCCTTTTAATGTCCTCCATGAGCTCACAATCCTCTGTTTCCACCTCACTTGCAAACAAGTAGTACATTTTCATTGCAGTTATGTACACTGCTCTATGCACACTACACATCCCATAGTCCCTAGTCTGGAGAGTGAACAGGAGAGGGTGACTTTGTTCCTACATACAGTGGGACCATAGAGAACGAACATAGCCACCCTCTAACAGGATGTCAGATCACAGCAGCAAAAAAAATAAAATTTATATTTAAAATTTATATTTAAAAAAAAATGTATAATTTGGAGGTGGCGGAGAGCAATAGAAGGGACTTTTTTGCATTAAGAATACATACTTAAAGCAGAGCTTCACCTTGCACATGCCCAGTAGGGAACCGGTTTCCCTTACAAGGAATGGCGGCAACACCCGAGAGCTGATTGAAAAATCGGCTGGGGTGCTGACATTCCGGGATCCCTGGACCAGTAAGTTAATTTTTTGGTGGGGGAGGGGCTGGAGCTCTGCTTTAAAATATAATTATTATTTTTTATATTTTTTTAAAGAACCAGTTTAGTGTCACTTTAAGCTGCTTGAAAGCACTTATCAAAAAAGTGCAGTTTACATAGGGGCATATTCACTAATGGAGGAAAATAAAACCGCGCTTATATCTAATCTAATAATTAACCACCTGAGACCCAGGCCAATTCTGACATTTCTCTCCTACATGTAAAATTCCAAATTTTTTTGCTAGAAAATTACATAGAACCCCCAAACATTATATATGTTTTTTTAGCAAAGACCCTAAAGAATACAATGGCGGTCGTTGCAACTTTTTATCTCGCACGGTATTTGTGCAGCAATTTTTCGAACGCGTTTTTTTCAGAAAAAAAACAGTTTCCTGCTTTAAGAAAAAACAAAACAGTAAAGTTAGCCCAATTTTTTTGCATAATGTGAAAGATGAAGATACGCCGAGTAAATAGATACCCAACATGTCACGCTTCAAAATTGCATGCGCTTGTGGAATGGCGCCAAACTTTGGTATTTAAAAATCCCCATAGTCGACGCTTTAACATTTCTTACTGGTTACATATTTTGAGTTACAGAGGAGGTCTAGGGCTAGAATTATTGCTCTCGCTCTAACGTTCGCGGCGATACCTCACATGTGTGGTTTGAACACCGTTTTCATATGTGGGCGGGACTTACGTATGCGTTCGCTTCTGCGTACGAGCTCGCGGGGACAGGGCGCTTTAAAAAATTTTTTTCTTCTTTTTATTGTTCAT
This sequence comes from Lithobates sylvaticus, assembly GCA_028564925.1. Classification (NCBI taxonomy): domain Eukaryota; kingdom Metazoa; phylum Chordata; class Amphibia; order Anura; family Ranidae; genus Lithobates; species Lithobates sylvaticus. The sequence continues at coordinate 543,922,297 of CM053029.1, forward strand.
TTTATTTTATTTTTTTAGTTCAACAACTTTAAAAAAAAAATAAAAAATATTTGATTACTTTTATTCCTATTACAAGGAATGTAAACATCCCTTGTAATAGGAATATGACACGATCGGACCTATTTACAGTGAGATATGGGGTCAATAAGACCCCACATCTCACCTCTAGGCTGGGAAGCCTAAAATCAAAAAAAAAAAAAAAAAACGATCACCGCTTCCCAGCGGAGGCGGCGCCGTTTTTTTTGAATGCAGAGGCCGGGCGTGACGTCATAACATCGCGCCCGGCCTCCGAACGATCATAGAGACTCCGGCGACCATCTGGTCCGCCGGAAATCTCTATGTGCATCATCCGGTGCCGGCGGATCCCGAGTCCGACTCACCGATGGAAGCGGTGAGTCGGTAAAAGCACCGGAGGGCGGCGGGAGGGGGGGGCGTCCCCTCCCGCCGCCCGTAAGAACGATCAAGCGGCGGAACAGCCGCTATGATCGTTCTTATGGTGCAGGGAATCGCCGGCTGAAACCGGCAATATCTGAATGATGTCTGTAGCTACAGGCATCATTCAGATATACCCCTGAGACCAAAAAGACGTCATATGACGTATACTGGGTCTCAGGTGGTTAAGAAAACAAACAAAACAAACAGGCTGCTGCTCAAGGTGGGATACACACACTAGAACGGTATTGGTAGGAAAGGAAACAGCGCCAAGTAATAGTAAACAAGGATAGTAACAAACTGTCCCATTAAATGGTCATAGATACCACAACGATATTCAGTACAGACCAAAAAGTAAAATAAAATAAAATTAAAGTTCATATAATGGAGGTAAAGTTCAAATTTGGCAGTAGGTAAGATGTACTGTTAAGCTGCACAAAAAACACCGTCTGTATCCAAAGCACATTGAAGATCTGCACCGCAGTGATTGTTATGCAGTAAGTGAAAAACGGACCCTCCACCACAATGTATTATGCCCTTACCAGATGGCAGAGCATATGAGGCTCTATGATGAGACAATCCATAGACAGCTGTAGGTGTCCCTGGCTTGAGATCTGTGGCCACCAGCAATGTTGGGATATTTTCCTTGTAGGCAGTGGAATACTAGGGGTGTCCCAGGCTTATATCTCCTCACAATCCTCGATATCGAGTTTAGACTCAGAGATACCGCATTTAGGAAGGGAGAGAAGAGCCACCCATAGTGTAATTCCGTTTAAATTTTATTTAAAAACACAATAGTAAAACTTACAGTTCAATTCTAAGGAGCATATATAAACAAGTCCGCCGGCCAGTCGGATACTGGAGCCCGTCCTCCTGAGCGTGGAGGACGGGCTCCAGTATCCGACCGGCCGGCGGACTTGTTTATATATGCTCCTTCGAATTGAACTGTAAGTTTTTTACTATTGTGTTTTTAAATAAAATTTAAACGGAATTACACTATGGGTGGCTCTTCTCTCCCTTCCTAAATGCGGTATCTCTGAGTCTAAACTCGATATCGAGGATTGTGAGGAGATATAAGCCTGGGACACCCCTAGTATTCCACTGCCTACAAGGAAAATATCCCAACATTGCTGGTGGCCACAGATCTCAAGCCAGGGACACCTACAGCTGTCTATGGATTGTCTCATCATAGAGCCTAATTTTCTCTGCCATCTGGTAAGGGCATAATACATTGTGGTGGAGGGTCCGTTTTTCACTTACTGCATAACAATCACTGCGGTGCAGATCTTCAATGTGCTTTGGATACAGACGGTGTTTTTTGTGCAGCTTAACAGTACATCTTACCTACTGCCAAATTTGAACTTTACCTCCATTATATGAACTTTAATTTTATTTTATTTTACTTTTTGGTCTGTACTGAATATCGTTGTGGTATCTATGACCATATTCACTAATGGTGGTACATCAATCGCTGTCATTAAAGCACTTATCAAAAAAAGTGCAGTTTACATAGGGGCATATTCACCAATGGTGGTACATCATTCGCTGTCATTAAAGCACAGATGGGATGCACTTTCACCCAGAAAGGATCCACATGATTTGATACTTCAGCCACACCTTGTGTAAATGTGAGCCTCTCACCCATATACAGCTTTACAACTGGGGGAAAAAAAAAAAAGTGAGACAAAGGCATAATGAGCTAGTATGCATTGCTCATTATGAGATACTTATCTTAGAACGAAGCCCTACAGCAGCACCCGCACACCGCTGACATCTTCCCTGGTGTTTCTTCCAGGTTTGCGGGCTCTGGCGCTATGAGTGGCCAGAGCCGCAATGACGTCACTTGGCTCTGAAGAAAGGGCACATTCGGCGATGGCGTTGTATACAGTGTTGGTCATCTTACTTTAAAAAAGTAATTAGTTACGTTACAAATTACTTCTCCCAAAAAAGTAATTGAGTTAGTAACTCAGTTACTACATTGGAAAAGTAATTAGTTACTCAGAAAAGTAACTGTGATTTTTTTTTTTTTTATATTCTTAGTGGCGGGTCTAGTATTACTGTAAGCAAGGGGCGTGTTCCCCCCTGCACGTCTATTTCCCCTCTGCACCCCCTGCACGTCTGTTCCCCCCCAACACATATATCTGTTTCCCCTCTGTACCCCACTACACATCTGTCCCCCCCACACACGTATATCTGTTCCCCCTCTGTACCCCACTACACCTCCGTTCCCCCCCCCACACACATATATCTGTTCCCCTCTGTACATCTGTCCCCCCCAAACTCACGGATCGGATCGTTGCTCGGATCAGAGTCACGGATCGGATATTTTTCGGATCAGCAAATAATAATTGTATTTGCAAAAACCTGTGAAAATTCCACCACCATAAAGCCCCCACTGTAAGATCCACGTCATCTCCCCAACTGTAATATTGGCTGAGTATGGCTGGGCACGGCTGAGCATGGCTGGGTACGGCTGAGCATCGCCGAGTATGGCTGGGTATTACCATGTATTGCAGAGTATGGCTGGGTATTGGCAGGTATTGCAGAGTATGGCTGGGTATTACAGAGTATTGGCAGGGTGTTGCTGAGTATTGGCAGGGTGTTGCAGAGTATTGGCAGGGTGTTGCAGAGTATTGGCAGGGTGTTGCAGAGTATGGCATGGTGTTGCAGAGTATTGGCATGGTGTTGCAGGGTGTGGCAGAGTATTGGCAGGATGTTGCAGAGTATTGGCAGGGTGTTGCAGAGTATTGACATGGTGTGGCAGGGTGTTGCAGAGTATTGGCAGGGTGTTGCCGAGTATTGGCAGGGTGTTGCCGAGTATTGGCAGGGTGTTGCCGAGTATTGGCAGGGTGTTGTATTGGCAGGGTGTTGCAGAGTAATGGCAGGGTGTTGCAGAGTATTGGCAGGGTGTTGCAGAGTATTGGCAGGGTGTTGCAGAGTATTGGTGTGGTGTGGCAGGGTGTTGCAGAGTATTGGCAGGGTGTTGCAGAGTATTGGTGTGGTGTGGCAGGGTGTTGCCGAGTATTGGCAGGGTGTTGCCGAGTATTGGCAGGGTGTTGCCGAGTATTGGCAGGGTGTTGCCGAGTATTGGCAGGGTGTTGCAGAGTATTGGCAGGGTGTTGCAGAGTATTGGCAGGGTGTTGCAGAGTATTGGCAGGGTGTTGCCGGGTGTTGCAGAGTATTGGCAGGGTGTTGCAGAGTATTGGCAGGGTGTTGCAGAGTATTGGCAGGGTGTTGCAGAGTATTGGTGTGGTGTTGCAGGGTGTTGCAGAGTATTGGCAGGGTGTTGCAGAGTATTGGTGTGGTGTGGCAGGGTGTTGCCGAGTATTGGCAGGGTGTTGCCGAGTATTGGCAGGGTGTTGCCGAGTATTGGCAGGGTGTTGCCGAGTATTGGCAGGGTGTTGCAGAGTATTGGCAGGGTATTGCAGAGTATTGGCATGGTGTTGCAGGGTAGTGCAGAGTATTGCAGGGTGTGGCAGAGTATTACAGAGTATTGCAGAGTATGGCTGGGTATTACAGAGTATTGCAGAGTATGGCTGGGTATTACAGAGTATTGCAGAGTATGGCTGGGTATTACAGAGTATTGCTGAGTATGGCTGGGTATTACGGAGTATGGCTGGGTATGGCAGGGTGTTCCCCCCCCCCCCCCACACACATATCTGTTCCCCTCTGTACATCTGTCCCCCCCAAACTCACGGATCGGATCGTTGCTCGGATCAGAGTCACGGATCGGATCATTTTTCGGATCAGCAAATAATTGAATTTGCAAAAACCTGTGAAAATTCCACCACCATAAAGCCCCCGCTGTAATATCCACAATCTCCCCCACTGTAGGATCCACGTCATCTCCCCAACTGTAATATTGGCTGAGTATGGCTGGGTACGGCTGAGCATCGCCGAGTATGGCTGGGTACGGCTGAGCATCGCCGAGTATTGGCAGGGTGTTGCAGAGTATTACAGAGTATTGGCTGTGTATTGCAGAGTATTGGCTGGGTATTGCAGAGTATTGGCTGGGTGTTGCAGAGTATTGGCTGGGTATTGCAGAGTATTGGCTGGGTATTGCAGAGTCTTGGCTGGGTATTGCAGAGTCTTGGCTGGGTATTGCAGAGTCTTGGCTGGGTATTGCAGAGTCTTGGCTGGGTATTGCAGAGTTTGGCTGGGTATTACTGGGTATTGCGGAGTATTGGCTGGGTATTGGCGGGGTATGGCAGAGTATGGCTGGGTATGGCAGAGTACTGGCAGGGTGTTGCAGAGTACTGGCAGAGTATGGCAGAGTACTGGCAGGGTATTACCTGGGTATTGCAGGGTGTTGCAGAGTACTGTCAGGGTGTTGCAGAGTATTGTCAGGGTGTTGGCTGGTATTGCAGAGTATTGGCAGGTATGTGCTGGCATCCGATCTCTCCTCTCCACTGTACAGATCTGTACACAGAGGGGAGAGAGGAACCGGCGTCATCTTGACGCCGGTTTGTTTACAAGTGATCGCTCCGTCATTTGACGGAGCAATCACATTGTAAACGGCCGACGGTTGCACCAAGATGGCCGCCGCTCCGGAGCTAGGCTGGAGCCGCGCCCATCTTGGTGCACCAAGATGGCCGCCGCTCCGGAGCTAGGCCGAAGCCGCGGCCTTTCCTAAGGCCGAGGCCGCGGACGGCTCCGTGGATTGCGGCGAGTAATTGCGGTAACGCCGCCCCAGTAATGGGAACGGCGTTACCCTGAGGGGAAGAGTAATCAGTTAGATTACTCGTTACCCTCTAAACTAATGGCGTTACGTAACGCCGTTTACTTTAATTGTGTTTGTTACATCACTGGTTGTATATAGTAAATATCTCCTGAACGGTGCAAGTTTAGGAGATATTTACAGTAACTACAGGTAAGTCTTATTATAGGCTTACCTGTAGGTACTATTAAAAAGGAAGACTTCCTCTTTAAAGAGGAATTCCCTGAGTCCTGCTACAAGAGTGACATTGGGGGCTCAGTAGTAACTGAAAAATGCTTGTGATTGATCCAAAAAAAAAGAATCTAATTTTTTTTTTAATGTCATTCTCTGTATTAGTTAAAGCAGAACATTAGTCTGCTTCTTCAGTTGCTCTATCCCCCTTTTTTGGGCACCACCATGCACAAACATGCGCGGACCTTTGGTCCTGGCATAGCATGTTGTCACATCTGTGCACACAAAGAAGATTAGATTGCTGGTGAACACAACACATTCGTTGATGTGCTGCAGGGCTCTCCCGGGACACAAACCCTGGGGCACATCGGTGCAGGGGGCATGGTGGACTTTTCACCTAGGTGAGAAATGTGGAAGTGCTGCAATTACAAAATTGTCCAGTTGTATGAGGGAGAGGGAAGAAGGCCGTTCCTTCAGAGTCCTGTGCCATGAACGGCGGCTGTCATGTCTTCGTGGCTCTGGCCTCACACAGCCGCAAACCCAGAAGGAAGACCGCGTGAAGATGGAAGTGGTGACAGCGCACCGCTGGAGGGCTTTGTTCTAAGGCTTTGTTCTTAAGTTTCACATAATATGCTAGTATGCGATGGATACCAGCACATTATGGCATTGCTTTGCAGGATTGAAAAAAAATACTTGTTTCTACCTCTTTACTGGTAGTGAAGGTCCACTTTAATTAATAAATTGTTTGAGAATTAATGGAAACAAGTTTTTTATGTAGCCTCTGACTTCCAGTGCCCAAACTAGGAACACTAAGATATTTACATATAGCACTTAAAACAAGCCTTATTCACCTCTGTTGCTCTAGGCATTAAAAGAAGTATGGGTTTGGGTTTTTTTCCATAATCATACTTACCTAGGTGGATGCAGCATCTGTCCCTTGGCCCTCTAAACTGAGAACCGATTGATCGAACACTGCCGATGACTCGGTTCTCACAGCTTCCTGAGCAGAGAGCTGCAGACTGTCAGTCACTGGCTCTTTGCTCTGCCCCATCCTCACTCACTGTAGTGCTTAGATGTGGAGGGGCGGAGCGGCCGCCTCAGGCTCTCAGCGGCTTGCTGAGAGGCTGAAACGGGTGTCAGTCCAGGGACCTGGCGGATCCTGACTTCCATTGTCGTGATGACGCGGTGCCTGGACTGACTCCTGTGACATCAGCAGAGAGCAGACTTCAGACCGCTCTCTGCTGAAAACGGGTCACACTCTCTTGTGTTCTATAGGAGAAGCCCAGCCAAACAAGCTTTGGCTGGACTTCTCCTTTAAGGAGATTTGTATCTTCAAAACCGAGGCACTAACTTTACAACTCCTTTTTGTATTGCTTTCTATGAAGAGCAGAATCTTGGCAGCCTTCCAGCCATCTAATGTAAGCCCTATATATTCTAAACCAGTGTTTCTCAACCTTTATTTCAGTCAAGGCACCCTTTAAAATTCTGCACAATCTCGAGGCACTTCTGAAGTGTGAAAAATAAAACGAATAGTTTTACAAAACGAAGCAACATCCACACACATAGGACACTCAACGTTGCAAATGATTTATTCCAGTGTTTCTCCTTTCCCTCAGTATCTCTCCCTTACTCAGCCAATGAGATCCCAGTGCTGATGGAGAGGGGGCAGTGGAGGTGCAAACAAGGATGCTGTGCCAGCGCCTGACATCCTCATCAACGGATGATGTCATTGGTTGTTAGGATGCTGGCAACTGAAATGCTGCGCACACACAATACCGTGGATTTTTTTTTTCCGAAGGATGTTGGCTCAAACTTGTCTTGCATACACACACGGTCACAAATGTTTTCGGCAATTTGCCAAGGCACCCTGTTTGAAAAATGCTGATCTAAATTGTTGGAAATCAATGTAAACCAGACTAGAATCTCTGTTGTGATCTTTGGGGATCTTTGAGAATGAATTACCTCACAGTACACGCAGCTACAGAGGTCAGGCAGGGGTGGCTTGTTTTAAAAGCTATTTTACTGCTTGTTAAAGTGCTACTAAAGGCAAAACGTTTTACGCGTTGGATAGAGTGGAGAAGCTCCTGTCAGTTTGTATTGCTGTCTGTGCCCCTATTAGGAGATTCACCCTCTTTGTGTCCTGTTTTTACCATTATCATTAAAAGTGAAAGTAAAGAAAATCCCAAATATTGGGTTGTCCCCAGAAAAGTAATAGAGGGGAAATCTTCCAATGGGGACAGGAAGTGACATGGGGGATTTCCCTTAATTTGCAGGGATTTCCTGTCCCTTCTTGTTTGGCTATGGGACAGGAAGTGAAGGGAAATCTCTGAAATGGGACACAGATGGTGAAAAATAATCAGACGTGTTATAACCATCCCTTGCGCTATCCAAAATGAAGAAAAGTTTTGCCTATAGTTCTACCTTAAAATGTTCTTATACACTTTAATGTCCATTGTCTGGGAACTGGTGCACTATAGACTAATAATTCATAAAGGATATTTCTCTTTCATAATATGATATTTTTGTTCCCAGGTTGTAATCTCATCCAGCGATGGCCTTCTTTGGAGTAGTGCCCTGCGGTGGCCATGTCCAGCAGTGTGCTCATTTATTGAGGGCTGGAGTGAGAGTTGGTACAAATCGTAGTTTACATGTGACAAGTAGGTTTGCTGCCAAGGAGTATTACGATGTGGTGGTTGTCGGAGGCGGTGCTGGAGGAATAACCATGGGCGCCCGGATGAAGAGAAAAGTTGGAGCTGGGAAAGTTGCCATCATAGAGCCAAGTGAGGTAAAATGGCTAAATGTTCTGTTTCTGTACTGTTATCTGGTTTGTATGTATGCTTTGTTGTATATTTCAGTCACAAATTGACACAATTGGTAAAAATTGTTATTATACCATCTTCTTCCATTGTGTTTCTGTTGGCCATTGTAGGTAATATAACAAAACGTCTAGGCCCTTGTGGCTTTATAATTTCAGTCACAATATTTGTAATCTACAGATTGTAATATTTAAAATCCTTAATTTCTACTTGTATTATGCTGTATTGATTTTACACAGATGGTAATAGTTAAAAGTAAACTATAGGCCAGCATTTAAATGCACCCGGGAGGGACAGGTACAGTGCCCATCTCTGCTGCAGGCAGTCTTGGCAAGCTGTGGCTGGACAGCACTGAACAATGTACCAAGTGGTACTGTCTTTAAAGGGATTGTAAAGTCTCATGTCGCATACACACGATCAGACTTTCCGACAACAAGACCGTGAAATTTTGTTCGAAGAGTATTGGCTCCAACTTGTCTTGCATACACACGGTCACACAAATGTTGGCCAACAATTATGAACGTAGTGACGTACGTGATATCTCCATTAATAACGCTAGTTTTACAAGACCGAGCACTTCTGGCTCGTCCTTGCTTCCAAGCATGCGTGTTTGTACTTTGGACTTTTGTCTGATGGACTTGTGTACACACGATCGGAAAGTCCGACAACACACATTTGTTGGCGGAAAATTTGAGAGCATGCTAGCCAACATTTGTTGGTGGAAAGTCCGACAACAAATGTCCGATGGAGCATACACACGGTCGACCTTACCGTCAACAAGCTCACATCCAACATTTCCCATCGGAAAATCCGATCGTGTGTACACGGCATCAAAGTTTTTCACCTTAATGCATTCTTTACATTAAGGTGAAAAACCTTCTTTGCTGCAGCGCCCCCCAGACCCCCCTTTTTCTTACCTGGGCCCATCCAATCCAGCACTGTGCATGAGCCCAGCGGCTCCAGCCGCTAGCTCTCATTTCATTGGACAGATTGAGAGCTCCGGGAGCCATTGGCTCCTACTGCTGTCAATCAAATCCAGTGACACAGCAGCAGGAGGCAGGGCCGAGTCCTGCTGTCTGTCAGCGGCTTTCCGTGGGGGCACCTGATGAAGAGGGAGGAGCCAGGAGCGCTGGCGGGGCACCCCAGAAGAGGAGGATTGGGGCTGCTCTGTGCAAAACTCTTGCACAGAGCAGGTAAGTTTGTTAATTTTTATTTAAAAAAAAATCTGAACCTTTACAACAAGTCCCTATGCACTCAGGGATATCCTTTTGATTTTTGTTAGTTGGTGTACAAAACACCCCTGTACAAAGAATATTGTTTAAATGTCTGTTTTAGTCTAGTTTTATAGCTGGCCACAGAAAAAAATAAGTATTTTTTTTAATTGAAATGAAATTACAAAATGGCACGTGTAACAAGTATATAAATATATATGCATAATATCTATTTTTTTTTTTTTTTTAGTCCGAGTGCTTTCACAATGGGGTGTGGTGCTTGCAGGACAGGAAAAGTCCTGCAAGCAGCATCTTTTCGGGCATTGCGGGAGCGCTCCTAAAACGCCCTTGTCATTGAAATCAATGGCCAGCGCTGCCAAAGCGATTTGGCAGGAGTGTTTAACCCTTTTTCGGCCGCTAGTGGGGGTTAAAAGCATCCAGCTAGCGGCCGAAAAGCGCAGCTAAAACGATGGTAAAGCTCCACTAAAACTTGCAGTGCTTTACCTCCGACGCACTCACTGCCCCATTGTAAAAGTAGCCTTTAGTGGTTTTAGAGGCAGAGGGTTTTTTACCTTAAAGGATTATAAATAAAAAACATCTCCTATATTTACCTGCTCTGTGCAATGGAATTGCACTCCTTGGGTCCTCTCTCTTCTCACTGGTTCAGAGACACCAGCGGGAGCCATTGGCTTCTTCTGCTGTCAGACACAGCCAGTGAGAAACTAACAGGGGGCGGGATCTATTCACACTGTGTGTCAGTATACACACCGAGCGTGGCTCAAGAGCAACCTTGCATGAGTGCCCCCATAGCACACGGCTGGCTATGGGGGGACTCAGCAGGGCAGAGCAGCCAGAAGCACCAGCGGCATACCTGAGAAGAGGAGGCTTAGGGGTACTCTGTGCAAAACCATTGCACAGATCAGGTAAGTTTACTATGTTTGTTATATTAAAAAAAAAATGAAATGCCTTTTTACAGTCACTTTAACTTGACCAAAATGAAAAAAAATTGAATCTTTCATTCTAAAGAATATAAAGAAAATATATACCAAACATTATATATATATATATATATATATATATATATATATATATATATATATATATATATATATATATATATATATATATATATATATATATATATATAATCTATCTCTCTCTCCCTGCTGATTACAATATGTCGCCATATTTTCTGTAGACACATTACTATCAACCCATGTGGACTTTGGTTGGAGGAGGTGCCAAGAAGCTAGCAAGTTCTGCTCGGCCTACAGCAAGTGTGATCCCTTCAGGAGTCAAATGGATCAAATCAGAAGTAAAAAGCTTTGATCCGGACAATAACTCCATCCGGATAGGTGATGACAAAGAGGTAACTTTATTCATATGTTATTGCTCAGAACTTTACACGTCTATCATAGATAACCAATGAACCCCCCCGCTGATTTTATATATGACATACAAAATGTAACACTTGGCTAAGTAAAATGTTTAAATATAACACTAGGCCTATCAATATATTGATTTTTACCTTTTTAGTTTGTTAGCTTTAAACTTTTCAGATTTTCAAGAGAGTTAGAGAGTTGAGACAAACCATTGAGCACTGACAGGGGTGCTTACAATAGTTAACTCATTTGTGTAAAACCTTTATGCCAAAAAGAAGAAAAAAAAAAGTTGCTTTAACTGTTTACAGTTTTTTTTTTATTTTTTATATGTGGATTTCGGCTTTATTTGTCAGTCAGGTCCACTTAAAGTTGCTAATGCAACTAATGTTATCTTCTTCACAGGTTGAAAATGCTGCTATCCAAGGGTGGCTCTGTTGCTCGTGCTCAACGTTTAAATGACCGCTCAATAGGCAGCTCTCTGCTCCAAGCAATTCGGCTCCAAATAGCACTTTCCCGCCATCACCTGAACCCCAAATCCAAGTCTTCTCCACTCGTCTTACTTTTTATTTTCACACTGTCCATTTTTTTTATTCCTATGGCAAAGAATGTAAACATCCCTTGTAATAGAAATAAGGACGACAGGTTATCTTTATGGAGAGATCTGGTGTCAAATAGACCCCAAATGTGTTCTTTACCTTTTTAAAAGCAAAAATAAATAAATACATTTTTTTTTGATCTTTTGCTTTAAAAAAAAAAAAATCGTGCCAGTCCTCCCAAGGCTATAGAATAGGCCCAGGGGTTAACCTAGAGCATTTGGCACCCGGGGCAGATCCTATATTTGGCACCCCCCCCACGTTAAAATTTAAAATCACCCCACTGTGCCCCTGCATACCTCTGCATCCTTCAATATATCTTTGTCACTACTGTGTACCCCCTCTCCACAACTGTAACTCTGGACCCCTTTACATTACACAGCACCCTGTACCTCTGGACCCCTGTACATTACACAGCACCCTGCACCTTTGGACCCCTTTACATTACACAGCACCCTGCACCTCTGGACCCCTTTACATTACACAGCACCCTGCACCTCTGGACCCCCTGCATGTTACGCAGACTTCCCCCCTTCGGTGCAGTACAGACCCATAATGTACCTGACATCAGCGCGGCACATGCACAGCAGGTCCCCCTTACCCTATGTACCCATAAACGGAAAGGAGCGGGAGGGGGCTTCGCTCTGCTGTGTGAGACATCCAGGACCGATTGGACAGCCCGTGGCCCACAGAGGAGAAGGGGATTCTGGGAGTGACCTGTGCCGACAGTGGTCACCCCCCCCCGCTGTCACCCAGCACCCCTTTGAGGGGCTTGAAGCTGTGTGCGGCCAACTTCCAAGGAGCCTAAGACTGTGTGCATCCAAACAGCTTGTTTGAGAGGCAAGTACCCTATAGCAGCAGTACTGTTGAAGAGTAGCCAGGTGGGCTAGCATTTTCATTTGGATTTTGTGTATTTGATTGGAGCTTTGACCCCTGCGTGGGATTCCTGGATGGACTTTTGTTTTGTTTTTCCCTTTCAATAAACGTGGGCTACCAGGCCCTTAAACATAAATGCCTGTCTGATGTGGACTCACTGCACCAAAAACGCATCTACCCACTTGAGCTAAACACCCCAATGTCACAGGATGTACAGGAAGTCCATGTTATGTTTCTGAAGTAGCGTACAATGGTCACAGTTGTCATTTGTTCTAGTGCTAGGTGTAAAAAAAAAAAATCAAAAATCGAATGTGCTAATCATATGCTTAAATGGAATGTGTGTTTTATCCTGGAAATTTTTGATTGACTCATGTAGTTGGACATGTACCGTATTTATCGGCGTATAACACGCACCTTTTTCCCCTTAAAATCAGGGGGAAATCGTGGGGTGCGTGTTATACGCCGATCCCCCGCCGATCTCCGCTAGCTGTGAGCGGAGCGATCGCCGCCGAGCGGAGCGATCGCCGCCGAGCTACACATAGCGAGTAGAGTTGCCACCTCATCCCTTTAAACCCCGAACACCTTTGAATTACACAGGTTCCGAGGCTAATTAAATGCAGATAAGGCACCAAGTGAGTTTAATTACCACCTTAATCAGCCACAGAACCTGTGTAATCAATATGTGTTCGGGTTTAAAGGGATAAGGTGGCAACCCTAATAGCGAGTGTACTCGGCTCTTTTCGGCTCTTCTCTGCTCCGCTCACAGTCACGTGAGCGGAGGCGAGAAGAGCCGACAAGAGCCGAGTAGCAGTAGCGAGTACATGTGTATCTCGGCGGCGTTCGCTTTGCTTCGGTGTCCTGTCGGCGCCAATTTTACATGGCGATGGACACACAAGGCTGCAATGGGGACCTGGCTGCAATGGGGGCAGGGCTGAAGGCTGCAATGGGGACAAGGCTGCAATGGGGACAAGGCTGCAATGGGGACAAGGCTGCAATGGGGGAAAGGCTGCAATGGGGACAAGGCTGCAATGGGGACAAGGCTGAAGGCTGCAATGGGGACAAGGCTGAAGGCTGCAATGGGGACAAGGCTGAAGGCTGCAATGGGGACAAGGCTGAAGGCTGCAATGGGGACAAGGCTGAAGGCTGCAATGGGGACAAGGCTGAAGGCTGCAATGGGGACATGACTGATGGCTGCAATGGGGACATGGCTGCACTGGGGACAAGGCTGCACTGACAAGGCTGCAATGTACACTTAAATGTAAGTTTTTTTTTTTTTTTTTCCTTAAACTCCCATCCTAAAAGTTTTTTTCCTTAAAATTCCCTCCTAAACTTGGGGTGTGTGTTATACGCCGGCGCGTTATACGCCGATAAATATTGCCATCATCCCATATAATATTTAAAAAAATATGAAAAAAAAACTTTTGTGTGCAATGATGAGATACTGGATCATTGCTGTCCAACACTTTAGAGCTCTCTCATGAGATCCCTCTCCCATTTTTTTTCTTTACTATTTCTGGTGGAGCCTGAGGGCCAAACAGAGGTCTGGGGCAAAGCAAAGGTAGGCAATACGTGCTGCAGGTGAAGCCACCATTAAAGTGAACTTGTTGATTTGACTTGCATAGGAAAAACACACAAAAAAATATGAAAAAAACTATATTTTGGGATTTTTAAGGCACATAAAAAAAATTGGATTTTAGATACAATTAATTTTTCTATCTATGTTTAAATGAATTTTATCTGTACATATTGCCAACATTACATACGTTTAAAATCATATTGCCTATTGGGAAATTGAAAGTGATACAGCCTACTTCATAAGAGTGACCACTGATACAGAAACGTGGTGCCGAGTAGCAGTAATCCATCCGTGGAATAACTTTTTTTGATGGCGTATGGAAAATGTACATTTTTCAGTGGATACAATATTAGATAATTTGTGTCCACTTATATTAAAGACGATGTTTACATGTATTATATAACATTGCAATTTAGATTTTTTTGTAGATAGTGATACAATATCCCTGATGAAGATTTATTGAAACGCGTTGGATTATTGCTACTCAGCGCCACCTTTCTGTATCAGTGGTCACTGAATTATGTAGTAGGCTGTATCACTTTAAATTTCCCAATAGGCAATGTCATTTTTGTCACTATGTACAGATACAATGATTTTTTCTATCTATGTGTATAATAAATTAATTTTATCTAAAATCCAATCTTTTTTTATTTGCCTTTTAAAAATCCCCAAATAAAGTATTTTTTTTGTGTGGTTTTTCCTATGCAAGTCAAATCAAAAAGTTCACTTTAATGGTGGCTTCACCTGCAGCACGTATTGCCTACCTTTTGCTTTGCCCCAGACCTCTGTTTAGCCCTCTGGCTCCACCAGAAATAGTAAAGAAAAAAATGGGAGAGGGATCTCATGAGAGAGCTCTAAAGTGTTGGACAGCAATGATCCAGTATCTCATCATTGCAAACAAAAAAAAACAACCCAGCCACTATATTTGAAGGACTATAATGGTACCAAAACGATAAAGTATCAAAAATATTTAGTGTACAATAAATATACATGGCACATCAAGATTGGGGGGAGAGCAACCTACTCCCCTTAGGCAGCTCTGGTGCTTGGTGACTGGTCACTCCTTCTACACAGGACTTGCTCTCTTTGCAGCTGAACAAAGCAGAGAGGGAGCAAAAAGAAGCCTAGTGTGTACAGCTGCAGGGATGCCATTCATGGAATATGTTGCTTTGCCCTGCATGGGTAGCACAAGTTCACTTTAACCACTTTACGACAACAGTATATGCAGTGGCAGGGTGGGTGAGCCTTAACACCCAGCCCCCCGCATATACGTGTCGCTGTCTTGTTCTGGGGTGCACTCCTTTAGGCATCCCCAGAATCGTGACCACTTATGGTCAACTATTGACCAGTGGGAAGGGCTCCTGGTGACGTTGGCACACTGCAGCCAATTACGTTGCTGCATAATCAGGTGCGCCTCCTGCTGTCCTCGAGTGTCATGCCACATTTGCAGCACTCGTCCCTACTGACCTAAAGGAGTTAATAAGCGAACGGATGAATGAGTCCCACAGGTGTGGCAGTATGATCGTCCAATGCTTGATTGGGGCTAGGTTTTCTGTCATGCAACACGATCATTATTTACATCAGTAACCATTTTCTCTTTTTCTTTGCAGATTAGTTACAAATATTTAATTATCGCGCTGGGCATCAAACTGCAATTTGAAAAGGTACGGCCTGAGTAACAATTCTATGTAAATAAGCTTGCATTACACCTATGGAGATGTGTGTTTTATGGGAAAGAAAGCGAAGTGTAGGCACTGATATCAATAGATCTTATACGTATGTGTGTGTTATACAGTGTATAAATACACTCAGCAGCCACTTTATTATGTACATCTGTTCAATTGCTTGGTTACACAAATTCCTAATCAGCCAATCACATGGAATCGCATTTCTAATCAGCCAATCAAATTCCTAATCAGCTAATCACATGGCAGCAACTCAATGCATTTAGGCATCTAGATGGTGGTGAAGACAACTTGCTGAAGCTCAAACCGAGCATCAGAATGGGGAAGAATGGGAGAATAAGTGACTTTGATCATGGCATGGTTGTTGGTGCCAGACGGGCTGGTCTGAGTATTTCAAAAACTGCTGATCTACTGGGATTTTCAGGCACAACCATCTCTAGGGTTTACAGAGAATGGTCCTAAAAAGAGAAAATATCCAGTGAGCGGCAGTTGTGTGGAAGAAAATGCCTTGTTGATGTCAGAGGAGACTTGAGGTTTACCTAATGCCGCGTACACACGTGCGGACTTTTGCCGGCGGACTTAGTCCAGCGGACAATCCCGCCGGACTTTCCAGCTGGGTCCGCTGGACTTTCCGAGCGTGTGGACTTGCCCACACACGCACGGACTTCTCCGGCGGATAATCCGCCGGCCAAAAGTCTGCGGGACTTTTGAAAATGAACGGACTTGCCCACACACGGAGCAGTCCGTTCATTTCGAACGTAACTTCAGGTTACGTAGCTAGCGTAGGCAGTAAATGCCGCCGCGCTAGCTCCGTGACCTGGCATGGATTTAAAGGGACTCCCCACGCCGAAAAAAACGGCGTGGGGGTTCCCCCCAAATCCATGTCAGACCCTCATCCGAGCACGCAGCCTGGCAGGCCAGGAAAGGGGTGGGGACGAACGAGCCCCCCCCCCCCCCTCCTGAGCCATACCAGGCCGCGTGCCCTCAACATGGGGGGTGCCCTGGGGAAAGGGGGGCCGTGCGGCCCCCCCACCCCAAAGCACCTTGTCCCCATGTTGATGAGGACAAGGGCCTCTTCCCGACAACCCTGGCCGTTGGTTGTCGGGGTCTGCGGGCGGGGGCTTATCGGAATCTGGGAGCCCCCTTTAATAAGGGGGCCCCCAGATACCGGCCCCCCACCCTATGTGAATGAGTATGGGGTACGATGTACCCCTACCCATTCACCCAAGGTGTAAAATGTAAAGTACAAAAACACACACACTTTTGAAAAAATATTTTATTACACTGCTCCGGGGGTCTTCTTCCGTCTTGGGGGTCTTCTCGCCGGACTCCCCCGCCATTTACCAAGCTCTTTTACCGAGCGGGGGAAGTCCGGCTACCTTCTTCGTCGTCGCCGCCGTCGTCTGGGGGTCTCGATCCGCCTTCGGGGGTCTTCCGGGGTCTCTTCTGTTCTTGCGGCGGTCGTCGTCTTCCGCGCCGCCGGCGCCTTCTTCTTCTTCTTGTCCTTCTTGTTCTTCTTCTTCCGATGTTGACCCGTCGCTGTCTCTGCTCGGAATGCCTGTGCCGCTCTGCGCTGGGACTTATATAGGGACATGGGGGACAGGGTCACATTCTCATGTCACATGGTGACCCCGCCCCCTTGCGATGTCACAGTCCCAGCATCCTCCGGGACTGTGACAACACAAGGGGGCGGGGTCACCATGTGACATGAGCATGTGACCCTGTCCCCCATGTCCCTATATAAGTCCCAGCGCAGAGCGGCACAGGCATTCCGGGCAGAGACAGCGACGGGTCAACATCGGAAGAAGAAGAAGAAGATCAAGAAGGACAAGAAGGACAAGAAGAAGAAGAAGGCGCCGGCGGCGCGGAAGACGACGACCGCCGCAAGAACAGAAGAGACCCCCGGAAGACCCCCGAAGGCGGATCGAGACCCCCAGACGACGGCGGCGGCGACGACGAAGAAGGTAGCCGGACTTCCCCCGCTCGGTAAAAGAGCTTGGTAAATGGCGGGGGAGTCCGGCGAGAAGACCCCCAAGACGGAAGAAGACCCCCGGAGCAGTGCAATAAAATATTTTTTCAAAAGTGTGTGTGTTTTTGTACTTTACATTTTACACCTTGGGTGAATGGGTAGGGGTACATCGTACCCCATACTCATTCACATAGGGTGGGGGGCCGGTATCTGGGGGCCCCCTTATTAAAGGGGGCTCCCAGATTCCGATAAGCCCCCGCCCGCAGACCCCGACAACCAACGGCCAGGGTTGTCGGGAAGAGGCCCTTGTCCTCATCAACATGGGGACAAGGTGCTTTGGGTGTGGGGGGGCCGCACGGCCCCCCTTTCCCCAGGGCACCCCCCATGTTGAGGGCACGCGGCCTGGTACGGCTCAGGAGGGGGGGGGCGCTCGTTCGTCCCCACCCCTTTCCTGGCCTGCCAGGCTGCGTGCTCGGATGAGGGTCTGACATGGATTTGGGGGGAACCCCCACGCCGTTTTTTCGGCGTGGGGAGTCCCTTTAAATCCATGCCAGGTCACGGAGCTAGCGCGGCGGCATTTACTGCCTACGCTAGCTACGTAACCTGAAGTCACGTGCTAAATGAACGGACTTGCCGATGAGCGGCAAGTCCGTTCATTTCAAAAGTCCCGCGGACTTGCCTACTAACGGCGGGATTGTCCGCCGGACTGCCAAGTCCAGCGGATAATTTTAAAACCAAACTTAAAACTTTGGCGCCAAAAAGTCCGCCGGACTTTGGCGCCAAAAAGTCCGCCGGCGCCCACACACGAGGGGATTATCCGCTGGACTTCAGTCCAGAGGATAATGCCGCGGGATAGTCCCTTCGTGTGTACGCGGCATAAGAAAACTCTCCATTTTAGGGAAATCAACACATCCACTGGATATTATATTCTGAGGAGTTTGTTTTGTGTATTATGTTGTCCCATATTCTCTCGTGTGTAATTTTATCTTCTGTTTTATATAGAACAAAGTGGAAGGAATGAATATGATGCATAGTAGCGTATTTATCAATAGAAATATGAGGGTTAAGAATAATTCACACTTGTTGCACTGGTTTTAGAAGAAGGGGATACATTCACACTGGTTTCAGTAGAAGGAGATAAAGTCATCGTTATTTCAGTAGAGGGGGATAAAGTCATCGTTATTTCAGTAGAAGGGGATAAAGTCACCGTTATTTCAGTAGAGGGGGATAAAGTCGATTGAAGAAGAGGATGATGTCACACTGGTTTTAGAAGAAGGGGATACATTCACAGTAGTTTCAGTAGAAGGGGATACAATCACCATGGTTTTATTAGAAGGGTTTCAGTAGAAGAGGTTAAACTCCCCATGGTTTCAGTAGAAGGGGATAAAGTCACCATTGTTTTATTAGAAGGGTTTCAGTAGAAGGGAATAGTCACTATGGTTTCAGTAGAAGAAGATGGAGTCCTTATGATTTTATTAGAAAACGGGATAAAGTCACAGTGGTTTGAGAAGGGGACAAATCACCATAGTTTTAGTAGAAGAGTAAAAAGTCACCATAGTTTTAGTAGAAGAGGATAGGATAATGTCACCATTGTTCGTTACTCTGCCTGATAATATGGCTTTAATGAGAAAAAATGGGTACAGTTTCCTGCTAGTGGATTGCTAGAGAGAACATTGTAATTAGACTTTTGCTGGCAGGTTTCCGTATCACATCATCTACATGACGTATTTTCATATCAGTTAGCTGGCTTTGTAATACAAAAACAAAGTCCTTTGCACAATAGAATAACTATTATAATGGCAAGATATTTTTTTTTTTTTAATCAACAAGTTTTATTTTGATTAAAGTGCATCCATGTTATAATGTACATTTCCAGGTATGTTGCATATCATACAAAGCTTCAAGTAACAGTTGTATCTCCATCTCAGATCTTTGCTATCACATTATGTCTTATGCCTGAGATAAATGAAGTAAAAAGGTACCTCGTGTCAGTGTTTTGGTTTGCTTTATTACCCATGGGCTTGGTGATCTTATATGCCGTTAACTTTCCCAATGCGAAATGCAAGAGTCAGGTTATGAACAAGTGTCAAATGGCAAGATATTTTAATTCTAATTTAGAGTCTGATTCCCCCTAATACATCTGCTGTCTATGCCCTTTTATCATTAGGGACTCCAAAGTGCCCAGTTTCTTTAAAGGCTAAGTTTCTTTGTATGTAGGGTGTAACATGTTACTAATGCAGCACCCCATCTCACCCCCCCCCCCATTTCCCTCACCCTGTGACAGCGGACGGGGGGTTCTCTCTGCACTGACTGTCTCAGTTTAAAAACAGCGTGGCAGGACTCCACCCACACAGCCTTGTCATTCATTCACAGAGATCTGTGAATGAATGAACTACAAGTTCCATGGTGGCAGACGGCCTGTAGTTCTCATAGTGCTTATGATCACTCTGGTAGTTCATTCACACTTCCTACAGCTTTCAAACAGAAAGTCCGTACATGATTATAGGCAGAAAGCTGAAGGCAGGGACTGCAGGAGCCTCACATTGCACCCACTATCTGCTGATCGCTGGTGCAGTGCTCTGCTCCTGAGATAGATAGATATTTCAGTATCTCACAAAAGTGAGTACACCCCTCACATTTTTGTAAATATTTTATTATATCTTTTCATGTGACAACACAGAAGAAATTACACTTTGCTACAATGTAAAGTAGTGAGTGTACAGCTTGTATAACAGTGTAAATTTGCTGTCCCCTCAAAATAACTCAACACACAGCCATTAATGTCTAAACCGGTGGCAACAAAAGTGAGTACACCCCTAGGCCAGGGGTCTCCAAACTTTTGAAACAGAGGGCCAGTTCCCTGCACTTTAAACTTCAGGGGGGATGGACTGTGGGCATTGGGAGTAAAAAAAATGTCCTGGCATTGGTGGGAGTAAACCATGCCATAGGCTTGGTAATCAGTGGGAGTAAAAAAAACAAAAAAAACATAATTGGTGTCAGTGAGAGGAATAGTGCCCTATAAATGGTGTTATTAGGAGAACTAGTTCCCCCATCTCTGGTGTCCGTGGAAGGAATAGTGCCCCAAGGGCCGGCTAAAGGCAAGCAAGGGGCCACAGTTTGGAGACCTTTAGTCTAGACACATGAGCGATTTTAACCCCTTCCTGCCCACCATCTGTATATAAATGTCTATCAGACATGGTGAGGTTATGTTTATAAATGTCCTCCCCTTTTGAGAGCGACCAGCCAACAGTAGTGACTTTTAATTGGCTGTATTCAGGCCACCACTGGCAATCAGGAGCCCCTGAGTGTGATTTCCAATCATCTAATCACTATGTTGGCTATGACATACTGTCCACATTCTTGCTGGAGCTTTCAGTGCAAAAAATGCAAGTCTTCAGCCTGTAAAATAACACTGCCACCTTTTAGGCTACAATGTGTTCTGCAGTGCCTTGTATTTAACATTTATATTTATAAATTTTATAATTCTAAGATTACAATAAAAATGAATAACATAAAATAATGAAAAAAAAATGAAACAAATTAAACAATGTATGCATTTTGTCAGCTAATAATAAAAACAGTGGGTGTACTAAATAAAAGACAAATTTTTCTTAAAAAAAAGAAAAAAATTGCGGAATGTAAATTAGTCAGAGTTATTGTCAAGGGAGTATACTGATGCTGCTAAATATACCTTGGGCATTTATTAACTCTGGGCAATAAAGGGTTAAAATGAACCTTTAATTTGTTCATGCAGAGCATAAGGAACTGGTTCATGTAAATGTCTCACCCATCTCTAGCTTCTTATATTCATACTCCTTTTGCATATAAGCAAAGAGAACCTCGGGAAGCTCCTGCCCCGGAAGTTAGAGCGCTGGTTAGAGCTCAGGGGTCTCTATCCAACCCCACCTGCCAATGCTTGGATCTGGCCACTGGGTGCTCAGCCACACAAGACTGCATCTTGGGAACCACAAGGCCAGAAAAAACATTCTTGCCTTAGCCCCAAGTTCCAGGTATTTCACATCTCTTTAGGCAGCTGTAGCGTATTTGGCAAGGGCAAGTGGGTAGGCATTTAAATTCACCTTTTGCTTTGCCCTTCGTGGGCTAACCAAAGGCTCATAATAAAATGGCAATACAAAGGCTGATTTTGGCAGGGCTCGTGTTGATGGGTGTTCTTTGCTTTGACTATTCGACAGATGCAGAGTTTTAACAAAGAAAGAGTTGACCCATTTTTGCTTGCAGTTCAAATGACTTTATTAGGCCATTCTGCATCTAACAGTACACAGCTCGGCACAAAGCAACCTCTGAATTGCCACGTGTACTGCTTAATTAAAGCCAATGGGATTTTGCTAACCTCCTTTTTTAAAGTAGGTTCCAAATGCACATCAGCTTCAGGAAAGCTATGCCCATCAACATGGGCCCTAACAATGGCAAAACCATGGCAACTTTAATTTCTAAGCCTAAGGGTACTTCTAATTTTTTTTTTGTCCTCAGTATCATAGCATTATAAAGTGAAAACATTACTACAGCAGTTGCTGGACCAGTCCTACATAAAATAAGTCTCTTGAACCTGAAACCAAAGTACCTTAATAAATGAGTCCACTAGGTGGCAGTATTCTCTAGGCATCTTTTTGCATGGTAGACTTTGTAGTATTAACTGAGCACATTTGGGGAAGATTTATGGGGTTATTAGTGCATTATGGGGTTATTACAGTTATTATGGGGTTAGTGTTTCCCTAACCCATCCTAGCATGTCCACCAAAAGCCAGTTTTGCAGGTAACCTCCCACATCCATTGTAGAGGAACTAGTGTGTCAGCTATACAATTTTGTTACCTGTGTGGATATCCACAAAATGTGTACGGTTGGTAGGACTTGACGAGAGATTTGAAAAATGCTATATTAAATAATATTATACAAATGTCAGTAAACTAAAGGATCTTATGATCATATGGCCAACTTTCCAATCCAGCCATAAAAAAATCTACATAGATGTTCATCCATCAAGATGGATAAACTAAATTTTGTTTTGTGCAAATGGGCAAAATGTAGATGTTCCCCTAATTTCTCTGCAAAAAGATGTGTGAATGCGGAAAATACCACATTATGGCCACTAGATGGTGCTGACTATCATAATAAAGATGTGTGCTCCTCAGCGCCATCTAGAGGCTGTAATGCCTTATTTTACACATTCACACAAGTTGCATTAATATAACCAGAAAACATTAAGTTTTGCTCTATTTGCACAGAACAAATTTCCATGCAGTTTCAATGGATCAACAGCTATGCAACTTTCTATTATTAATCACACCCCTTAGTTACTGTATATGTGTTGTGTTTGTCGTAATATTGCTAAACTTGTTGAACAGGTTAAATTATGTGTATTGTGTTTTTAGAACCTCATAACTCTCATTGTGTTGACCTCACCTGTGTTTTGCATGATAGGTTAAAGGACTGCCTGAAGCATTTAATTACCCCAAGATTGGCTCCAACTACTCTGTAAAAACCGTGGACAAGACCTGGAGGGCTCTGCAGGACTTTAAAAAGGGAAATGCAATTTTCACCTTCCCCAACACTCCAGTGAAATGTGCGGGCGCTCCACAGAAAATCATGTATTTATCGGAAGAGTATCTTAGGAAAGTATGTTGTACACATTTAACTTTTTTTTTTTTACCTAATTGTTTTCTGTTCTACATGAAACCTACAGTGGGGAGAATAAATATTTGATCTGATTTTGTAAGTTTGCCCACTTACAAAGACATGAAGGGTCTATCATTTTTATCATGGGTGTATTTTAAATGATAGAGATCGAATATCAACCAAAAATCCAGAAAAAACACATGATAGAAATGTTATAAATTGAGTTGCTGTTCAGTGAGTAAAATAAGTATTTTATCCCCCAAGCAAAACATGATTTAGTACTTGGTGGAGAAGCCCTTGTTGGCAAGCACAGAGGTCAGACGTTTCTTGCAGTTGGTGACCAGGTTTGCACACATCTCAGGAGGGATTTCGGTCCACTCCTCTTAGCAGATCTTCTCTAAATCCTTAAAGCGGAGCTCCACCCTAAAGTGGAACTTCCACTCATCTGAACCCTCCCACCCTCCGGTGCCACAATTGGCACTTTTCAGAGGGGAGGGGGGTGCAGATACCTGTATAATACAGGTATCTGCACCCACTTCCGGGCATAGATAGCCGCAGATTCTGCGGCTATTACGCCACTTCCTGCGGGGCCCCCGCTGTCTGCTGGGAAACACACGGATCCCAGAGACAGCAGGGACCGTCCTTATTGCACAGCACAACTCGCACATGCGCAGTAGGGAACCGGGAAGTGAAGCTGCAAGGCTTCCCTTTCTGATTCCCATACCGAAGATGGCGGCGGCAGCACCCGAGAGCCGATCGATAGATCGGGCTTCGGATGCCGTCATCGCGGGCGCGCTGGACAGGTGAGTGTCCATATTTTAAAAGTCAGCAGCTGCAGTATTTGTAGCTGCGGACTGTTACAAAAAAAAAATTTCGCCGGACTCCCTCTTTAAGGTTGCTTGGCAACTCAAAGTTTCAGCTCCCTCCATAAATTTCTCTATAGGATTAAGGTCTGGAGACTGGCTAGGCCACTCCATGACCTTAATGTGCTTCTTCTTGTACCACTCCTTTGTTGCCTTGGTGGTATGTTTTTGGTCATTGTCATGCTGGAAGTCCCATCCTTGACCCATCTTCAATATTCTGGCTGAGGGAAGAAGGTTCTCATCCAAGATTTTACAATACATGGCCCCATCCATTTGTCCCTCAATGCGGCAAAGTTAGCCTGTACCGTTGGCAGAGAAACAACCCCAAAGCATAATGTTTCCACCTCTTTCACTGAATCATTTAGCTGTTCATTGGCAAACTTCAGACGGGTCGGTACACGTGCCTTTTTTTGAAGAGGGACTTTGCAGGCACTGCAGGACTTCAATCCATGGTGGCGTATTGTGTTACCAATGTTTGTTTGGTGACTGTGGTCCCAACTGGCTTGAGATCATTCACAAGCTCCTCCCGTGTAGTTCTGGGCTGATCCCTCACATTTCTCATAATCCTCCTTACCACATGAGATGAAATCATGTATGGAGCTCCAGACCGAGGGCGATTGATGGTTATTTTGTATTTCTTCCATTTGAGAATAATCGCTCCAGCACAAGCATCCACAGGAGGGGGCAAGAGGGTCCCCCCCCCCCCCCCCCCCCCCCCCCCCGAATCAGCAAGGTGTCCACACACTAGGGAGGAAAGTGCAGGAAAGTGAATTCAAACATGATAAGAGAACGTTCACTTCACTGGAGCTCAGCCTTATTTATTGTGGGCTGACACCTGGGTCTCCTTCCCCGCTGTCACAGGCCGCCTGATCGCTGTTCTGTTATCAGCGAACTGCTTGTGGAATGTGCCTCCAATTGCTGGACTGAGACCTGTCAGCATAGAATTTATAGACTGTGTATCACCTTACACTGTCATCCTGGTTGGACATCAGGCTAAACTTTCTGTTATCATGTGAAGAGAATTAACACTTTACTTTCCTGCATGCTTTTGCTTGGCTACTCTTAGGGCTCCTTCACATGGGTAGAAGTGACTGTTGCTCCTCTGAAAAGATCCATGCTTGGATCGCGTTACAGAGCTGTTTAAGAGGTGGTGAGGAGGCAATATCTTGCCTCCTCACCACCTGATTTAACTCAATAATTGCCATACGGTGCCCACATTGAACTACATTATTATTTTTCACAGTACCACCCATTAAAAGCAACATGCTGTTTAACCGTTTTTTTTCAGTGCTCCTATCAGTGACCATCAGTGCCGGTCAGTGCAAATCAGTGAAGGTGAAAAACTACTTATTTGCAAATGTAATAGAAGCTAAGCAAAACTTTTAATTGTCAGTCTTTTTTGTTTGTTTAGCAAAAAATAAAAAAAAACCCAGAGGTGATTAAATACCACCAAAATAAAGCTTTATCTGTGTGAAAAAAAATGATAAAAATGTTACTTGGGTACAGTGTTGCATGACTGCGCAATTGTCATTCAAAATGCGACAGCGCTGAAAGCTGAAAATTGGTCTGGGCAGGACGGGGGTGAAAGTGCCATGTAGGCAAGTGGCTAAGCACAGCAACATAGCATAAATATGTTATTGTGCCCATATAGCTACTGCTGTGCCCATAAAGATGCTATTGTGCCCATATAGAATTTAAGATCTCCATTGGTTTAAGCCAATGCTGCACCAGGTGTAGTTTTTTCTTGTAATTGATCGATTGACTAATTGTATGTTTATTTATACCTTCGCTTGCTGTGGTCGCAGTATATTTTGCATGGTTTTGTATGTGGCTCAGATCGCCACAGCAAAACCAGGTACCCCCCCTCCAAAAAAAAGTGCCAAATGTGGCAGTGGAAGGGGGGGAAGGTTATTACGCTTTATGTGATAATGATAAAGCCCCTCCTATTTGTTAAATTGTCAGAAAGGGGCGGGGCGTGGGTGACCTTTAAAATTATGCCCCCCTTGAAAAAAGTTCTGGGGACGCCCATGCTCCAGCAGTTGTCTCCTTCTCACCAAGCTTCTTACTGATGGTCTTGTAGCCCATTCCAGTCTTGTGCAAGTCTACAATCTTGTCCCTGACGTCCATGGACAGCTCTTTGGTCTTGCCCATGATGGTGAGGTTTGAATTCTAGTAAGTTTGAATTCTAGAAAGAGGTGTCTTTTATACACATAACATGTTGCCGTTAGGAGCACCTTCCTAAATTGACAGGAATAATCTGTGTACCACATGAGCACATTCTGTAGTCAGTCTGTGGGAGCCAGAATTATTGTTGGTTGGTAGGGGATCAAATACTTATTTTACTCACTGAACTGCAACTCAAGTTATAACATTTGTATCGTGTGTTTTTTCTGGATATTTTGTTGATATTCTGTCTCTATCATTTAAAATACACCTATGATAAAAATTATAGACCTTTCATTTCTTTGTAAGCAGGCAAACTTCCAAAATCTGCAGGGGATCAAATAATTTTGCCAATGTACAAATGCACCAGAAAAGCGTATTTGGTGATTATTTATTGATAAAATGAAGTCCTTGCACTCATAAAAGGAATGGTTCAAGCCAGAATGGTCAGCAGAGGCTTTTCACATGACATGGATACTTAGTACTTTTATCCTTGTAGATGTAAACAACTAATTTTAATGCAATTACAAAATATTTCTTTATGGTAGCTTTTGTCATATGTGCTTTTTGCTATCATGTATTGTAGTTTTAATAATGACTTTTCATCATTCAGCCTAGACATGATTCAATATATTATTAGATTCCCCTTTTTCGTTGTGTTTTTAGCTTCTGGTTTCCATTTTTTTTTTTTTTACTGCCCCCTTTCTTGTATTACTCTTGAAGTGGAACTAAACAAAAAAAAAAAGTGAGGATTTGCTATGTTGCGGATATGGAAATGTACTTATGTGGAAAATTTTAGACATGTTAAATGTGCCTAAGCAGGACCCTGAAAAGCCTACCTTTTGGTCCTTCTGAAAAACATGAGCGCAGTTCCTGGTATGTCAGTGTGCCCAAGAAACTCCTGAGACTACAGTCTCATAGATTTATATCTGCAGTGTGAGATCTAAGGCATTTCTGGATTTGACTGCCAATCTCAGGAGAATTAGAGTGAGATTTAGTGATGTCACTAATGTGCTGCTCACTGTTCTCGCTGGAGGCGCTGACATGTGGAAGGAAAGCCCTGCTCCTACAAGGATGACCGCATCCACAAAGGATCAGATGCAGGAAGACCACAGACAATACTGGTGACTAGCCCTTTGCCTTTTTTTGGGCAGAGTTTAAGGACCTTTGTTTAAGGACCCTTTCACACATGCGGACCGTTCTATGGAGCGACAGATGTCAGCGGTGACATGTCCGCTGACTTCTGATCCGCTCAGATCCACTAAATTCAGATGGATGGAAACCCTATTTTTCATCCGTCGATCGGATCGGATAAAAACGGGCAGGCGGATCTGTTTTCATCCAATCTCCCCATAGAGGAGAGCAGAGATCTGACAGGTCCGTCTCTCCACAGTGAGCATAGACGGACCTGTCATCAGCGGGGATCACCGGAGCGACATTTGTTCATTTGTCTAATTTTTGTATGAATATGCTTGTCCGAAAATCAATGTATAGCCAGCAGCAGCATGCTTTTATCACCAGTCATGATGGGGTTAAACAAAAATTAGCCCTTTATAGTACAAAAACAGTAGATAGTCACTACTGTAAGTTAATGGTTAATGTATACAGTGAAACAGTCAAAGTAATAATATATATATATATATTCTAGTATAGAGTGCCCCTATGGCAAGGCTTTTTAGAATCACTCGCTTCCTCTTCCTGCTCAGGACTACATGTCCCATGAGGCATTGCTCCTCATATTCACAAGTTCTCAGGCACTTACTGATATGCGCTGTATGTGTGCTGCAGTGTATTTTCTGATATGAAAACCAATAATGCATCCTGTATGCAGGCCAACTAATCGGCTGACCAACTAATCGATTATGAAAATAGTTGACAACTATTTTCATTATTAATTGTAATCGATTATGTCGATTTTAGTTCAACCCTAGTGTAATTTGAGTGACTTTGACAAGGGCCAAATTCTAATGGCTAGACGACTGGGTTAGAGTATCTCCAAAACTGCAGATCTTTTAGAATGTTCCTGGTCTGCAGAGGTCAGGAGCTACGAAAAGTTTTCCTAGGAAGGAAAACGGGTGAACCAGCAACAGGGTCATGGGTAGCCAAGGCTTATTGATGCACATTGTAAGCAAAGGCTGGCCCGTGTATTCTGATCCAATAGAGGTGCTACTGTAGCTCAAATTGCTGAAAAACGTAATGCTAGTTCTAATAGAAAAGTGTCAGAACACACAATGCATTGCAGTTTTGTTGTGTATGGGGCTACGTAGCTGTAGATAGGTCAAGGTGTCCATGCAGAAACATTTCCACAGCCAAAAGCGTCTACAATGGGCACGTGAGCATCAGAAGTGGATCACGGAGCAATGGAAGAAGGTCTCTTCAAGGTATTGACTTGACCTTCAATTTCTTCAGATCGTAATCCAATGGAGCATTTGTGGGATATGCTGGGGAAAAAGAGTCCTTTCCATGGAGGCCCACTTCACAACTTAAAGGAATGGCTACTGGCTTAGTGTCAGATACCACAGCATACCTTCAGTGGTCTAGTGGCATCCATGCCCCAACAGGTTCTGGCTGTTTTGGTGGCAAAAGGGGGACCTACTCGGTATTAGGTGGGTGGTAATGTTATGGTGGGTAGTCATAATGTTATGGCTGATCAGTGTATAATATGGAATTGGCTCAAGTGCAGCGCTTCCAAGGACGCAGTCCACTCACAAAATATAAATTTTTATGCTGTTTTGCCCACTTTATAAAAAAAAATAATAATAATAATTCTCATAAACACTCTATTCACAGACATGACTAAAGTCCCTACGAAGCCACTGGGGTCCAGGACCCAAAGCAGGCCTTGCTAATCGCAGAGGACACAAAACAATCTGTTTCCTCTATACCAAACGTGTATTTTGACCCTCAACCCTCTATAGATGAGAAGTTGAGAACTCTAGGTGCCACTTAACCCTTACACTGTAACGTGTGTGTGTGTGTGTGTGTGTGTGTGTGTGTGTATGTGTATATATATATATATATATATATATATATATATATATATATATATATATATATATATATATATATATATTACACACACACACACACACACACTGTAACGTGTGTGTGTATATATATATATGTATGTGTGTGTGTGTGTATGTATGTGTGTGTATATATATATATATATATATATATATATATATATATATATATATATATATATATATATATATATATATATATATATATATATATATATACATTTTTATTTTTTTTTTTTTTTTTTTTACATGTTCCAGCTTTAATGCTTTATTTCCTACTTTTGAGCCTGTTATAGCACATTTTTTGGATTGTATGTATTTACTTGTTTTTATTTACCTTTTATGGAGGTATTTATTGCATTGAGCCATTCCCATTATGTACTGTGTAAGTGTACAGTACAATCATTTAACCATACTGTATACACTACTAATGCCGTTCCAAATACTGGAGCCCAACAATGGGTATATAAACTTCTTCAGCCACTATAGCCTGTCGGGCGGATGAAAGGGAAGTGCTTTGCCTAATGGTACAGCTGTTAAGATAAGATGTTACTTGAATCTACCAAAAATATGTAATAGGTTTTTCTTTGCATCCATAGAATGGAAAACGATCTGATGCCAACTTCATCTTCAACACATCTTTGGGAGTCATTTTTGGGGTAAAGAAGTATGCAGATGCCCTCCTGGAAATAATCAAAAAGCGGGACATCACTGTGAACTTTAGACATAACCTTATTGAGGTCCGACCTGAAAGACAAGAAGCCGTGTTTGAGAACCTTGATAAACCAGGAGAAACCAAAGTTTTCCAGGTAAATAGGAACCTCCAATCAGATAGTCCGGTGTTTGCCAGCCAGTGCGTTTAAAAGGCGAGTCTCATATTTAAATAAGCTTCTTATGTTTACCACGTTTGGTCATATATTCGTTGATGGGAGGACAAGCTTTGACCTTACCATACCTTACCATACCTTACCATACCTTACCATACCTTACCATACCTTACCATACCTTACCATACCTTACCATACCTTACCATACCATACCTTACCATACCTTACCATACCTTACCTTACCATACCTTACCATAAAGTCCTTACCTTACCATACCTTACCATAAAGTCATGGATGCTCTCTGGTGTACAGTACTAAGTTTAGGAACCCTCGCCCCATACATGCTAATTTCATAAAACCCGTGTCCCTTTATTTATGTGTTTTGGTACGTTTTAATTTTTGCTTTGGTGTATTATGTCCATCAGATGTGCGTTTATCCTTTTATAAACCAGATTTCCCCCACTTCCTTTTCCCAGGTGCGAAAAAAATCATTTTGCTTCAAATGGATTAATGGGGAATTATATGGCCATTTTTTTTGTACGTGAATCCGATCCCAAAGTTTTTTAGTGCTGTATAAGTGAATTTCGTGAGATCCCTGTCCCCATAACGGCCTAATACGGTGGAGGGTTCCAAATTATTCGTCCCCAACTGATGTGCCACTCATTTCTTTTTCTAAACTTAACCCACCTTCTATTCATTCACCCTCTTTTGGCCACTCTATTACACGGGAGAGAATAATCGCATTTTGGTAATTTTTGAAAATCCGGTACCTCTAAGCTCCCTTGTTTCTTACCCTACTTAGAACAGATATTCTGGCATCCATCTAGTGGACGGTGAACACTCTCAGGGTGTTTTTTTTCTTTATCTTGTGTTTTTTTTCTTTATCTTTGGAGAATGAAGGTTACGATTTAACAATTCACAGCAGTGGATTGGACAGTGAAAAAAAAAAGTTGCAACTATGTATTTTTTTTTTATTTTTTTTTTTTTTTCGCAGAGGGCTTTTGAATACGTGTTTACGGTTGTACTTTATTCACAGGAATTTTTGTTGTATTGCAAAGCACTATTATTATCTAAAAATGTATATTTATATTTTAAAATCTATAATATTTATTGATTGAGCTTGTGTTTTGTACACATTATTTATTTTTTTATAGCTGTATTTAGTTTTATGTGGAAAGTTGATAGCGCAAATTATATGTTTTATAAGCAGGTTATATAGGCTGTTCTAGATTTTCCAGTTTCAGCTGCATTCACATTTGGCCACTCTGAAAATGCAGGCAGAATTTTCAGATATGCGGCAAGTGCACAACGTGCTTTCAGTGGCATTATTTTTTTAATGGCACCCCAAATGCAGTGCAATTTTCTGTGTTTGTCGTGTGACAAAAAGCGTGAAAATTACATGGAAACGTGTGTCGCCAAGTGCGCCTGGCTCAGTGTGAAAATTTGGCACATGAGCTTCTTTGACTCATTTATTACACATACATCAAGTGAATGGGCTGCACGATGAGCAAAAATGCGGAAAAAATAAGCGAGCGGGTATGTGCATTCCTGCTACATGAGCAAGTTTGGTGTGGAGGCACTTGACTGGCATGCACAGAGTCCTGACCTCAACCCGATAGAACACCTTTGGGATGAATTAGAGTGCAGACTGTGAGCCAGGCCTTGTCCAACATCAGTGTCTGACCTCACAAATGTGCTTCTGGAAGAATGGTCAGACATTCCCATAGACACACTCCTAAACCTTGTGTACAGTCTTCCTAGAAGACTTGAAGCTGTTATAGCTGCAAAGGGTGGGCCAACTCAATATTGAATCCTACGGACTAGCATGCCATTAAAGTTCATGTGCTTGTAAAGGCAGGTGTCCCAACACGTTTGGTAATATAGTGTACTTTACAATTACTTGGGCTGTGTTCACACCTGAGTGACACAGGAGAGTCATTTTTTTTTTTTTTTTGGTGGGACATAGGGTGTGGCAAGACAAAACACCAATTTGTTTTAGTGCGTTTGAGGTGATATTAAGAATGAATGGCACCCAAACGCACGTTGGCCCCTTTTTTTTTTTTTTTTTTTTTACTACGTTTTAGAAATGCGTGCAGAAATAGACATTTTTGCATGCGTTTCTACTATGCTCAGATGTGAACAGGGCCCTTTAAAGGGGTTGAAAAGGGTAAATAAAAAAAAAACATGTCTATACTTACCTACCCTGTACAATGGAAATGCACAGAGCGGGTGGGAACCTCCTCTTTTCGGGTCCCCCGTTGGCACACATGGCCCCTCCTCTCTTGCCAGTGCCCCCACGAAAGGCCGCTTCCCATGGGGGGCCACTTGTGCGTACTCACACCTGAGTCTCTCTGCTGCGTCCATTGACACAGACAGCAAGACTCGTCCCCACCCCCCCACTTCCTCATCACTGGCTTTGATTGACAGCACTGGGAGCCAATGGCTTCCGGTGCCAAAGCTAGCGAGACCCGGAGGTGAGGGGAGAAGAGATCTGCAGACGCGCATGGCGCTGGATCAAAAGAGGTCTCGGGCAAGTAAAGGGGGGCTGAGGGGGTCAATGCGGACACCTAAACATTTTTTACCTTAATGCATTAAGGTAAAAAAAAACGTTTAGACTTTAAAACCCTTTTAAGGGAGAAGTTTAGTTATGTATACATTTTACTGCATAGTAACATTGGTCCAGCTTGGAGCCCTGTTAGTATGCATTTTTCTTACCTGAGAGATCTCCATGGAAGCTGTGAAGGGGACTACTACATTGATCGCATCAGTTTTTGGGGTGCAATGTGGAGCAGCTGCCCTTCTGTAATCACAGGGGGGGGGGGTCACCCGCTCAACACTGCCACAATTCACAGAATGCCTAATATTTATTTCCCTAATTGGTCCAATCAGAAAATGCCTTATATTCATTGAAAAAAAATACAAGGCATTCTTTGAATAGCAGCAGTGCCATGTGAGCGACCAGCTGTTTTTTTTTTACAGAAGGGCAGTTGCTCAGCACTGGACTCAGAAGACTGTTCTAACTGTAATGATTTGCAGCTTCTTCTGGGATCACTCAGGTATGAGATATACTGTACTTATAGTTTCATAGTTAGTAAGGTTGAATAAAGACATCAGTCCATCCTGAGTGAGTGTCTACAATTGTCCCTATCCCTGTACATTGCACACTCACTTCGGTCCCCACCCTCAAGGAGCCCACAATCCAATGTCCCCATTCATATACTAGGGCCAATTTTTTTGGACAGAAGCCAATTAACCTACCTGCATGTCTTTGGATTGTGGGAGGAAACCGGAGTACCCGGAGGAAACCCACGCAGGCACAGGGAGAACATGCAAACTCCAGGCGGGTAGTGTCGGGGTTGGGATTCGAACCAGCGACCCTTCTTACTGCTAGGTGAGAGTGCTAACCACTATACCACTGTGCCGCCAAAAACCTACTTGCATAGGTTCAAGCTGGACCAATGTAACTATGTAATAAAATTCATACTTAAACTTCAGCTTTAATAATTGGAGTGATGCATGTATTTTAAATGCAAATTAAGTACAACAAAAGTGAAAAAAAAAAAAAGATAAATAAATTAACATCTCAAACCTGATTCACTGCTTTGCAGTTTGCATTTTCGAGGTGCATTTTACGTTTCAGAAAAAAGTCCCTGGCCCTTTCCATAAAATGGACTGTAGTGCAAATCTGCAAAATGCAAAAAGCACCAAAAATGCATAGGTGTGAATCCAGCCTTAGGGGCTGATTTACTAAAGGTAAATAGACTTTGCACTTTGCAAAATGCAGTTGCACTCTGCAAGTGCAGTTGCTCCAGAGCTGAGTAAATGAGGTATAGCTTCACTTTGCACAGATTACCCAATCGCGTTCAAGAAAAAAACAAAACAGTGTTTTTGCTTGCACATGATTGGATGATGGAAGTCAGCAGAGCTTCTGCTCATTTACTGAGATAAGGCGCAACTGCACTTTACAAAGCGCACAGTCTATTTTGTCTTTAGTAAATCCACCCCAAAGTACACGTTTTTCTATACTACTTACCCTGTTTATCACAACATAAAATTATTTGATGGTATTCTGATACAAATGAAATAATTTTTTAAAAGTGTGTGTATTTTTTTTAACACAATGCACAAAAAAAATTAAAAAAAAAGCTTACAAAATGTTTATGAATAATAAACAAGAAATTGCAAAAAAAAAAAAAAAAAAAAAAGCCAAGGAGATAAGGGGGTGTTAGGACATAGGGCTAATTAGTGTTACCAGGGGTCATTTAAGGTTTAATAAGAATGATCTTTTGTTTAAAAAAATAAATAAAATCACTATAAAGCTTTCCTGCGTTTCAAGTTGTATTTAGATCACAGAACAAATTTGTGTCCTGCAGTTACAGTCTGCAACATTTTATCGATGCAGCAAAGTATTCCAGCAATGTGAGAAGCAATCTGTTGGAGTCATCAAGCAGGGGCTATTGGGAGCTGCTTCTGTTGAGACCGTCGAGAGCGCACACAGGATATGGGTCATTCTAGGATGTGTATACACATGCCCGGGAGGCTCAGATGAAGTGAATATATTTATATCCTCAGAGGTCCTCAAGGCGTTAAATATAGACCAGCAGTGGTAATTCTTCACGTAGCAAACTTGAGGTGCATAATTGGCCATGACAGCTGTCCAGCTTCTGGGTACTTCAAAGATGAAGTTTAGGTATGAATTTTATAGCAGTTCCAGCTTGGCAAGTATGCATGTCCCATACCTGATGGATCCCTGTGGAAGTTGCAAATCATTGTAGTAGCTGCTGCTACTACAGTGATCACTGCTGCCTTCCAATTCCAATGCTGAGTGGCTGCCCTGCTACATGGTGAACGCGGGGGATTGCTCACTCGGCACCGGCACCATTTACAAAACGTTGTGTATTTTTCTCAATGAATGCAAGGCATTCTCTGACTGGAGGTGGAGAGGCATGGTGTTGCAAGGTATTCTGTGAATGGCACCCATGCCAACCAAGTGACCCCCTGTTTGCACTGTGCAGCAAGACAGCTACTTGGCACAGGACCTGGAAGGCTGCTGTCACGTACCTAACCACTTTAAGACCAGCCTCGTTTTGGATTTTAGGTGTTTACATGTTTAAAACAGTTTCTTTTGCTAGAAAAAAACTTAGAACCCCCAAACATTATATATTGTTTTTTTTCTAACACCCTAGAGAATAAAATGGCGGTCGTTGCAATACTTTTTTTCACACTGTATTTGCGCAGCGGTCTTGCAAGCGCACTTTTTTTGGAAAAAATTCACTTGTTTGAATAAAAAAATAAGACAACAGTAAAGTTAGTCCAATTTTTTTATATATTGTGAAAGATAATGTTACGCCGAGTAAATTGATACCTAACATGTCACGCTTCAAAATTGCGCCCGCTCGTGGAATGGCATCAAACTTTTACCCTCAAAAATCTCCATAGGCGACGTTTAAAAAATTCTACAGGTTGCATATTTTGCGTTACAGAGGAGGTCTATGGCTATAATTATTGCTCTCGCTCTACCGATCGTGGCGATACCTCACATGTGTGGTTTGACCACCGTTTTCATATGCGGACGCTACTCACGTATGCGTTCGCTTCTGCGCAGGAGCTCGTCGGGACGGAGCGCTTTAAAAAAATTTTTTTTTATTTTTCTTGATTTTATTTATTTTTACACTGTTTTTAAAAAAAATTTTAATTGGCTCACTTTTATTCCTATTACAAGGAATGTAAACATTCCTTGTAATAGAAAAAAGCATGACAGGTCCTCTTAAATATGAGATCTGGGGTCAAAAAGTCCTCAGATCTCATATTTGGACTTCAATGAAAAAAAAAAAAAAATGTCATTTAAAAAAATGACATTTGAAAATTCCTCTTTAAGAGGTATGGGCGGAAGTGACGTTTTTGACGTCGCTTCCGCCCTCCTATGGTATAGAGATGAGTGGCGGCCATCTTAGCGTCACTCATCTCTATGCACAGGAGGAGAAAGGACCCGATCGCCTCCGCCGCTGCCGACGGTTCCGGTAAGCGGCGGAAGGCGCGGGAGAGCGGCGGGAGGGCACCTCTCCCGCCGCCGATAACGGTGATCTCACGGCGAATCCGCCGCGATGACCACAATTATCGGACAGCCGGCCGGCGCCTGAAGAGATGGATATCTCGGTTGTGGCAGCAGCTGCTGCCGTTACCGAGATATCCCTCTTCAAAAAAGGGAGGTACATCGTCGTGCGCCGGTCGGAAAGTGGCTAATAGATGAGCAGATGGAGACCTCTCTTGCGTCTCTAAATCGCAAACCCCTGATAGAAAAGACAGGAGGCACGGGAGTACAAGGTAGCATGAGTGCCTGGCAGGATCAACGGCCAGTTGGTGGATCAGGAGGTTCCCAGAGGAAGCTGTACCGGATCAGCAGACTAGGCAGGAGACGGGAACTAGCTGGAACCAAGGATCACATACTGGAACAGGTAGCTCAGAGTACAGATGCACAGGAAGGTCAGGCAAGCCGGGTCAAACAGCCGGTCGGTACAGGAACAGGTGCAGGAGGCCGGGACGGAGTCACAGGACAGGCCGGGTCGGTAACAGGCAGGCACGGATGGATCGGAGGATAAGGCAGGAGCAGAGTCGTAGACAAGCCAGAGGTCCGAGGCAGGCGCATGGCAGAGGAGGTCACAGGTCAAGCCGGGTATACACAAGATCAGGTCAACGGATAATGCTCAGGAACGCTGTAGATCTGGCAGCAACGTTTGGGAGAAGCAGCTGAGTTTAAATAACCCGCCTGGCGCGGGCAATCGTTCACGCGTGCGTTAAATTTTTTATTTTTTTTCCCACGCTTGTCTTGAGACAAAACATGCGAAAATTGCAGCAAAATGCACGCTGAAAAAATGCAAGACACTCCATATCCAAAAGGTTCTGAGGCTTCTTTGGTGCTTTTGTCACGCATAGGGCAGCCCACTGGCTTTCTTATGCATAACCCACGAAAACGCATGAAAATGCATAAAAAACATAGCGGGAATATGCCTTGCTGCTACGTGAAGTGTGACTGGGGCCTTAAGTTTTTCTTTTCAAACACTTTTTATTAAACTTATTTTTTCCTTTTTACATAACACATACATACAATTCATTAAACAAAACACTTGTCTCCTTAATAGTTATACATTCCAGTAACATACAGTGAATACTTAAAGCGGAGTTCCGCCACATTTTTTATTTATTTTTTTAAAGTCAGCAGCTACAAATACTGCAGCTGCTGACTTTTAAAATAAGAACACTTACCTGTCCAGGGTGCCCGCTAATGCTCCCTCAGCTCTCGGGTGCTGTTGCCGCCTTCTTCGGTAAGGGAATCATGAATGGAAGCCTTGTGGCTTCACTTCCTGGTTCCCTACTGCGCATGCGCGATCCCACTAGTCCCTGCTATCTTCTGGGACCTGTGTGGCAGCACTTATACATCTATTTCCCAAAGACAACCTCTGGATATGACGCGGAGCACTCAACTTCTTTGGTCGACCATAGTGAGGCCTGTTCTGAGTGGAACCTGTCCTGTTAAACCGCTGTATGGTCTTGGCCACCGTCCTGCAGCTCAGTTTCAGGGTCTTGGCAATCTTCTTATAGCCTAGGCCATCTTTATATAGAGCAACAATTTATTTTTTTCAGATCCTCAGAGTTCTTTGCCATGGGGTGCCATGTTGAACTTCCAGTGACCAGTATGAGAGAGTGAGAGCGATAACACCAAATTTAACACACCTGCTCCCCATTCACACCTGAGACCTTGTAACACTAACGAGTCACATGACATTGGGGATGGAAAATGGCTAATTGGGCCCAATTTGGACATTTTCACTTAGGGGTGTACTCACTTTTGTTGCCAGCGGTTTAGACATTAATGGCTGTGTGTTGAGTTATTTGAGGGGACAGCAAATTTACACTGTTATACAAGCTGTACACTCACTACTTTACATTGTAGACAAGTGTCATTTCTTCAGTGTTGTCGCATGAAAAGATATAATAAAATATTTACAAAAATGTCAGGGGTGTACTCACTTTTGTGAGATACTATATATATTCGGGGCCTTAAGTTAATGGGCTGTCCTATGCATGCCCTGTAGAAATGTGTGAAAAGTGCAGAAACGTGAGCAGGAATGTGCGTTTCCACTGTGCGAAGTTCACTATGCAGTTTTTATTTTTATTTTTTACAGTTGCTATGTAAAAAAAATATTGTTTTAATCTTTATCGCTTACTTTTATATTGCATGGTAGGTGTAGGTTATGATAGTGTTGCAAATCACCCACTTCTTATGTCTCACAGTATGAAATGCTTCACGTGACTCCTCCGATGGGACCACAAGATGTACTAGTCAACAGCCCCGTGGCAGATGCAGGTGGCTGGGTGGATGTGGACAAGGAGACCCTCCAACATAAGAAGTACCCCAATGTTTTTGGCATAGGAGACTGCACTAATATCCCAACTTCAAAAACAGCAGCTGCTGTAGGTAAGCTTGCTTCTTCAAAATGTTTTTTGTTTCCAAGGGAATTTTTTTTTTCTACCCCACGATGCAGCTTGGATGAATAAGTAGACAGGATGTCAGGAACTATGGGTGTGAATGTTTCACACCCAATGTATGCGATACTAAACTCTGGTTTAAAAAAGAAATTCTATGCAAGTATTTATTCTTAACTCAAAAAATGCCCTTCTGTTGCTCTCAGCCTCCTCCACATCTCCAGATTCCCTTGTTTGTTGCTGTGATCAGACTTCCTGTTAGATGGTGGCTACGTTCATTGTCTATGGTCCCACTGCATGTAACAATGGAGCCACCCACGCTTGCTCATTCTTGAGATGGACTATGATAGGGGTGTGAAACTCAATTTCATTGCGGGTCGCACTAGCAGTGGGGTTGCCCTCAAAGGGCCTCTTGTATCTGGGGTGTGCTATGTACAGAGTGCAGGTTTCAGGAGTACGCTATGTACAGAGTGCAGGTTTCAGGAGTACGCTATGTACAGAGTGCAGGTTTCAGGAGTACGCTATGTACAGAGTGCAGGTTTCAGGAGTGCGCTATGTACAGAGTGCAGGTTTCAGGAGTACGCTATGTACAGAGTGCAGGTTTCAGGAGTACGCTATGTACAGAGTGCAGGTTTCAGGAGTGCGCTATGTACAGAGTGCAGGTTTCAGGAGTGCGCTATGTACAGAGTGCAGGTTTCAGGAGTGCGCTATGTACAGAGTGCAGGTTTCAGGAGTGCGCCATGTAGAGAGTGCAGGGTTCAGGAGTACGCTATGTGCAGAGGGCAGGGTTTAGGCGTACGCTATGTGCAGAGGGCAGGGTTTAGGCGTATGCTATGTACAGAGGGCAGGGTTTAGGCGTACGCTATGTGCAGAGGGCAGGGTTTAGGCGTACGCTATGTGCAGAGGGCAGGGTTCAGGCGTACGCTATGTGCAGAGGGCAGGGTTCAGGCGTACGCTATGTGCAGAGGGCAGGGTTCAGGCGTACGCTATGTGCAGAGGGCAGGGTTCAGGCGTACGCTATGTACAGAGTGCAGGGTTCAGGCGTACGCTATGTACAGAGTGCAGGGTTCAGGGGTACGCTATGTGCAGAGGGCAGGGTTTAGGCGTACGCTATGTACAGAGTGCAGGTTTCAGGAGTGCGCTATGTACAGAGTGCAGGTTTCAGGAGTGCGCTATGTACAGAGTGCAGGTTTCAGGAGTGCGCCATGTACAGAGTGCAGGGTTCAGGCGTACGCTATGTGCAGAGGGCAGGGTTTAGGCGTACGCTATGTGCAGAGGGCAGGGTTTAGGCGTACGCTATGTACAGAGTGCAGGGTTTAGGCGTACGCTATGTGCAGAGGGCAGGGTTTAGGCGTACGCTATGTGCAGAGGGCAGGGTTCAGGCGTACGCTATATGCAGAGGGCAGGGTTCAGGCGTACGCTATGTGCAGAGGGCAGGGTTCAGGCGTACGCTATGTACAGAGTGCAGGGTTCAGGCGTACGCTATGTACAGAGTGCAGGGTTCAGGGGTACGCTATGTGCAGAGGGCAGGGTTTAGGCGTACGCTATGTGCAGAGGGCAGGGTTTAGGCGTACGCTATGTGCAGAGGGCAGGGTTCAGGCGTACGCTATGTGCAGAGGGCAGGGTTTAGGCGTACGCTATGTGCAGAGGGCAGGGTTTAGGCGTACGCTATGTGCAGAGGGCAGGGTTTAGGCGTACGCTATGTGCAGAGGGCAGGGTTCAGGCGTACGCTATGTGCAGAGGGCAGGGTTCAGGCGTACGCTATGTGCAGAGGGCAGGGTTCAGGCGTACGCTATGTGCAGAGGGCAGGGTTCAGGCGTACGCTATGTGCAGAGGGCAGGGTTCAGGCGTACGCTATGTGCAGAGGGCAGGGTTCAGGCGTACGCTATGTGCAGAGGGCAGGTTTCAGGAGTGCGCTATGTACAGAGTGCAGGTTTCAGGAGTGCGCTATGTACAGAGTGCAGGTTTCAGGAGTGCGCCATGTACAGAGTGTAGGGTTCAGGCGTACGCTATGTGCAGAGGGCAGGGTTTAGGCGTACGCTATGTGCAGAGGGCAGGGTTTAGGCGTATGCTATGTACAGAGTGCAGGGTTGAGGCGTACGCTATGTGCAGAGGGCAGGGTTTAGGCGTACGCTATGTGCAGAGGGCAGGGTTCAGGCGTACGCTATGTGCAGAGGGCAGGGTTCAGGCGTACGCTATGTGCAGAGGGCAGGGTTCAGGCGTACGCTATGTGCAGAGGGCAGGGTTCAGGCGTACGCTATGTACAGAGTGCAGGGTTCAGGGGTACGCTATGTGCAGAGGGCAGGGTTTAGGCGTACGCTATGTGCAGAGGGCAGGGTTCAGGCGTACGCTATGTGCAGAGGGCAGGGTTCAGGCGTACGCTATGTGCAGAGGGCAGGGTTCAGGCGTACGCTATGTACAGAGTGCAGGGTTCAGGCGTACGCTATGTACAGAGTGCAGGTTTCAGGAGTGCGCCATGTACAGAGTGCAGGTTTCAGGAGTGCGCCATGTACAGAGTGTAGGGTTCAGGCGTACGCTATGTGCAGAGGGCAGGGTTTAGGCGTACGCTATGTGCAGAGGGCAGGGTTTAGGCGTATGCTATGTACAGAGTGCAGGGTTTAGGCGTACGCTATGTGCAGAGGGCAGGGTTTAGGCGTACGCTATGTGCAGAGGGCAGGGTTCAGGCGTACGCTATGTGCAGAGGGCAGGGTTCAGGCGTACGCTATGTGCAGAGGGCAGGGTTCAGGCGTACGCTATGTGCAGAGGGCAGGGTTCAGGCGTACGCTATGTACAGAGTGCAGGGTTCAGGGGTACGCTATGTGCAGAGGGCAGGGTTTAGGCGTACGCTATGTGCAGAGGGCAGGGTTCAGGCGTACGCTATGTGCAGAGGGCAGGGTTCAGGCGTACGCTATGTGCAGAGGGCAGGGTTCAGGCGTACGCTATGTACAGAGTGCAGGGTTCAGGCGTACGCTATGTACAGAGTGCAGGGTTCAGGGGTACGCTTATGTGCAGAGGGCAGGGTTTAGGCGTACGCTATGTGCAGAGGGCAGGGTTCAGGCGTACGCTATGTGCAGAGGGCAGGGTTCAGACGTACGCTATGTGCAGAGGGCAGGGTTCAGGCGTACGCTATGTGCAGAGGGCAGGGTTCAGACGTACGCTATGTGCAGAGTGCAGGGTTCAGGCGTACGCTATGTGCAGAGGGCAGGGTTCAGACGTACGCTATGTGCAGAGGGCAGGGTTCAGGCGTACGCTATGTGCAGAGGGCAGGGTTCAGGCGTACGCTATGTGCAGAGGGCAGGGTTCAGGCGTACGCTATGTACAGAGTGCAGGGTTCAGGCGTACGCTATGTACAGAGTGCAGGGTTCAGGCGTACGCTATGTACAGAGTGCAGGGTTCAGGGGTACGCTATGTGCAGAGGGCAGGGTTTAGGCGTACGCTATGTGCAGAGGGCAGGGTTTAGGCGTACGCTATGTGCAGAGGGCAGGGTTCAGGCGTAAGCTATGTGCAGAG
This sequence comes from Lithobates sylvaticus, assembly GCA_028564925.1. NCBI lineage: Eukaryota > Metazoa > Chordata > Amphibia > Anura > Ranidae > Lithobates > Lithobates sylvaticus. Next base: position 543,964,234 of record CM053029.1, read on the forward strand.
GGCAGGGTTTAGGCGTACGCTATGTGCAGAGGGCAGGGTTTAGGCGTACGCTATGTACAGAGTGCAGGGTTTAGGCGTACGCTATGTGCAGAGGGCAGGGTTTAGGCGTACGCTATGTGCAGAGGGCAGGGTTCAGGCGTACGCTATGTGCAGAGGGCAGGGTTCAGGCGTACGCTATGTGCAGAGGGCAGGGTTCAGGCGTACGCTATGTGCAGAGGGCAGGGTTCAGGCGTACGCTATGTGCAGAGGGCAGGGTTCAGGCGTACGCTATGTGCAGAGTGCAGGGTTCAGGGGTACGCTATGTGCAGAGGGCAGGGTTTAGGCGTACGCTATGTGCAGAGGGCAGGGTTTAGGCGTACGCTATGTGCAGAGGCCAGGGTTTAGGCGTACGCTATGTACAGAGTGCAGGGTTTAGGCGTACGCTATGTGCAGAGGGCAGGGTTTAGGCGTACGCTATGTGCAGAGGGCAGGGTTTAGGCGTACGCTATGTACAGAGTGCAGGGTGTAGGCGTACGCTATGTGCAGAGGGCAGGGTCTAGGCGTACGCTATGTGCAGAGGGCAGGGTTCAGGCGTACGCTATGTACAGAGTGCAGGGTTTAGGCGTACGCTATGTGCAGAGGGCAGGGTTTAGGCGTACGCTATGTGCAGAGGGCAGGGTTTAGGCGTACGCTATGTACAGAGTGCAGGGTTTAGGCGTACGCTATGTGCAGAGGGCAGGGTTTAGGCGTACGCTATGTGCAGAGGGCAGGGTTCAGGCGTACGCTATGTGCAGAGGGCAGGGTTCAGGCGTACGCTATGTACAGAGTGCAGGGTTCAGGGGTACGCTATGTGCAGAGGGCAGGGTTTAGGCGTACGCTATGTACAGAGTGCAGGGTTTAGGCGTACGCTATGTGCAGAGGGCAGGGTTAAGGCGTACGCTATGTGCAGAGGGCAGGGTTCAGGCGTACGCTATGTGCAGAGGGCAGGGTTCAGGCGTACGCTATGTACAGAGTGCAGGGTTCAGGGGTACGCTATGTGCAGAGGGCAGGGTTTAGGCGTACGCTATGTGCAGAGGGCAGGGTTCAGGCGTACGCTATGTGCAGAGGGCAGGGTTCAGGCGTACGCTATGTGCAGAGGGCAGGGTTCAGGCGTACGCTATGTACAGAGTGCAGGGTTCAGGGGTACGCTATGTGCAGAGGGCAGGGTTTAGGCGTACGCTATGTGCAGAGGGCAGGGTTTAGGCGTACGCTATGTGCAGAGTGTAGGGTTCAGGCGTACGCTATGTGCAGAGGGCAGGGTTCAGGCGTACGCTATGTGCAGAGGGCAGGGTTCAGGCGTACGCTATGTGCAGAGGGCAGGGTTCAGGCGTACGCTATGTGCAGAGGGCAGGGTTCAGGCGTACGCTATGTGCAGAGGGCAGGGTTCAGGAGTACGCTATGTGCAGAGTGCAGGCTTCTGTGTTTACAAGTGACAACGGGGAGCAGAGGGTGAGAGGTGGGGGAATGGAGTAACGCCACATTCCGCCTGTAAAGCTTGGTGCGAGGGGCCACACGACAAGGCCTGGTGGGCCACATTCGCCCCGCGGCCTTGTGTTTGACAAATATGGACCATGGGATCTTGTTGACAATCAAGACGTCGGCTGGCTTGTTTTTTGTTTTACATTCATGTGTCCCATGAACACTGTCATGTCCAGCATCCTCCTTTTTAAATCGTTATTGTTTTGTTTCTACTACAGTTTACCTTTTTGTCCTCAATAACAATAAAATGTTATGATGATAAATCTTAATGATAGTTATTTGCCTGTAGGCGAGGGCGTCTTATGCAACAAAATTATTATTTTTGCTTGATTAATGTTATGCTTTGCATTTGACAAGCGTACAAGTTAAGTTTAAAGGGTATGACAAGCCAGAAGCTTTCCTTTTTAGTTTTGGATAGATTGGGGAAGCTTTGTCTGGTTCTTACAAGGCTGTGTTAGACGGTATTACCAGACAATAAGTGAGACACACAGACTGCAATACAAACCACACAAGTTCTAGCTTCTCCCTACTCCGCTGAAAAAAGAAATGTTATTCTCTTTGTGTGGCTCTTGTAGTTTTTCCTTTGCTAGCTGTCTGGTAAAACCATGACAGTAATGCCGCGTACACACAGCAAATGTGCGATCGGAGCTTGTTGACGGAAATTCCGACCGTGTGTAGGCTCCATCAGACAGTTTCCATCAGAATTTCCGTCGCACAAAATTTGAGATCTGGTTCTCAAATTTTCCGACAACAAAATCCGTTTGCGTAAATTCCTATCGTGTGTGGACAATTCCGACACACAAAGTGCCACGCATGCTCGGAATCAAGCAGGAGAGCAGCACTGGCTATTTAACTTTAATTTTTCTCGGCTCGTCCTACACGTTGTATGTCACCGCGTTCTTGACGTTCGGAATTTCTGACCAACTTTGTGCGACCGTGTGTATGCAGGACAAGTTTGAGCCAACATCCGTCAGAAAAAAAAACATAGGATTTTGTTGTCGGAATGTCCGTTCGTGTGTACGCGCCATTAGTGGGGGGGCTATCTATCTAAAGCCAGCCATACTTGGATCGGAATTTAAATGAATTTCCATCCATGTATGGGCAGGCTGATTGTACCCAAGTTTATTCATTGATCGATTTGCTTACAGCCAGTCTGTCGGATCTTTCTACATGCAAATCACTGCCAGTGGCTATAGCTGCTAGCAGTAATCATTGTATTGTGCCGGCCAGGAAGGATTCCTGTGTCACACTGACTGTGGTGGAAGTAAAGAAAATCCATTCATGGCTCGCCTAATGCCCCATATGCATGATCAGAAAATCGTATAAAAAAAAATACTGCTTTCGAATCGATCATACGATAATTTAATGGTTGGTACACAGCTTTCAAGAACCGATCATGACAGATCATCCAATATTATCCGATGGAACAAACGCAAAGATTTTTCTTATTAGGGCAGATTGTGCGGTTTATTTATTTATTTATTTTTTTGTTTAATCAGTTCAGTATTCATCTGAAAATACAATACAAATACACTAGGGCCGAAAACAACTAATCGATTATGAAAATAGTTGTCTCCTATTTTCATAATTTATTAATCGGCCAGCCGATTAGTTGGCCTGCATACAGAATGCATTATTTGTTTACATATCAGGAAATACAGTGCAGCACACATGCAGCTCAGTACACCGTCCATATATGTCAGTAATTGCCTGAGAACTTGTGAATGTGAAAGTGTGAGGAGCAATGCCTCATGGGACATGTAGTCCTGGGCAGGAAGTGAGTGGTTCTAAAGACAGATTTTTTATTTTTATTTTTTTACCTTGCTATAGGGGAACTCTATACTATACTTTGCAGCTTGCTATTGGGGCGCTCTGAAGACAGGAGGAGCCAGAAGCGTCGGGGGATTCTTTGACTTAGACATTTTCTATTCTTCTCCGTTAATTTTTTTTTGACTGTGGTCAAAAACTAACGTTGATTTGACCCCACTAACAATTAGAAAATGAATGAACGTTCTTTTTGAAGGAACACACTGTTTTTGTATGGCCAGCATAAGTGACAGCAGGCGCAGGGAGCTTTTATCAAGTCACCTACCTATGACAAAGGAGTCTGTCATATATAATATATAACAGTTCTGTCTGAAAATCCACAAAACAGTCTTTAATTATTTTTAGTTTTTTATTTAAATAAGAAAATTTGATCTGAATCTGATGATATTAACCAGATTCAACCTCTAATAGTATATACAGTATATATCTCCTCTAATAGTATATATACAGTATATCTCCTCTGTCTGTTATTCTCAGAGTGGATTCAAGATTTTGCTCCCGTACCATATACCGTATTTATCGGCGTATAACATGCACCAGCGTATAACACGCACCCCAAGTTTAGGAGGGAATTTTAAGGAAAAAAAGTTTTAGGAGAGAAGTTTAGGGAAAAAAAAAACTTACATTTAAGCGTCATTTGCAGCCTTTCCCAGCGTCATTTGCAGCCTTTCCCAGCGTCATTTGCAACCTGCCCAGCGTCATTTGTAGCTTGCCCAGCGTCATTTGTAGCTTGCCCGGCGTCATTTGCAGCTTGCTAGTGTCATTTGCAGCTTGCTAGTGTCATTTGCAGTTCGCCATCTTTTAAATTTCCCGCCGCGAGAAATACCGCGCATGCGCGGCCGAAAAAGACCGAACCGCGGCCGAAAAAGGCCGAAGTGCGGCCGAAAAAACCAAGCCGACTGTTCAGCTCCGCTCGGAGTCCCGCCTCCCCGCTGTTTCGGGAGCGAGCGCAGGGAAGCGGGACTACGATCGGAGCTGAACAGCCGGCTTCGGTCTTTTTCGGCCGCGCTTCAGCTTTTACCGGCCTTTTTCGGCCGTGGTTCGGCCTTTTTCGGCCGCGGTCGCCATTTTTCGGCGCCGCAACCGATTTTTGTCATTTTTTTTTGGGTATCGGCGTATAACACGCACCCACGACTTTCCCCCGATTTTAAGGGGGAAAAAGTGCGTGTTATACGCCGATAAATACGGTAGTTGGTTATTTATATTTACCACTGCATAGAGATATTTAAAAAAATTATTTTAAACTTTACATATTAACAAAACTATACACCATGCTTTTTTTAAGGTTATTATCCGATTAATCAAAACAATAATCGGCCAACTAATCGATTATGAAAATAATCTTTAGTTGCAGCCCTAAAATACACTACAACACATGACATCACTTCCAAATTTTTGTTCTGTCGTATGAGAATTTTCAAAAAAATTTTATGAACCTCTTAATTTTCGATATGAGACTAGCATGTAAAAAAAAAAAAACGGACGATCATTCATCCGATGATCTCATAGGCAGGTTTCACACTGGGGCGGTGCGGGCGGCGGCGGTAAAGCAGCGCTATATTTAGCGCTGCTTTACCGTCGTTTTAGCCGCGGTATACGGCCACTAGTGGGGTGGTTTTAACCCCCGCTAGCGGCCGGAAAAGGGTTAAAACCCCCGCAAAGCGCCAATGCAGCTGCGCTTTGCCGGCGGTATTACCGCGGTATCCCCGCGGTGTCCCATTGATTTCAATGGGTAGGAGCGGTGAATACACCGCACCAAATATGCTGCTAGCAGGACTTTTTTCCTTTAACTCCGGCTTTCACACTGGAGTTAAAGGACCCGCTCTTTTCAGGAGCTATACAGGCGCTATTTTTTGCACTGTAGCTCCTTAAAAACGCTTCAGTGTGAAAGGGGCCATAGTGTACCAGGCATTAGGCTGGCTTCACACGTGTGCGATGTGCGAAACCCTGCAAATCCTGTGCGGGTTCCCGCATCGCACCTGAATCGCCGGCGGTTCACACTGACCTCTACAAACTGCTGCTGCGTCAATGGAAAGTTAATGACACCCCCAGATCAGATCGCAGTGTGAACTGTGAAATGGTGCAGGTTCGGATTTCATGGGTGTGAATCCGATTCCAGTGCGGACTAAAAGAGGGTCCTGCACCTTTTTGGTGTGAATGCCATGCAATTTCAGCCATACAATTTGTCTGAATTCGCATTGCACAGACATTGCATGTGATTTGCACAGGCAGGTAAAAACCTGACAGGGGGTTTAATCCTTGCCCACATCAGTTGCAGATAAATTATCACTGACTGGATGTGCCTGTCTGTCATGAATGTCTTATAATATTTCTCAATACAGCAAGGACACACACTGACCACTGATCTGTTCATCTAATACAATGCTTTAATGGAATACATTCAACTAATTAACTATTTTACAATATATTGAGCTGTTATAATGTAACAGTCTCACTAGATTGCATAAGGGTGATTTCTAAAACCTGCACAGTGTCCTTCTTATCTGCACGCTACATGCAACTGTCACATGACTGATAATAGACTGCTTCACTTGTATTACTTTGTGCTCAGCATGTACTAGAGAGGTAGTACAATGTGTCCCGGATTAGTCTTGGAAGCGTCTAAAGCAGCTGACAAGTCATACGTTCCCTCTACCCTCTACGTTCACAACTTGAATAAACTCCACATTGGCTTTTCTTTGGAGCCACATGGTTAGGAATATCTACAATAATATCAAGTTAGGGTGGTCATAGCTGTCCACATGTCTTATTGGAATGTACAGTATTTTATATGTTGAACCTTCTGTTCCTCAATAAAGTCCTAACCTCTCTGTATGGTCCCTATTAGGCCCCTTTCACACTGGGGCGGGGAGCCGCGGTGACGGTAAAGCAGCGCTATATTTAGCGCTGCTTTACCGTCGTTTTAGCCGTGGTTTTCGGCCGCTCGCGGTGCGGTTTTACCGCCGTAGCGGCGCTTACTGCCATAGCGGCGCTCGCGGTGCGGTTTTACTGCGGTTTTACCGCCGTAGCGGCGCTTTGCGGCGGTATTGCCGCGGTATCACCGCGGTGTCCCATTCTAATCAATGGGAAGGAGCGGTATAGGAGCGGTGAACACACCGCTCCTATACCGCTCCAAAGATGCTGCTAGCAGGACTTTTTTGACCGTCCTGCTAGCGCACCGCTCCAGTGTGAAAGCCTGCGGCTTTCACACTGGAGTTAAAGGGGCCGGATTTTTTCAGGCGGTATACAGGCACTATTTTTAGCACTGTACCGCCTGAAAAACGCCCCAGTGTGAAAGGGGCCTTAAGATAAGAGAAGTCTAAATCACACAGAGATTTGAGGACATCTAAGGACACTTTATGGTGACCTTGTTTGACCATGAAATTTCCACTAGAATTGCTCCTTCTCCGATGGATAAGTTGTGTAGAGTCATAGTGACCCAGTTTATGAGGACAAATGCAGTTTTAGTGAACAGTATAATCTGTGCAGCTTTATTTAGATGTTGTGAACTGTGGATCCAGCAGTTTGGTGGATCCTCACATGTCAACTAAGACATCTTACCACCTATTCAAGGAAGACTTGTTTTGGAGAACTTCACGTGTATGGAAGAGAGCAGAGCGCTTTTAACTCCTCATACAAGGACTATTCAGTGGAGAAAAGGAACCACCGCTCCAGGATAGCCCTCCAGGGCGGATGCTATTCTTCCTGTTAATGAGCCACAGGTGCTGGCTGATACATACACAATAGGCAGGCAAGCAGGAAAAAACTCCGGATAGCCGCACACCGGAAAAAGACTTAAAATCCTGTATTTTTATTGGAAATCGTGGGTCACATCACATCAAATAGTCCACAGCAAAGGGAAAGGGTACAAAAGCTGGCGCGTTTCGCACTAGAATTAGTGCTTACTCATAGCTATGAGTAAGCACTAATTCTAGTGCGAAACGCGTCAGTTTGGTACCCTTTTCGTTTGCTGTGGACTATTTGATGTGATGTGACCCACGATCAATAAAAAATCCAAACGTATAGTGCTATAAAGTGTTACAATCCTATGTGGTAAATGCCATGCATGTAATGCAATCCTATACGGTTAGAAATTGCAATCCAATACTGAAATACCAATGATAATCCTCTGCGATTAAAAATTGCAATCTCATGCGATAATGCTGCAATCTGACGCAGCCTAATTATATATTATATATTGTGATCATATGCAAATTGGAAAATTGCAATCTTCTGCTATATTACTACTGGTTATCCTATGCGATTACAAAATTGCAATCATGAAAAACTGCTGCAGTCCTGTGCAGTCAGCACAACACATGTATTGTGTTCCTCTGCAGTTGGAAATTGCAGTCTAGTTCTATAATACCAGTGATAATCCTATGTGATTTAAATGTGCAATAATATGTGATAATAGTAAAGCATATGCAATGATTGCAGTCTAGTGCTACAATGCCAATGATAATCCTATGCGATTAAAATTGCAATAATATGAAATAATAGTAAACGTGTGCAATAATAACAGTACCAATATAAGTGACTATTGCAGCTCTACTTATAAAGTGCATCCACATTCAATTATTACTATAAAACACAAATATAATGTGCTGAAAGTGCTCTTGTGCAAAACTGATTGTGCATTAGTGTGCCAATAATAACCTTCAGCATTGGTGTCAGTGGCAGCAATAACCACACTACCCCTACATTGTACACATACAGTGTTCATTGGTCACTTACCTGAACCTCCCTCCCCAATGATGTTGGACTGGAACTATACTCCATAGTGATATAGATCACTCCAGCTAACAGGCAGTGCCAGCGTCATTCAGGTGCCAAGTGCTGGAACACCAAAAACATTCTAGCACTCGGCACTCCCTGCAATTTTGCATAGGCTGTAGCTGGGAACTTATAAACCGCAAAAGAAGTCCTTGCCAGGTGGACATCCCTAGTCTATGGCATTTAGAAAATCAAGGCAAAGGAAAGTTTTACACAGCACCTAATCAGAATCTGAGTAATGCTAATATTTTACATATAAAACAGAAAATAAGAGCAAACTACAATCATTGCACAGGAACTGCTATTATTTTGTTGTGTATAAGGTGTTTAATACTAAATCTATGAGAAGATTCTAATGATAATCTTGTTGTGTTTGGTTTTAGCTGCCCAGTCAGCAGTACTGGACAAGACTATTTCCTTGGTTATGAAAAATCAAAAGTCCTCTGCCAAAGTAAGTAATATATGAATATGTGACATCCATCTAAAGTGCTTCATTCAGAAGTCCCCATTTTTTTCCAAGACCTGAGCCTGTGAGAATCTACAGGGGAAGAGTCCGGGGGTGTAGAATAGGTAGTAGTGGAAGGAGAACGGGCATAGTGGGGTTAGTACCGAAAATTTCTACTGATAAGCTTTACATGTTAAAAAAAAAAAAAAAAAAGATCTATTGGTCTATAGTGAATATCTTTTTCATGCACTGCCAATTCCCCCCGATGCCAAATTTTGCTATATATTACTTCAGACTTAAAGTAGAAGTCCGGTCTAAACCAGATCTGAGCTTAAAAGAAGTATGGGTTTTGTTTTTTTCTTTGGAGTTATACTTACCTAGGTGGATGTGGAATCGGCCCGATGCTGCATTTGTCCCGACCGGTTCCAATACTGAGAACCGAGCGATAAAACACTGCTAATCGCTCAGTGCTTCATGAACAGAGAGCTGGTGACTAGCAGTCACCGCTCTCTGATCTGCCCCCCCCCCACACTCTCACTGGAGCACTGGACTGTGGAGGGGGATGGAGAAGCTGGCTCAGGATCTCAGCGGCTCGCTGAGAGGCTGAGCCAGGTTTCAGAGGTAGCCCCTGGAAGCCGCATGTCTAAGGTGTCATAGAGAGGTGAATGGAGTGGCAACCTCAGCCTGGACTCCAAAGAGGGCACATCCCAACGCGTTTCACTCCATCCCCACAGCTTAGTGAAACGTGTTGGGGCCTGGCCCGGTGTGAGGTTGCCACTCCATTTACCTCTATGGGATACCTTAGATGTGTGACTTCCAGAGGCTACCCCTTTTTTTCTTGAACCCTCGCAGGGGCCAGGACAGGCTCCATCCCCTGTCAGAACCCTAACAGCAGCTGTGGATGCACCGTTCACATAAAACCCCCTCTCTATTGAGCGGCACACACATCCTTTCCAGGTCACAGGCTGAGCCAGGTGCTGGTTCAGGCTCCTTGGTGGATTCCAACCATATAGTGCTGATCTTTTCCTAGCCTTGACCGGCTCTGTGACATCAGTCAACAGTGGGCTTCGTTCTGCATTCCTGTGATATCTCTCCCCTGAAGCCGATCATGTGCCTGGACCAGAGCACCCTTAGATTAGGTAAATATGTGCATCTTTCCTTTACAAGGTAGATACTACAGGTGTTAGAAGAGGGCTGGGACCAGATTTAGGCTAAGATAGGTTTAGACTGGATTTCTACTTTAAGTCTGATATATAATATACAGTGCCTTGAAAAAGTATTCACACCCCTTGAAATTTTCCACATTTTGTCATGTTACAACCAAAAATGTATAAATGGTTTTCAATTTTTTAATTTTTTTTACAAATATGTGAAAAGTGTGGCCCCCCTTTACTCTGATACCCCTAACTAAAATCCAGTGGAACCAATTACCATCAGGAGTCACCTAATTGGTAAATAGTTCACCTGTGTGTAATTTAATCTCTGTATAAATAAAGCTGTTCTGTGAAGCCCTCAGAGGTTTGTTGGAGAACCTTGGTGAACAAGCATCATGAAGGCCAAGGAACACACCAGACAGGTCAGGGATAATGATATGGAGAAGTTTAAAGCAGGATTAGGTTATAAGAAATCTCCCAAGATTTGAACATCTCACGAAGCACTGTTCAATCCATCATCCAAAAATTGCAAGATTATGACACAACTGCTAACCTACCAAGACATGGCCGTCCACCTAAACTGACAGGCTGGGCAAGGAGAGCATTAATCGGAGAAGCAGCAAAAATGCCCATGGTAACTCTGGAGGAGCTACAGAGATGCACAGCTCAGGTGGGAGAATCTGTCCACAGGACAACTATTAGTCATTTACTCCACAAATCTGGCCTTTATAGAAGAGTGGCAAGAAGAAAGCCATTGTTGAAAGAAACCCATAAGAAGTCCCATTTGAAGTTTGCGTGAAGCCATGTGAGGGACACAGCAAACATTTGGAAGAAGGTTCTCTGGTCAGATGAGACCAAAATTTAACTTTTTGGCCTAAAAGCAAAACGCTATGTGTGGCAGAAAACTAACACTGCACATCACCCTGAACACACCATCCTCACCATTAAACATGGTGGTGGCAACATCATGTTGTGGGGATGCTTTTCTTCAGCAGAGCCAGGGAAGCTGGTCAGAGTTGATGGGAAGGTGGATGGAACCAAATACAGGACAATCTTAGAAGAAAATCTGTTAGCCTGCAAAAGACTTGAGACTGGGGCAGAGTTTCTCCTTCCAGCAGGACAACAACCCTAAATATACAGCCAGAGCTACAATGGAATGGTTTAGATCAGGGGTGCCCAACCTTTTGAGGAGCGAGGGCCACTTTAGCGACTTGGTAACCGGTCGCGGGCCACAATGACCGTAGCGGGCGGATGGCAGGTCTGTGTCCTCTCTGCATATGTAGAGCAGACACAGATGCAGCCCGCTCTACCCTAAGGGCCCTCTGATCTGCCCAAACAGAAGGGGACAAATCCCCTTCTGTATTTTTAAGCAGATCGGATTGCAGATAGGCGGGTGTAAGCAGACACAAGTCCGTTTACATCTGCCGCTCTATAGAGGTGAATGGAGGGTCCGATTGGGTCCGCCTGAAAAACAGACAGGCAGACCCCATCGGACCGATCATGTGAAAGGGGACTGAGGCCCCTTTCACACTGAAGCACAGCGGTTTACCTGCATCTCAACTGACCTTGATCTTCACTTCTTCCTTAGGATTCCTGCAGCTGGTTGCTGCTGTCCCCCAGGTGGTTATAACTGGTGGCTGCTGCTGGCTGTCCTCCAGGGCTGGTACTGCTGGCTGGTACTGCTGTTGGGTACTGCCTGCTGGTACCGCTGGCAGATACCACTGGCTGGTACTGCTGGCTGTGCTGGTGGGTACTGGTGCTGCTGGTGGGTACTGGTGCTGCTGACTGGTAATGGTACTGCTGACTGGTAATGGTACTGCTGGCTGGTACTGCTGTTGAGTACTGGCTGCTGCTAATGCTGGCTGATACCGCTGTTGAGTACTGGCTGCTGCTAATGCTGGCAGATACCGCTGGCTGGTACTGCTGGTTGGTACTGGTACTGCTGGCGTGTGCTGGTGGGTACTGGTGCTGCTGGCTGGTAATGGTACTGCTGGTGGGTACTGATACTGCTGGTGGGTACTGGTACTGCTGGCTGGTACTGCTGGCTGATACCGCTGTTGAGTACTGCCTGCTGCTAATGCTGGCAGATACCGCTGGCTGGTACTGCTGGTTGGTACTGGTACTGCTGGCGTGTGCTGGTGGGTACTGGTGCTGCTGGTGGGTACTGGTGCTGCTGGCTGGTAATGGTACTGCTGGTGGGTACTGATACTGCTGGTGGGTACTGGTACTGCTGGCTGGTACTGCTGGCTGATACCGCTGTTGAGTACTGCCTGCTGCTAATGCTGGCAGATACCGCTGGCTGGTACTGCTGGTTGGTACTGGTACTGCTGGCGGGTACTGGTACTGCTGGCGTGTGCTGGTGGGTACTGGTGCTGCTGGTGGGTACTGGTGCTGCTGGCTGGTACTGGTGCTGCTGGCTGGTACTGGTACTGCTGGCTGGTACTGGTGGCGGGTACTGCCTGCTGGTACCGCTGGCAGATACCACTGGCTGGTACTGCTGGCTGTGCTGGTGGGTACTGGTGCTGCTGGTGGGTACTGGTGCTGCTGACTGGTAATGGTACTGCTGACTGGTAATGGTACTGCTGGCTGGTACTGCTGGCTGATACCGCTGTTGAGTACTGGCTGCTGCTAATGCTGGCAGATACCGCTGGCTGGTACTGCTGGTTGGTACTGGTACTGCTGGCGTGTGCTGGTGGGTACTGGTGCTGCTGGATGGTAATGGTACTGCTGGCTGGTAATGGTACTGCTGGTGGGTACTGGTACTGCTGGTGGGTACTGCTGGTGGGTACTGGTACTGCTGGCTGGTACTGCTGGCTGATACCGCTGTTGAGTACTGCCTGCTGCTAATGCTGGCAGATACAGCTGGCTGGTACTGCTGGTTGGTACTGGTACTGCTGGCGGGTACTGGTACTGCTGGCGTGTGCTGGTGGGTACTGGTGCTGCTGGTGGGTACTGGTGCTGCTGGCTGGTACTGGTGCTGCTGGCTGGTACTGGTACTGCTGGCTGGTACTGGTGGCGGGTACTGCCTGCTGGTACCGCTGGCAGATACCACTGGCTGGTACTGCTGGCTGTGCTGGTGGGTACTGGTGCTGCTGGTGGGTACTGGTGCTGCTGACTGGTAATGGTACTGCTGACTGGTAATGGTACTGCTGGCTGGTACTGCTGGCTGATACCGCTGTTGAGTACTGGCTGCTGCTAATGCTGGCAGATACCGCTGGCTGGTACTGCTGGTTGGTACTGGTACTGCTGGCGTGTGCTGGTGGGTACTGGTGCTGCTGGATGGTAATGGTACTGCTGGCTGGTAATGGTACTGCTGGTGGGTACTGGTACTGCTGGTGGGTACTGCTGGTGGGTACTGGTACTGCTGGCTGGTACTGCTGGCTGATACCGCTGGCTGGTACTGCTGGTTGGTACTGGTACTGCTGGCGGGTACTGGTACTGCTGGCATGTGCTGGTGGGTACTGGTGCTGCTGGTGGGTACTGGTGCTGCTGGCTGGTACTGGTGCTGCTGGCTGGTACTGGTACTGCTGGCTGGTACTGGTGGCGGGTACTGCTGGCTGGTGGCTGGTACTGGTGGCGGGTACTGGTGACGGGTACTGCTGGCGGGTACTGGTACCTGGTACTGGTGGCTAGTACTGGTGGGTACTGGTACTGCTGGTGGGTACTGGTACTGCTGGTGGGTACTGGTGGCGGGTACTAGTACTGCTGGCGGGTACTGGTGACTGGTACTGGTGGCTAGTACTGCTGGTGGGTACTGGTACTGGTGGCGGGTACTGCTGGCTGGTACTGGTACTGCTGGCGGGTACTGGTACTGCTGGTGGGTACTGGTACTGGTGGCGGGTACTGGTGACTGGTACTGGTACTGCTGGTGGGTACTGGTGACTGGTACTGGTGGCTTGTACTGCTGGTGGGTACTGGTACTGGTGGCGGGTACTGCTGGCTGGTACTGGTACTGCTGGCGGGTACTGGTACTGCTGGCGGGTACTGATACTGCTGGCGGGTACTGATACTGCTGGCGGGTACTGGTACTGGTGGCTAGTACTGCTGGCGGGTACTGGTACTGGTGGCGGGTACTGGTACTGGTGGCGGGTACTGCTGGTGGGTACTGATACTGCTGGTGGGTACTGGTACCTGGTACTGCTGGTGGGTACTGGTACCTGGTACTGCTGGTGGGTACTGGTGCTGCTGGCTGGTACTGGTGCTGCTGGCTGGTACTGGTACTGCTGGCTGGTACTGGTGGCGGGTACTGCTGGCTGGTGGCTGGTACTGGTGGCGGGTACTGGTGACGGGTACTGCTGGCGGGTACTGGTACCTGGTACTGGTGGCTAGTACTGGTGGGTACTGGTACTGCTGGTGGGTACTGGTACTGCTGGTGGGTACTGGTGGCGGGTACTAGTACTGCTGGCGGGTACTGGTGACTGGTACTGGTGGCTAGTACTGCTGGTGGGTACTGGTACTGGTGGCGGGTACTGCTGGCTGGTACTGGTACTGCTGGCGGGTACTGGTACTGCTGGTGGGTACTGGTACTGGTGGCGGGTACTGGTGACTGGTACTGGTACTGCTGGTGGGTACTGGTGACTGGTACTGGTGGCTTGTACTGCTGGTGGGTACTGGTACTGGTGGCGGGTACTGCTGGCTGGTACTGGTACTGCTGGCGGGTACTGGTACTGCTGGCGGGTACTGATACTGCTGGCGGGTACTGATACTGCTGGCGGGTACTGGTACTGGTGGCTAGTACTGCTGGCGGGTACTGGTACTGGTGGCGGGTACTGGTACTGGTGGCGGGTACTGCTGGTGGGTACTGATACTGCTGGTGGGTACTGGTACCTGGTACTGCTGGTGGGTACTGGTACCTGGTACTGCTGGTGGGTACTGGTACTGGCACTGCTGGCTCTGGCACTGCTGGCTGTTGTCTGTGATCTCATTCTCAGGAAGCATCATGCGGCTGCAGTAGACAGCAGAGCCGATGCTTCCTGTCACAGGCGGAGTACATTTGATATCACTCCGCCTGTGAAGGAGCCGGCGCTATACAGGAAGCATCGGCTCTGCTTCCTTTAGCGGCGGCTCCGTTGTTCGCGCTGATGCTCGGAGATGGCGGGTCGGGGACCCGCGATCAGGGCTTGCCGACCCGCCATCTCGGAGCAAGACGTGGCGGGCCACCTCGGATGGCGCCGCGGGCCACATGTGGCCCGCGGGCCACCGGTTGGGCACCCATGGTTTAGATCAAAGCATATTCATGTGTTAGAATGGCCCTGTCAAAGTCCAGACCTAAATCCAATTGAGAATCTGTGGCAAGACTTGAAAATTGCTGTTCACAGATGCTCTCCATCCAATCTGACAGAGCTTGAGCTATTTTTCAAATGATAGTGGGCAAAATTTTCACTCTCTAGATGTGCAAAGCTGGTAGAGACATCCCCAAAAAGACTTGCAGCTGTAATTGCAGTGAAAGGCGGTTCTACAAAAGTATTGACTCAGAGGAATTTTAGATGGTTTGATTACTTTTTCAAATATATATTAAAAGAAAAGGGGCAGAAGCCCAACAAAACATGCAACCATAAATTCACAGTAGAGGTCGCAGCCATGTTTTAGTCTTTGACAGTACATATTCTAACAACCAATGTGTATCTAGAGATCATCCACCCATGGTATTTGTAATTGTCTTCTGGTCTCGAATACATGGGAATAAACCTAAACTTCCAAGACAAGTTGTATTGACGTAGGTCGAGAGGTCTTGATTACTTTTTCAAGCACTATAAAACAAAATGTGGCATCAGGGAATAACTGGCAGTGGATGAAACAGATATTCACTGTCTAACGACAAAGCTGGTCAAAATACATTTTTCCAATATGGAAACATGCATTGGAAAAGAATATTCTTTAGGAAAAAAAACCATATTCCTAGTGGATGTTTCTTTGAAGGACTAGAAGATATAGATGGCACATGCCAAATATGCTTGTATGTGGTTATCCTTAAGCTGGCAATATACAGAACAAATTTTCTGCTGAATTTCGCAGAACTGACTGAAATTCTCTCCGTGTGGCCCCGTCTGCACTCTCCCGGCTGACATCTTTTTTTTTTTTTTTTTTTTTTTCTTTAGCATTGTACCATTACTGTTTAGTAGTAGATATTAGTAGGGGACTTGTTAGTATGATATGGTATATACCACGTTGAGGACATCATTGTTGTACTCACTGATGCCAGTGGGGTGATTAGTAAATGTGTCTGCATGTTTTTCTGAAGATTTAAAATGTGCTGACCTGACCTATAAGTTCTTTTTTTTTTTTTGCAAAACTTTTTAGTGTTCATTTTGGATAGAGTGGAGAGGGGGTTGAACACCTATTCGATTTCCATTGCTGTCTGTGCCACTTTTAGGGAGATTTACCATTATTGAAAGTAAAAAAATATATTTAAAATTTTGGTTTGCCACAGAAAAGTAATAGAAAGGAAATTTTCCAATGGGGGAATTCCCTTAATTTGCAAGGATTATCTCTTAATTCCTGTTTGGCTATGGGACAGGAAGTGAAGGTAAATCTCCCCAATGGGACACAGATTGCAAAACGGGGTTATACCCTTCGTAATACTCTATCCAAAAAAAAAAAAAAAATGTTTATCTATAGTTCCACTTTTAAAGACTGAAACTTAAAACCATTCTTATTACATGTGTGATTTATTTACTGTATATCAATTTGGAAAAAGAACATTAGCTGAATCTGTTCTTTTGAAACTGCTGTACCTTGGTGAAGAAAAAAATTAAAAAAATAAAAATTACAATAATTGGGGATGTTTAGATTAGATTGAAAAACAGCTAGGCCATATATATATATTTGTATGGAGATGTTCATTGTTTGATGGAGTTATTAAAATGATTATCCTGAAAACAGTGATGCTCCTTTCAAGCATGAACTAAAAAAAAATCTCTACACAAGTAAAGAGTATATTCCTTGTTTAATGAATTCTAATGTTCTTCATTGTTTGCAGTATGATGGGTACACTTCATGTCCCCTGGTGACAGGCTACAGCAAAGTGATCCTGGCTGAGTTTGACTACAACCAGCAACCACTAGAGACCTTCCCCATCGACCAGAGCAAAGAGAGATGGTCCATGTACCATATGAAAGCAAACATGATGCCGTTCCTGTACTGGAATTTGCTTCTTACGTAAGTTATCTTCAAGAATTGGATTGTTTTTTACATTTTATTTCTCAGACGCCTTTACATTTGCCTCTATGAAGCGGCAAATGTAAATGGACTTGTAAGGAAAGAAATCTGTAAAGGGATGGTGGCGCTGTTCTAAAAGCTGTATAAAAATTTATATGGTGGGTGCACTCCTAGACAAAGCACACCTATAGAAATAAATATGTGTAAGTAAAAAGTGCAATGTGCATAGGGGTGATAAAGTGCATCAGAAAATATTTGTGTATAAAGTGAAACAGTGCAAGAAGATGCGCGCATATATATATATATATATATATATATATATATATATATATATATATATATATATATATATTTATATATATATATATAGCTATCCAAAGGCAACATCAAAAAAAAATTATAATAATAAATAAACTCCAGTGAGTATTAATCATGTGTATTCAGCCAGAAAAAAATGGAAAATAAATATATATGGAAAATAAATAATGATAACAAAAAAATATATAGAAATGTCCAAAGTATCAAAAAGTGAATGTCCAAAGTGTTAAACAGCCAAAAAGATAAATAAATGGGTAATAAATTAAATGAATTAAGGCGAAAAAATCTTTTGTGCAAAAAACACCACTGGAAATGAAGGTGACTTTTCAATGGAAATGAAGGTGACTTTTCAGTGCTCCCCTCTTTCCTCCAATGGCCCCTCTTGTATTTGCACTCACTAGAGCGCCCCACCCCTGCTGGGGTAACAGGCGTAAAACCTCCTTATCCGGATGGTGGTGGTAATCCTCCTGGTAATTACTGACCATCAGTGGTGCTTCCTCTCATGGGTGAAGTGGAATAAGTCAGCAGCGGGCAATCCACATGCATCAAAAAGGATGGTGCTCATAGCGTGAATCCATAAAAAACTTTTATTTTATTTAAAAAATGCTATAAAATATGTAAGTATAGGGGCCGCAGCACCCTTATAACTTTACAGCGGTAAAAAACACGCTATTCAGAACCGGAAGACGGAACACTCAGGAAGTGACGTATTGCGTACCAAGTAAAGTCCTGACTTGCGCGTTTCGTCATCAGAGGAGCTCAATGTAAATGGACTTGTGTCCGTTTACACCTGCCTACCTCCAATCCAATCTGCTAAAAAAAACAGACGGGGATTCATCCTATTCTGTCTGGTTGGAGGGTCCATAGAGTAGAGCGGGCTGTGTCAGTGTCCGCTCAGCATATGAGAAGTGGACACGGACCTGTTATCCGCCCGCTCCAATCATTGTGGCCCACGAGCGGTTACCAAGTCGTTTAAGTGGCCCTCGCTCTTCAAAAGGTTGGGCACCCCTGAGGTAGACTGTATGAGAAGACACTGTACCGGCTAACATTTGCAACATTCCATACCCATTGCTTACCTAAAAACACAGGCAACTAATCCCTGGGTGTGGCTTACAAATGCCTGTCGCCACTGCTGTTTCCCAAACCCTCCCTTTCATTGGTTGGCTAGAGGAGCATGTCTGTGGAAGGGTGCACAGGCATCGGCAGTGTTGAGTGCAGAACTGGCTTACAATGCCCTGGAATGGAGGGAGAATTAGGAGACAGACTGCCAGAGAGGTGAGTAATCTGATGCTGATTTTACAATAAACTGTGTAAATTTTAATTGCAATCTTGTGCTGAGGAAATAAGTAAACAAGAACTAGCAGTTCTTTTTTTTAACAAGAAAAAGAACTAGCAGTTCTAGTCTTAGAAAGTATTTTTACTAAAAAAAAAAAAAAAAAAGTAGTTGATGCTTGGAAAAGAGTAGAGGTAGTGAGTCGGTCAACAGTAAGTGGATTCAAACATGCTTGAGACAAACATAGATCTATATTTAGATTAAAAAAAAAAAAAAAAAAACGTATATAACTCAAAAAAATGAGGCAGACTTGATATTCTACTTGGTCTTTTTTATTTTCTGTCACTTGTCTATGTCTCTGAACCTTAAAACGTCTCTTTTCAGGGGATACTGGGGAGGTCCAGCCCCCTACAGGAAGATCATGCACCTTGGAATGAAATAATATGAACAATACAACCACTGTCACATTACAAGCCAAACAATCTGCTAAAATGCTTGCCGTGTAAGAAGGGACTGTCTACTAAAAGCTTACAGGAGTTTTGGTGAATATTAATTCATGTGCCGTCTCTGTAAACTCAGTAACTCACCATTCTCTTCAGACTTCTATTGCATCCAGAAACCTTTTTTTTTACAGAGATGATTGGGGATCGTATGACCACAGAGTGGTGCTGTGGATACAAGAATTGGGTATATAATGCCACGTCCTGATAAATTGGATTTTAAAGAATAGGTTTGCAGATGATAGACTTTATAGGCACAACACAGGTATAAATTAAAAATAGATTTATTACAAAAACATACAAAACAATTGCATTAAAATTCATTGGCTATTCACAAATATGCCTTGAAGCAGGAAAACACACCACCTACATAATATATAAAGTGATATACTTAAAATGAGGGACCAAACAGGTCACTATCCAATACTTAATGAAATGGCGTATAAGTAAAATAGATGGTGTGTCATAATACAGCTCAGCTCTACATGTTGCACCTATTCAAAAGACGCTTCTTCAGGAGGTAATGGCGTGTTCACAGATATCTCTACTACGCTCGGTGGCAGTCACTTAAGCGGAGAGTTGAAGGGGATTTCCATCCCATAGGAGGCCCTCTGGGAACTATTTACACATGGACAAAGAAGCTATACAATTAGTGGGGGGCAACTTGATTAATCCAGATATTGCCATATTAGTTACCATCAGCACTTCTTATTGGTTTTACAAGCCACCATCAATTGCCCCAAGGCTTCTTGTGTGAGGTCATCTCCGATTGATCTAGATTCTAGAAGCTATGTGAAGAGATCTCTCCCCCGTATTCCCAGCTGTGCTGTGGACTTTATTCTCTGCTTATTTCTCCCTTGTTTGATTATAAAACTAACACGCCATAAGCCCCTGAAGAAGCGTCTTTTGAATATGCGCAACATGTAGAGCTGAGCTGTATTATGACACACCGTCTCTTTCACTTATACGCTATTTCATTAAGTATTGGAGAGTGACCTATTTGGTCCCTTATTTTAAGTATATTACTTTTATATGTTATGTAGGTTGTGTGTTGTTCCTGCTTCAAGGCATATTTGCGAATAGCCAATGAATTTTAATGCAATTGTCTTGTAGGCTTTTGTAATAAATCCATTTTTAATTTATACCTGTGTTATGCCTATAAAGTCAATTATCTGCAAACCTATTCTTTAAAATTCTCTTTTTTACAGTGGACTCATGCTTTGACAAAACAAACTGCCCTTTTGTTTTTTTATCACTATTCTGCTGATAAATCATGTATTTTTTTACAGAAATCTTTCTACATTAATAAAGTCCTTAAATATTGTGTTGTGATTGCTTGTGTCATAGATATAAACCCAGTTATCTTAATTGCTAAATGGCTTTTGGTAGTAAATTTTGGTAGAAAGTTGTAAATCGTATATAGTATTGGAGGCTACACAAATGAAATGGATTCAGTTACTGGTTCTTGTGCATACGACATTATGGGGGGGGGGGGGGGCGCATTTACTAAACGCAATTAGACTGTGCACTTTGCAAGTGAAGTTGCACTCATTTTCCCCAGAACTTAGTTAATATGGTGAAGCTTCAATATGTGCAAAGAATACCCAATCAGGTTCAAGAAAAATTTTTTGTTTGCACATGATTGGGTGATCGAAATCAACAGGGTTTCACCACATTTACTAGGCTCTGGGAAGAATGAGTACAACTGCAATTGAAAACTGCACAGTCTGTTTGCCTGTGGCTGACCTACTTAAAGTGGAGGGTCACCCAAAAAAATAAAAAAGTGCATTAATAATCTTAAAATAATTTTTTTTTTTTTTTACATTTTCTTAACTTACATGAAACCGCTGTTGCTAGGCAGTCTTCCTAGTCTGCCTCTTCCTATTCCGCTGCGCTTACTCCTCTTTGGTGAGCGGCCCCGTTGCCTTCTGGGACATGTGTGTGTGTGTGTCCCAGAAAACAACGTGGCCATTCACAAAGCGCCCTGCGATTCGCGCATGCGCAGTAGGAGACCGTCGTTAAGATGGAGGCGCCGGCGGATCGGCCTCAGGGCGGCCGACATCACGGGATCGCTGGACAGGTAAGTGAGGGGAGCGAGCGGAGCCGATATACCGAAAGCCGTATTTTTGGCTAGTCTCGGCTCCTCTCGCAGTCCCGCCCACCTCCACTGATTGCGAGAGGAGCCAAGCGCCGACAACATAAAGAAATCCGAGTTCGGCTATTTTCGGCTCCTCTCGCAGCCCCGCCCCTGACTGCGAGCCGAGACTAGCCAAACTCGGATTTCTGTATGTTGTTGGTGCTCGGCTCCTCTCGCAATCAGTGGAGGTGGGCGGGACTGCGAGAGGAGCCGGCCCGAGACTAGCCGAAAATACACGCGGCTTTCGATATGTCACGCGGCGCTCTTCCTCTCCACTCGGCGCTAATTTTAAATCAAGCTGCATTGGGCAAGGCTGCAAAGGCACTGGGCAAGGCTGCAATGATGGACACTGGACAAGGCTGCAATGATGTGCATTTAAATGTAAGTTTTTTTTTTTCCTTAAACTTCCCTCCTAAACTTGGGGTGCGGGTTATACACCGATAAATACGGTAAATAATTTGTTCTTTGTTAATTTAGCCCAAAATGTATTCTGCTACATATCTTTGATGAAAATAACCCACATCAGTGTATGTTAGTCTGTAGGCAAGTTAGAGTCCAAAAAAGATGGTGTATATCTTAAAATTGATCAATTCTGATCAGTACTGACGGCCTACCTCATTGCTTGAAGCCTTAAAATGCCAAGACAGCACAGAAATCACATGACCCCTTTTCAGTCCAAGGTATTTAAGTAAGAGGCATGGTGGTTTTTCTTTTTAAGTTGTAATTTTTCGGAAAATTTATAATTTTAATTAATAATTTTTACATACTGTAACCTGTGGAGTACAGTGTCATCATATAACTGGTGCGGCGGTGACAGTACAAAAATACACTGTGACCAGAGCAATATAATGTTACCAAAGTAACATTGTATTACGCTGGGTAAGTGATCAGGATTTTTTTGTTTTTATACAATGCTTATAGCAATTCAGTGCTATAAGCAAACAAGCATTTTACTGACTGAAACGGATTCAGTTTGTTTTGTTGCGATTAGCTGTAATTGATCACATGGTACAGATGGGCTGTGATTGACCCTGTTTGTACCATGTGATCAAATGGATCAATCACAGCTAGCAACACAATGGATGGCATGAAAGGAAGCCATCCATTGCGTACAACTGTCACGTGACCTGCTGCGATTGGTCATATGGTACAGACACCGAGCTGGTACACTGATCAGTCATTGGCTGTGTCCCATTGGCACAGCCGGTGACGGATTGCATGGCCCCGCAAGTGGTGCTTTCTGAAAGAACATCATATGCTGTCCAGTCAGGATGGGAAAGCCACCTCTCGCCCATCATCCTAATATAGGCCGGGCGGGAAGGTGTTAAAGTGGAAGTAAAGTAAATTTTTCAAGCATTTTGCTGACATGCAGGGTATTTATGACAGAAGAGACCCTATCAGTGTCCTCCTGCCTGTCAGCGTGCAGGTACTAAAGTTATGTCATTGCGGCGTGGCCTATAAAATGGCTGAAGGGGCAGAACCCGGAAGGAACACTGGGACAAAAGGGAAGTGTCGGGGCACCTGCTGGCTTGATCCCACCACAACGCTGGAGAGCATAGTTTAACAGCTAAGTCTGCCATAATGTACTTATACACTGTGTATACTAGCACATTATGCATAACCCAGCTGGGGGACCCTAAAAAGAAAATGATTTAGCGGAGCTTACTACTTTAATATCCTTCAGCAAAGTGTAGTGATGGTTTACAAGTTACAGACAGTGAAAGCATTCTAAGTTGGTTAATGATAGTGTTGTAGACATTGTTAACTTAAACCAAGTATCATAGTTACGCGGTTCTAAATACCTGTTATGCTATTTGCATAGATGTTTTGTTTGGTTAGAGTACTGTAGCCAAGGTTGGAGTACATTCAGATAGCACCTTTAGAATCATACCGTATCTGCCACTAGCATATTCTGATAAGTAAAAGCATGACTGAAGTTCTAGCCCTTGCACCAAGGTTTCTTCATAGCCGTTACCACTGGGAAGGTTTGTCCTGACCTCCAATCTAATCCGACATCACCATGGGCAAAGGCAGCAGAGAAAAACCTGGCTGACGTTCCATTCAGTCCCTACTGTACTAATATATGTTCAGGTTACCATTGAGCATACATGATCTCACTTCCTGTCCTGGTAACTAGTGTCAGATACTATTAGGATGTTTCCTCACTTATTGTAACACAAACCACAATAAAAACTTTGTGCTGGTGACAAAGGGGATAGGAAATATCAGACAAAAGTGTTCTATCCCTTCCCTAAGGAGAAATTTTGTTCCACATTCAACTTCATACTGAAGTATTTTCTGATTGTGTGCAGCATATACTTGAGTTGTTTTATTACCAGGGTTTAATGATAGGACTACAAACACAATGGATTCCTAGCATAGCTTCCAGAGCCTGTCACAGAATTGGATGGATCCCAGCATAAGTATAGTCTATGGCTGCTGAGGAAATTGAGCCAAAACACAAATTCTATCTCCATAACTGGCACATGAAACCTAACACTGAACTCCATCCAGAGAGATGCAAAAGATTTCCATACAATGTCATTATTTAGTAAACAGTTAGGGACCTAGGATGGCCCTTGTACAATCTAGAGTGCTTCCTCAGTGGGAACACACCTGTAACTGCTGGACCTTTTCTTAACCTGTGTACTGCAGGCATCAGCTGTTACTGTAATGTGTAACAACGTCAGCGCTTATTGAAATGTAAATGACAAATATACATACATTCAAGACATCTGTGTAGAAGCCAATACATTATACTGCTGCCTATAGTGGGTTGGGACACTGGCAAACAGAAAAAAATGTATATAACCCCTCCTCTACCCAGCAAGCCCCCTTTTTTTCCTAGTATCCCAGGAGTTCGGATTTCCTTTATGCTGAAAAAAGTCTGGAGCCTTCTTTACTTAATTTTTTTTTTCCCTCAAAAGACTTCAGTAGAGACCCCTTACCACACAGACACTTAAGCTGGTTTCGGCTAGTTATGATGACCCTGTCTCTGAGGACTCCGTGAGTAAGGTCTGACGAGGCTGTTTGCATTATTGGATGCTGTGACAGACCTAGCTGGGACACAGGCTTTTTGAGAGGACTAAATGCGAGCCTCCTGCCAACCGATTATGGGCCCTGGATTTTAAGGGGCACGGGGTGAAGGAGAACCCCAGTCAGATTCAATGCTGTATATATGTGTATATATAATGTGTGTGGTCTCATGCTGTTGGGGCACACACTGTCAGATGCTAGTGTCATGAACTCAAGATGTTAATTGAGAGAGTTGATCACCTTGTCCTCAGTACAATGTAGGAGACGGTCCGTCTGTTACTGGTGGTCTCCTGCTATTGTGATGAAATGTCTTGTGGTGGTAATTATGATAATTTATAATCAACTGTGTTTAGCTCAGTGACAAATCTGACCTGTAGTGAAATCCTGATGAGTCACATTGGCTGCTTAAAGGGATTAGTTAATTAGCTCATGTTAAGTTGTTACAGGTGTATTGTTAGAGTAATATGAGCTGGCGGGGGGGGGGGGGGATCTTCTCTTCTACTGTATATAAATGTCAGTTTGGTTTTGTAATAAACAGTCCATGCTAGCACTAAGCAAGTGTCGTCTTGGGAGCGGTTGGAATATCTGATATCTATAGCCAGAATGGGAGGAAGTGATATATGACAAACGCACTCAAGAGGAGTGTAGGGACGTTCCGTCACAGATGTCTTTTCAAATTTCCAGCACTGGGTGGAGTGTTCCACACATGCAGCGCTCCTTTCCCAACATTTCCTCATCAGTACCAGCTACCCAGATTTGTGAGCACATGAGGTCTTACCTCACAGCATGACCTGGTTGCATTTGTGCGCTGCAGATGCAACAGGTTTTCACTAAGACGCAAAGGACAGTCTGCTGCCACAGCCAATACTTTCCTAGCATGGTTCTGGGGTTGTTTATTTGGTATGACCAGAAGAAACCAGCTCCCGTTACCAGAACCTGGACCCCCGTTGTCATATTTGGAGTCTTCCTCTGCTCCATCAGGCCTTCTCCATGATCACTCAGTATCTGAGTATAAACAGCTCAGAAGTCCAGAGGCACTAAGCATGCACCCCCTGCAGAGCCTGCCTCGGATTCACCTGAGCCATAAATGAAATTGGGATATTACCATCGCTGATTCAAAGTCCAAACTGTCCATCTTTGGAGATACTTTGAGGCACTGCACTGCAGTCTCCTGCTGTTTCGATTTACAAGTGGTTTCAAACATTATCAATGTAATGCATGTTAACCTGCATCTAGATTAGCCTTCCAGCCCTTGGGTCTTTTAGGGCTTCAACAGCTGAAAAGATTTTCGAACCTTTGCCTTGGAGGGCATGCATAAATGGTCTGCTTACTGAAGGATGCACCAGTGATCCACCTAAACAGGAATACCAATTAACATGAAGACACACATCATTTAGGATTTCCCTGACGCAGTACCTCCAGAAATCATAGTATGAATTAACGAGTTTAGTCCTCTGACCCGTGTTGGAGGTAACTTTTTTTTTTTTGTCAAACTGTCTGAATAAGATTTCCTCAACCACTGGGATCCTGAGAGTTAGCTGTCCTGCAGCCAAACACCAGCAAGCTTCAATGGGCTAGGCTAGGGCTTCCCAGGTGTATAGCATTGTCTGTTCCTCACTAACAATGTTTAACTTCCTGAGGGTCATTGGTCCCTTACTTCCCTTTGAGGGCTTACAGGGTTTTGAGGGAATACCCTCCTAAACAGTCTTTTTGCTTGTTGACATTTCAGTTTGAGGGCCTAAAATCAGAGTAATACATCCAGATGGTGAATATGGTGGTTTCCCAGCACAGATAGTCCCCACTTTACAAGGGGATCCCACTGTGACAGGTTGGTTTCCTGGCCTTAGCTCAGTTGGACATCACTAAAGTGTTGCAGGACTTTCACCTACAGGAAAGTTTGGTGTTTGTCCTGTGACAGGACAAGCAGCCAGGTTCCAACAATGCTGGGAATGCCATTGTTGACCACCGCCTTCCTGAGAGACAATACATCACCATTTGAATCTCCTCAGCTTGTAGTCTTCACACTGAAGAGTGTGTGTGTGTGTGGGTGGGTGTGTGTGGGGGGGGGGGGGCTGTGCTATTCTGGATTGTCAGCAGGCAGGACATACTGGCATCCTGCTGCAGGTGTGTTCTGGATTTTTAAATGGATGGGTGCCTGCTTATACTTTTATTCTTCTGGTGTATCATAACTAGCTTTGTGGGGTACATTTTGCTCACCCTACTCCCTTCTTCAGTCAGGCTAGACTTCATACTAACACTCTGGGGGTTTTCACCATTTTTAGGGGTCATTTCGACATCACTTTGGGATATTTAGGCAGCAAGGGCTCTCATACCTCAAGGTTATCTTGTGGGATTCTTGGCATAGAACCTCCTTTCCCTAAACCTTAAGGGTGAAATGTAATTTTGGCCTTCTCCTGTTGACTGCTTTTTATTTGTCCACGGTTCCTGTCTAGGGATTTTTAGTATATGTCCCCCCCCCCCCCCCCCCCTTATGTTGGTCTATATTAGCTCTCTCTGAAGTATAATGTTCAATTTTTGGTGGATTGTTGGTTCTCAACCTCTTGCTGGTTGAGGCCTAGTGTTCTTTGGGAGTCAATGAACACTTCTGTCCTGGTATGAAACACAAGGTCCATTATCTTTGAGCTTCCCTTAAGCCTAGTACACACTAGTAGCTTTATATGCAACCCAGCAAAGTCTGGGGGGAAATAAAAAAATAGTACACAGTACTAACCATCCAATGTTGGTACAGTAATCTCCCCTGCTGTTCTATTGTGTTCTGCCAGGTTACAATCACCCGCCAGAACACTCCAGTCAGCACTCTTAGCCATTGGCTGAGAGCTCCGATTGGGAACCGATCAGAAGACCTTTCTTTGTCATGCCTCTTTGACAGAAGCTGGCAGAATGTCAGGCGGTTTCTATTAAACCGGCCAATGCCATCCGATATTCAGTGTGTACTAGGCTTTAGTTATGGCAGTTGCTTGGCCTGCAGAGGGCTTTGCCTTTTATGGCTTAGATTCAGGTACTGGTCCTTCAGGAGATTCTGAACAGGCAGTTCCCCATTGTCTTCTCGTTGCCTGCCTAACTTTAGATACTGCAACCATTTCCGAATTGCAAGAGAGCTTGTTCTGTTGAAAAACAGACTTACTGGCTGGAGCACAAGATAAAAATAGGCGAAAGCCCAAAAAAGGGAAACTAATGAAGGCATCACATCCAAGAACTGGTATGCTGCAATATAATAAATCAGGGGTCTACAAACTTTCTAAACAAAAAGGGCCAGTTTACCATCATTCAGGCTTTAGAGCAGTGGTCTCCAAATGTGGCCATTTGCTTGCCTTTTTTCGGCTTGAGGAACTATTCATCCTCCCACTGGCCCAAGGATGGGGCATTATTCCTCCTCCCACTGACCACAAAACCTGAGACATTTTCTGCTCCCATTGGCCACAATCCAGTCCTGCTAAAGTCTGAAAGGCAGGAAAGTGGCCCTTTAAGGAAGTTTGGAGACCCCCTGCTTTAGAGGGACTGGACCGTGGTAGTGGAAGCAGAAAAATGTCCTAATGCTAGTAACAAGGACCCCGACATGGGTTTTAACCCTCCCTTACTCTATATAAAAATCAAAAAGTTCCACACACACTTTTTCCAACTTCCAGACTGGTTACCTAGGATTCATACCTCGTCACAGCACATAAAACATTCACATTCATACAGCATTATGGATACATGCATTAAAGAAAATCTGTGGCAGTTTTCTGAGACGTTTTTGATATTCAGAGTTTTTATACTTTAATACACATCACACACTGCCCATGCATAAATAAAAAAATGTATTCACAAAAGATATTAAACACAGCATGGTCATGCAAGTTTTATAAAAATTTCAAAAAGCAAGTTTGATGTACAACATGCTTTTATGTTAGTGCAAAAATAAATAAAAAGGCCAATCAAAAAAAATGATTCTATGTATATGTAATCCTATTTGACAAAAGGAATTGGCATTTAAAGCAAACCTGTAGTCCATTTTAAACTTTTGGGGTCGGTTCTTAAGTAGGACCTATGCAATGCAACTATTACCTTTATTAAATCAGAAAAATGTACCTTTTGTTCCCCTCTCAAAATTACCAACCCAGCCACTGCGTTCACAAGTTTTTTTTTTTTTTTTTTTTTACGGTTGGCCACAAAATAAGCTTTTCTGACTAAGAGCAGAAACCACATGGTTTTATCAAGTCTTAGCTCTAAATATTTTAATTTTTAAGAAATGGATGGAGCAGGAAAGGCTGTCAAATTTTAAATTCAGACTGTGCCCATCAGAGATTTTTTTTTCCCCCATTCTGCAAGTCATCCGGGACAGGAACAGGAACTACAAGGAAACTATGCCCATGGGGGACACAGAGCAAACATCTGCTTCATAGGAGGTTCACTTTAACTTTCATACTTTTCAGAATCAGGTGGACAAGCCAATTTTCACAACTCAAGCATTAGACACAAGAAAAGCCATAACACTATGTGGCAAATGTGATTTCTTGCTAGGATACCTAGGCCATGTACATGGATTCATAAATACCTAACCACCTTTGTGGCTCAACTGTAGTATTGTGCCAACATAATATGGAACCTAGGCCACTTTTTAAAGTGCACTGAAAAAACAAGCAAAAAAAAAAAAAATAATTATAAAAAAATTGTATATATTGCAGCTGGCCGGTCCATAAATGCAGTGGGGCCTCTTTTCTCCTAGATATTTGCTTGACAAAAAATCACCCCTGCCACAGTTACTCTGATCAGACAAAATATAAATAGGAGCTGCCATTGTATTGAATTCAGTCATCCAGTGACCAAAGCAAGGTCCACACACCAAGAATAATGGCAATATAGCAGATTATGCATTTACATTTAGTTTCCCTTTAAGGAAAAGTTTGGCAAGGCCTTTCTTCAGTAAGCCACAATGAATCTTTAGAACACATGCAGTGTCACCAGGAAGCATTTGAATCCCAGAAAAAAAAAATATAAGCTCTTTTAAAGATGTGACAAGTAATTAAAAACTACCATTTTTTTTAAAATGAAGTGTTTATTCAGGTGGAGTGCTTTCTTTTCAAAAACGTATTTCCAAAATAGTTCTCTTCAATCAAAATAAATAAAAATAAAAAAACCCTGATGGAGGGAGTGTAAAATAAATTAAAATCCATAATGCATCTCTGGTGTAAGGCCACTTCTTATTGCAGTTTAACGCTGTAAAATAAAGAAAAGGCAGGCATTAGAACATAAACATGAATCCAACATTGGGTAACTAAACAGATTTGAAGCAGAACCACTACAGAAAGCAATATGGCTGGTTTACAGAACAAATTCAGAAATTAAATTTCCTCTTCAAAAGGAAATAGTAAAAAGGTTTTACCCAGAAGTATAAACTAAGGGTGGTGTCCAGCAAGCTGCAACTTTTTCTAGCTAGGATACCCCCTATAGATGAGCACGAGACCAACACTAGTAAAAGCACCTTAACAGCAGGTTTTGGGTTAAAAAAATAAATAAAAAAAAACAAACAAACAAAACAAAAAAACACAAAATATCCGCTTTATTATATGATTAAAAGTTCCCCATTCTTCCCACTTTTTTTAGCAGATATTAAAAGAGATGTCCATGCAGGAGCAGTTAGGCAGTCACCTGGTTTCACTGTCCTTTGGTGTAAAGGTGACACAGTATCAAGTTAGAGGTGTCATAATTGAGCCATGAAAAGGTAATCTCTATATGAGCATACAAGATGGACCAATACAAAATGTGTAATTTTTTTGCAAAATTTACACAGGTTGCCAATGGTAATAATTTGCTATACAGACTAGCAAGACCGCCATCAAACTGTGTACATATCTACAGAGGTCAATGGAGGTCCTCTAGTTGCTAGGGTATAACCACAATAATAGTAATGTGAAATGTGTATGGACCTAAATTATTGCAATGTAGCACAAATTCTCAATATACTAGGTTTACACCGGCGTATACAAAAAAATAAATAAAAATAAAGTAGGCAACAGCAAGATTCCAGAAGTATAAAGAAACTACATTTAAACCTGCAAAAAATACAATGGTTTTCAGTCCTAGATTGAAACCAGTCTTAATGTATGCGCTACATACAAATCATATCTTTGAGTAGGCAGGGCTTTAAAAAAACATAAGCTCACCTTCTGAAATTATATATATATATATATATATATATATACATACACACATATACACTCACAGGTCTTGCAGGGGAAGATGATCAAACAGAAGTGTATTTATTGTTAATGTTTCGATGAAGCGCAGTCCATCTCTCTCAAGAAAGATGGACTGCGCTTCATCGGAATGTTGACAATAAAAAACACTGCTCTTTGATTTTCCTCCTCTGCAAGTGCCTTTAAACAAGTTTTGGATTTACATGGATTTCTATGTGGGTGAGCACCTGGGCATTTACTTCAGAGTGGTGTGGCTATGCTTGGAAATAAAAAAAAAAAAATTGTATAATAAATCCTTCCAAAAAGGTGAAATTATCCTTTAAATAGGGAAACATGTTAACCATCAAGTACAGTACAGAGTAACTGCTATCGAAAGAGTAAGACGTTCAAAAAGATAAGATTCTAAAATTAAAATGGAAAATATACCTTCAATTTAACAGATTTAGCACATCTCCATATACTCTGTTAAACAATTCCTCCCGCGTGTGTGTTCCATCAAGTTTTTCTATAAAAAAAGGACAGCAATATTTATATTACATGGAATGCAAAAGTTGCCTGTAGAGAGGACATGTATGGTACCAAACAACACTTACCCACACCAACATTCAAGTCTTCCATAATCTTCTTGTGTTTCACATACATTGGCCAGACATGGCCATCAAAAAGTCCTGGTGGATCTGGAACGGTGTAATTTCTAGAGCTGTTGACAAAACATTGAAAAGACAATTAAATCTAGTGAGGGTGATGTTATCATAATAAACAAAAGACCAGACCAGAGAGCGTTGCTATTTTAGTGACACTTGGTGGTTATACAAGACTGTTGTGAGCAAGAAGTTTCCATTTTTTTTTCAGCCCACAGAGCAGAGTGAAGTAGTTTGTCAAATGTAATTTTCCCAATCAAAAGATACCTCCTTTGCACAATCTCCTGGTCAGACATGTACTGCCTGCAGTTTTATTACGTATTCCAATGTACACATCTCCGCTGTCAGCCAGAAGGTGCCCATCAACTTGTGTTAGTGTTTGAAAAATAAAAGGATGGGAAGGATCCCGTTCTCTTATAACAGATTAAACAGCAGTGCTTGCACTTAACCTGCCCTTCTAAACTAAAAAACCTGGTTGATTCTGCCACCTCCTGTGTCCCCCCTCTGTGTACTGACCAAGATAATCATGGCTGCTGAACCCCAACTACTGTGGTCAGTTTACATCCCTCCATCATCCGCGGCTCTCCTGTCTCCTCCCTCCCTTGTCAGCCAAGTGTCTGTGGTGACCTGACTGACCGGATGGTGTGGCTGCATATAGTTTGCGACACCCGCCCTCTCAAAGAAAATATACCACCAGCTGCCACTGATATGGAGGTTGGAGCTTGAAGTATGGAGCTGGTCACTGCTGAAAATGCCAGTACTCTGCCTATCGTGCTGATCTGGTGACTCTTCGAATCAAGAAATACACAGACTAGGAGTCTGTGCGTTCTTCATTGGCATACATATTGCAGGCCAATGACAAAAAGTATTTGTAAAGCAAACATATTTAAAAAAGGTGGCAGCCTTGGTTTTCCTATCAGTACAGGTTTGTTAAGTTCATCACAGCATAACTAAACTCATTCTACAACTCTGTACAATTGTCTGGATATCACAGCAGCACAAATTCAGAGAGGTACACGCACTGACGGGGCTGCTCTGTAAAAAAAGAAGACGTTTGAGAATCCTTGCTTGCCCTTTGACAGCAGGCACTTTAGCTGTTCCTATAGCGATAAGAAGAAAACACGAGCTTGACTCCAATTCTGGCACACAATGTCTGAAGATAGGCACTCAGCCGTACTGTATTTTCACGAGGTATGACTTAGCAAGAAGATAGATAAATTTGTTCTGAGATCTAGGCGATACACAGCGTACAGAGAACAGCTGGTAAAAAAGGCATAGAGCAAAACTCCAGATACATTTTTCTCCTGCCATATAAATATATTGCTCTCTAATGCATGCATAGGCCTGGGAATAGGGCATTTTGTCCTTCCCCTAGAGAGAATAATGGGGAAGATTTCCCTACTTGAGCAAACAATTCGCACTGCTGTGCGAAAGTTAACCATTGTTTAAATTATTTCCTCACAAATGCTACCCACCACCCCCTCACAGGATCTGACAGCATGAAGGGGCAGGGGGTATTTCTCCATCCCTTGAAAAACTACCTCTATGGCTTCATCAGCAGACCCGCCCAGTGATGGACACAACATCACATGCGGATAACAAGAGGCATATCTAAATCAGATGCCAATAATTGGCAAGGTTTCTTTAAGAGTAAACCCTCCCATCGTTTTCAGCCAAGGAATCTGCCATCTAGTCCTCCGCTTAATCTTCAACTGCCATGAAGTTGCACATGTGATCAGTTATGACACCAGCCATTGGATGGTTTGACAGTTTGGTTGAGAGCACAACCAATGTAACAGTTACATTTCCAGCATGTGCTGGATTTGCTTCCACTTTAAACTAAAAAAAATAAAAATAAAATAGTATGAACAATTTTTGAACAGAAGTATGGGGGTGGTGCACTTTGATCAGATTGGAAGATCCTCTTTAAATATTATAACTATGATGCAAGAGGCACAATAACCTTGTTGCCTTCCCTTCTTCTGAAGCAATAAGGGTTCTATAGCAATTTACCCAAGATTCACAAAAATTTTACCAATTCCATTTTTAAGTGAACATTAAAAGCACCCTTGCAGTGATCCCCTAATGCACTGAGAAATAAGGTGTAATACTCGACTTATGCCTTGCATTGACAGGCTCCTTCCATCTGCCTGTCTGATTATATACACTCTGGTTATACATTTGCGCCCGTGTTGCTGGGACGAATGGAGACTCGTATTAGTGCTCTACATAGATGCTCCTGCCTGGAACTACAACTATGTGCAGCCATTCAGCGTGCCGCATACCAAGCAAGAGTCAGGCCTTTTCTCCACATTTACAGTGGAGACTGACAGCAGTGGCTCAGTGTTGCCTTCATGCTGTGTATGTGCGGCGCTCTGAGCGAACACATCTACAGTCAATAGTTCAAAGCGGAAGCACACAAGTACAGGAGACTTCTATAGGAGTGTATAGGTCCTGGCGACACAAATCTAATGGGAATGTGGCAATGCAGTCCAAGGGGATGGTTTCAAAGGCAGGAAGGGGAATTTATTTTTCATATTAAAAAAAAAAAAAAAAAAAAAGCTCAAATCTGCCCAAACACAAAGTTAGATATGCATACACCCCGTCCCTGATAAGCCGCCGGTGTGTTCTTTATCAGACTTTTCCAGCATTACAATCCTGCAGAGGTGACTAGTAGCAGTGTTCAGCATGCTGGTTATAAATTGCTGACCGATTGGGGCCTCGCCCTCCTGTCACCGCCGAACAACTGTCTCCTGTGATAAAACACACAGCACAGCTTGCTGCCATTAACACTTCAGCTGCCAGAGCCATGAATCACTCTGCTATTTTCACAGAATCCCATCCCAGACCAGCACTGCTGCCAGGATTACTTTACTGTAACAACTCCCTGTACAAATATATATTCTAACAAAAAAATATTCTAATACAGCCATTTCAAGGAAAGGTACAGGGGGGCACTTTAGAATTCTCTATCAGAAAATGACAGTTGTGGCAGTACTGCCAATTTAATAGATTCAATATAGTTTGCGGTAACTTAGAACAAACTGCGGATTCAGATTTGAGAGGATCATTGCCATGCAGCTCAGTATTGGTGGCTCCCAGATAGCTTTCCTTTAACGCCTGCATTTGGAATATATTGAAAAGCATAAGCATGTATTTATGGAATACTAAATGAGAAATATCGGACACATCATAATAATTGCAACGTATGTCCAAAAAAAAAAACAAAAAAAACCCCACAACAGATCTATATAATGGATAAAAGCATGTTTCAATACAACACTAATAGTTCACGAACAAGACAAGTGTCTTCCATCCTCAGTCAACTCCCACACACAGCTGCTGTCAGAGGGCAATGACTAAGAGTCAGCAGACATGATGTATCATAAAGTAAAGTGGGATTTGTTCCCCTTCATGTAGGACAAACATGACTAACGGCGCAGTACAAGATTTTTTCACAATTTTTTCAATTAATAAAAAAGGGTCTCTGGTGGTATGACTGATGTAGTTAAAATAAGGAATTAAAAAAAAAAAAAAAAAAAAAACAATTAATTAACTTGTTTATTATGGTTATACCGCCCAAAATATTATATTAAAAAAAAAAAAAAAAAAAACAACTAGCAACTAGTCCAAGCTTGAAAAGCCTAGCAGGAAAGGAAGAAGTTGTATCTCAAGTTGTCAAGCTTCCCGGAGGTTTTGACACCAAGTAGAACTATATAGTGTGTAGGAAACAGAAAACTGCTAGCAGGTAGGCTTGTATTACAGAAGAGACTATGAAGTTTACTTACTAAAGCTGGAGAGTGCAGAATTGGGCTCACGGCTACATAGAAACCAATCAGCTTCTAACCTCAGCTTGTCTAAGCTTTGGCAATAAAACCTGGAAGCTGATGGCAGAAGTGAGCCCAATTCTGCACTCTGCAGCTTTAGTAAATAAACCATTATGTCTGCTGCCATGGAAGCATCTTGGCTACCTACTAGCATTTAACGACTGTACGCCGGTCCAAGCATGTGAGCATATGCAGCTCACTCTACAGTCCTGTCATTCCTTGGGTACCGGGATGAAAATCTACAGGGCAATTGGACAGTAGTCATGTTATCCCGGGCCAGCCAGTAAAAAAAAAGCCAAACAGTCTATGACATAAAACTGGGCAAAAGTATAAGCACAAACGGCGTGGCAGGGCGTAAATGTTCCACTGCTGGAAAGGTTGCTTTGGCAGGCAAGTACAGCAAACGTTGGAGTTCAGCTTTAAACAAACCATGCCCCTCACTAACCTGCGAGGCCGCTAGATGTGCGGTATAAACTGTGTGTAGCTGCAGCCACATAAAGCATGCCACACTGTTCTGGCCGAGACTTCCCATCTCATACCCAGGACACAGTCTATCACAGTGGTGCTCAGCCAGAGAAAGGTATATTCTATCAAGGAATAGAAATCTTCCCGAGTCAGAGGCATGCTGATGTCACAAACTGACTCATTGATAAAAGAAAACAATGTATTCTGAATGGCTGAGCGCCGCAGTGATGGACTACTTCCAGGTACTAGACAGGAAGTCTCAAACCCAGAACAGTGCAGAATGCTGTATATAGGCACAGCTACATGTAGTTTATACCGCAAATCTAGCAGCCTCACGTTAGTAAGGGACCTAGTTCATCAAAAGAGTTTAGCTTTGGGTACCTAAAAGCTTCTGGCTGCCACTTCGTTTTTTTCCCCCTGTAGTAAGATTTAAAAAAATAAAAAACCCTGTTTAAAAAAAGAAGAGCTTCTGGCTCCACCTAAAACAAAAACTGTAGCTGCTGACTTTTAATATAAGGACACTTACCTGTCCTGGGATCCAGTGATGTCCTCACCCGAGACGATTCTTCAACCAGATTTTAGGTACAGGGACATCGTAAGGGAAACCAGCAGTGAAGCTTCACAGCTGGTTTCCGGTTGTGCTGTGAATGGTTCCCTAGTCTTTTGGGACCTGTGATGTGTCCCAGAAGACTGCAGGGGGCCGAGCTGCCAGCTCAGATTGCCACAGTGCATCTAACCAGAAGTGGGAGCAGGTACCTGTCAAAACCAAATACCCGCTTGACCTCCCAAAAATACAATTGTGGCAGTGGATGGAGGGAGGGGGGGGGGGGGGTGTAAGAAAGTAAATCTCCCTAATGGGCACACAGAGCAATACAATTCTGATAGAGGTTAACCCCTCACCACTATTTAAAACCAAGCACAGCAGTCAAGGAGGTTGGCAGATGGGATAGAAAACAATGAGTTCTTGGCTATGGAAAACTTACTTATTTGCTTTTGAGGTCTTAAATGTTAGCCATGAGCATTTTTGAGTGTAGACAGGAGATGACCTTGATGTGTACCCAACTACTACAATTTGGCAAGCTTGATGGTTGTTAACATTTTTAAAGGATTTTTTATTTTTTTTTAAAGGTTTTTACTTTCACCACAGTTCTGCCCAAATCCTAGCTTGGTTATTTCTGGTAGCTTTACACAAGGTCCACGTGGCCCTATCCCATAGTTTTTCCTGCAACCAGAACACGGCCTCTACACTGAACTTCTGGCTTAAATGTGTACTGACTTTTTAATGTCCCGCTCACCCAATTCCTTCACATCCGACACAACAGGGGGCAATGACTAGTCTTCAGGAGATTCAGATCCCCAAATACAATGCTGAATAGCCGAAAATACATTTTATAGACAATATAAATACCTCCTTCTCCTCTTGCATTCATCATAGGGTATCGTAATAAAATAGCGATGGGTTAACATTTCTATCAGTGGTCTGAAATAAAAAAAAAAATAAAAATAAACACACATGACATATTTGTACACATTCAATTAAGCAATTAGTGCTTTAATATCCCACAATCTGTATACATCAGAATATAAACCTTAGCGCCCATGGATAAAAGAACTGATAGTCAAACACCAGCTGGAGTAAAAAAAAAAAAAAAAAAAAAAACCCCCTCGCAAAGTGAGAATATAAAAACAGTTTGCTGTGCTTGGGGTTGATCATTCGTGTAAACATGCAGAACACAAAATTAATAAAGTCCCATTAGGCGATGAAACAAAGTACTCGTGCTTAAATTGACATCTCCTGTGCAATGATGTTCAGACTGGGTGCCCCACATAGATGTACACTCACCCTGGATGTTGACCAACTATCGCTAGTATGGTCAATTAGGCATGTGGTGATACCCCTAGGGAGCCTGTTGAAATGACATCTCATGCATGAATGCACCTCATAAGTATGGATGGAAATGACAGAGGAGAACCTTCATTGCGCAATGCCATAACACCAGGTTTATTAAATGCAAATTAAAATAATTCACTCACATTTAAAAGTGCCTTATAGTCCTGGCATATGTAGCAGGTGATTAAGGGTAATCGGCCCTAGGGCGTGTCCAACTTCCGGTATGTGAGGTCGCATCTCTTCAGAGCTCCAACCGCGCCAAAATCCTGACTAATCCTGCAGACCCGCTGGCTCCCTTTTTTCACCCCACAGTGACAGGACAGGTGAGTGGAACGATCCGGACTACCAAGAATGGTCAAAAACGGCCCCAGTCCAGACCCCACGCCTGCAGAAAGACTGGCTAAATTCGCCCATGCTGACCCCCAAAATGGCGCCCAGCAGCAGAGGGGGAGACGCACCACAGCAGCAGCGTAGTTGGCCCGAGGGGGGACAATGACTGGCCAGATCCTACTGACCCTCTGGCACATCCCCTGCCCTCTCCTCAGTCAGAAGCGGAGGAGGGAGGCTCCGGGTCACAGGAAGAACCAACGCTGATGCAAATTATGGACACCATTAAGAGCTGCCGATCCATGTGGACTTTGCCATCCTCAAGGACGATGTAAAAAAGGTCCGGGAATGGGTCACACATGCTGAACACAGGATCAGTGCTGCGGAAGACAACCTTAACCCACTGATCTTGCAAGAAAGAAATATGGCAGCGGACAACAAGTCACAGGAAGCCAAAATGGGGGACATCGAGGACAGACTGAGAAGGAACAACCTCAGGTTCCTAGCATTCCCAGAAGGATCTGAAGGGAAAAACTATGAGGAATTCCTACTGTCATGGCTCAAGCAGGTATTTGGAGCTGAAAGCTTCTCCCATTTATTTGCTATAGAGAGGGCTCACAGGATCCCCCTGAGAGCACCCCCCCCCCCCCCCGGGGGATATCCTAGCCTGTATTTCAGGGATAAAGAAACCATACTGAGAAAAGCACGCAATATGCCTGAGATGATGTTCAATAACAGAATCACCATTTTTCCAGACTTTTCTGCGGCCACTCAGAAGATGAGAGCAGCCTTTCAGAGTGTGAAACAGCGCCTGAGGGAAAGAAGCCTGCCATATAGTATGCTGTATCCTGCAAAGCCAAGAGTGGTCCATAAGGGACAAACAATTTTTCCTCTCTCTTAAGGAGGCGAGTCGATGGCTGGAATCTTTGGGACAAGGATGATATCCTGACTATTGTGTTGAACGAAGCTGATGCATGCGGCAACCCAGGGCCCTGGGTAAATATAACTACCTTAACTATTTCTAGTCACATTCTGTGCCTTTTACATGCACTCTGTCTATGAAGAGGAGGAGAAGGGGGAGTGTTCCCCCTCCACTTTGTCACCAAGTTTTTTTAATTTTTCTTGGCGATTTCTGTTTTTCTGCGCTACTTTTGGTGGCCTGGGTATTTTGCGCGACTCATCCACCTTTTCCCTTTAAAGATGACCAATAAGCCCTGCACACCACAGCTCACAACCTCAAAATATCCTGGGGGAGCGAGCCAGAAGAGGGCGCTACACTTGCACAATGTGGTCATAAGGAGACTGTGGCCTACCACACGCCCCTCACCAAGCCCTCCTGACCGACTGGTACAGGAAGAAAATCTTCCCTTAAAGGGGACTACAAAGTTATAAGTTCGGGTATACAAGTCTGTGGGATGTTTGGGGCTACAGACAGGGTGGGGGGAGGGGGTACTTGGATCCGCGGTTATGGATCATCAAGAGGTCTAAACGTTTGTTTTTTTAGTCTTGCTGACACCTGTTTTGCTATCAAGCATTTTTTGTTGAGAATTGAATGCTTGCATTAGACAGTTATACAGTTTTTCAAAAAAAAGAAAAAAAAAAAAAAAAAAGGAAATAGATGAAGTTTATTATGTAATGTACAAAAATGGCTTTGTAAAGTTATCACCTGTTGCTATGTTGTAGTTGTAGATATCTGTGATTTCAATAAAATTGACCCCCTTTTTTTTTTTTTTTAAAAAAGAAGGGTAACCGGCCCGATAGGAAAAGCCGCCGTTTAGCTCGATTCCCGGATAGTTTAGTATGGACGGATATAACGCGATGAAACCTTCGACGTTTCGGCCTGTCACAAAGCCATCGTGGCTGATGATGACTTTGCGACAGGCCAAAACGGCAAAGGTTTCACTGCGTCATCGTATTACTTCCGCCCAAACGAAACTACCCAGGAATCAAGCTGAACGCCGCAAACGGAGGTTCTCCTTTGCAATTTCCGTCCATATTTATGAGGTGAATTCATGCATGAGATGTCATTTCAACAGGCTCCCTAGGGATATCACCACATGCCTAAATAACCATACTAGTGATAGTTGGTCAACATCCAGGGTGAGTGTACATCTATGTGGAGCACCCAGTCTAAACACCATTGCACAGGAGATGAGCACTTATTTCATCACCTAATGGGACTTTACATTTTGTGTTCTGCATGTTTACATGAATGTGATCAACCCTGAGCACATCAAACTGTTTTTAAAATCTGTTATGCATGTCCTCTCAAATGGAAAGACCTAAATGAGCATTTATCATAGATCACCTCTGACCAGTAAGGGTATCTCATGATCTAGACCAGCCTTTTCTAAAACCAGGGTTCCCAAAGCTCTGCCGTGCACAGATTTACGTTGGAACAATGGCTCGGCTGGGCAAATGGGTGTGCCCATACGTTTCACCGTTGAAGCCGGCTTGTGTGCGTTCCACAGACTCAATGTTTGCCCACGATCATGGCAAGGAGAGGCACAACGGGGAAATGTAAACAAGGCATTTCCCTGTTCTGCCTAGGGACATGACAGGGATCTTCTGTGATCTGTCATGCTCTATTGAGGCCCCCCCCCCCCTACAGTTAGAACACACCCAGGGAACAATTAACCCCCTTGATTGCACCCTAGTGTTAACCCCTCCCCTACCAGTGACATTTATGCAGTAAATTGGCGGCTATTTTTAGCTCTGATCGCTGTATAAATGTCAATGGTCCCAAAATAGTTTGCAATGTGGCAGTCCCAATAGAATAAAAGCCATAAATCTATCCCCTATGTTGTAGACGCTTTAACTTATGTGCAAATCATTATACACTTATTGCGATTTTTTTTACCAAAAATATGTAGTATATATAAATAAATAAAAATCGGCCTAAACTAAGGAAAAACTTTTTTTATAAATTTTTGGGAGATATTTATTATAGCAAATAAGATTGCTTTTTTCCCCCCCAGAATTGTCAGTGTTTATAGTGCAAAAAAATTAAACAAAACTGCAAAGGTGATGAAATGCCACCAAAAGAAAGCTCCATTTGTGGGAAAATACAAAAATGTATTTCGCATGACCATGCAATTGTCAGTTTAAAGGGGGATTCCACCCTAAAGTGGAACTCCCGCTTTTCGGAACCCTCCCCCCCTCCGGTGTCACATTTGGCACCTTTCAGGGGGGAGGGGGTGCAGATACCTGTCTAAGACAGGTATCTGCACCCACTTCCGGGAATAAACTCCCACGGGAGTTTACATCACTTCCTGTCCCGGCACGCTGTCTGCCGGGACACACACACACACACACACACCACACACGCACACACACATGTCCCAGCAGACAGCGCTGAAGATTCTCATTGCGCCGCGCGACTCACGCATGCGCAGTAGGGAATCGGGAAGTGAAGCCACTTCCTGATTCCCTCACGAGAATGGCGCCGGCTACAGCAGGGAGCCGAGCGATCGATTGGCCTCTGCTGCCGACACCGCTGGACCCTGGAACAGGTAAGTGTCCATTTTTTTAAAAGTCAGCAGCTGCAGTATTTGTAGCTGCTGGCTTTTAAATTTTTTTTTTTTCAGTACAGTCCCGCTTTAAGAGATGCAGTGCCAGATCGCACAAAATGCTCTGTCATTAAGGGGGGTAAAATCTTCCAGGGTTGAAGTGGTTAAGAAAGGAGCAACTTCTATATGTCAGCTATGGTCCCACCAACACCAGTAATCTTAACTCGGATTTAAGAGGGGGATTCTTCCCACTGACCACAACTCTAAGCCTGGGTTCAGACCAGTGCGGTGCGAATTGAATGCCCGGGGTGACTGCGCATTGAAACGTCGGCTGTTCTGCGGTTTGTCCTCGTTTTAGGTGCGAATCAGCTGCCAACATAAATTCGCAACTCATTGTACTACTTCTGAGGGGGAAATCCAGGCCAAATAAAAAAAAAAAAAAAAAAAAAAAAAAGGCACCTTGTCCCCATGTTGATGAGGACAAGGGCCTCTTCCCGACAACCCTGGCCGTTGGTTGTCGGGGTCTGCGGGCGGGGGGGCTTATCGGAATCCAGGAGCCCCCTTTAATAAGGGGGCCCCCAGATCCCGGCCCCCCACCCTATGTGAATGAGTATGGGGTACGATGTACCCCTACCCATTCACCTAAGGTGTAAAAGTGTACACACACAACACACACACACACACTTTTAAAAATATATTTTATTGCACTGCTCCGGGGGTCTTCAGGCTTGGCGGGTCTTCTCGCCAGACTCCTCCGCTCTCTTCTGCTCTTACTTGGCTCTTTCATGAGCGGAGAAGCCCGGCACACTTCTGACTCATCTAGCCGGAATGGCATAGACGCGCTGTGTTGTGACTTGTATAGGGACAAGGTCACATGCTCATGTCACATGGTGACCCCGCCCACATATGTCACAGTCCCGGAGGATGCTGGGACTGACATCATATGTGGGCGGGGTCACCATTTGACATGAGCATGTGACCCTGCCCCCTTGTCCCTATACAAGTCACAACACAGCGCGTCTATGCCATTCCGGCCAGAGTCAGAAGAGTGCCGGCCTTCTCCGCTCGTGAAAGAGCTAAGTAAAAGAGCAGAAGAGAGCGGAGGAGTCCGGTGAGAAGACCCCCCCCCCCCCCCCCCCAAGACGGAAGAAGACCCCCGGAGCAGTGCAATAAAATATTTTTAAAAATAGTGTAGCGTTTTTTATTTACACCTTAGGTGAATGGGTAGGGGTACATCGTACCCATCATTAACATAGGGTGGGGGGCCGGGACCTGGGGGCCCTCTTATTAAAGGGGGCTCCCGGATTCAGATAAGCCCCCCGCAGACCCCGACAACCAACGGCCAGGGTTGTCGGGAAGAGGCCCTTGTCCTCATCAACATGGGGACAAGGTGCTTTGGGGTGGGGGGCTGCAGGGCGCCCCCTTCCCCAAAGCACCCACCCCCCATGTTGAGGGCATGCGGCCTGGTACGGTTCAGGAGGGGGGTGCTCGCTCGTCCCCACCCCCTTTCCTGACCTGCCAGGCTGCGTGCTCGGATAAGGGTCTGGAATGGATTTTGGGGGGACCCCCACGCCGTTTTTTGGCGTGGGGGTACCCTTAAAATCCATACCAGACCTAAGGACCTGGTATGCTCCTGGAGGGGGAATCCATGCCGTTTTTTTTTTTAATTTGGCGTGGAGTTCTCCCTCAGTAGTACAATGACTTGCGAATTTTTGTTCACAACGCAAGTCAGGTGCGAATCAGATGTGTGCCCATAGAAGATAATGGGCCTGAATTCGCACCTGATCCGCAGCGCACTGCCCAAAAGTCGGATGCGTTTTTTCTGCAATGCGCATGTAACGGAGATATGTGAACATGCCTCATTGAAAACAATGCATTTTGAAATGTCCTGCGAATTTGCATAGGTGTGAACCCAGGCTAAGTGTTCTTTCCAATGACAGTTCCCCATAAACGTTTACTGTACAAAAATAAGGTCCGTTGGCATGGACCATAGGGTGAGTACATGGTATTGAAAACTGGCTACAAGGGCGAGTTCAGAGGGTGGTGATAAACGGGGAGTACTCGGAATGGTCAGGGGTGGGTAGTGGGGTCCCCCAGGGTTCTGTGCTGGGACCAATCCTATTTAATTTGTTTATAAATGACCTGGAGGATGAGGTAAACAGTTTAATCTCTGTATTTGCGGATGATACTAAGCTAAGCAGGGCAATAACTTCTCCGCAGGATGTTGAAACCTTGCAAGAAGACCTGAACAAATTAATGGGGTGGGCAACTACATGGCAAATTAGGTTCAATGTAGAATTTTTTTTTAAAATAATGCATTTGGGTGTCAAAAATATGAATGCAATCTAAGCATGGGGGGGGGATCTGGGGGAATCTAGGAAAAGGACCTGGGGGTCCTAGTAGATGATAGCAGCAGTTTGGCATTGCATGCCATTGCTGAGCCTAACAAAGCAAACAGACTCTGGTCCAGCGGCACCTAGAGTATACTGTCTAGTTCTGGGCACCAGTCCTCAGGAAGGATGTACTGGAAATGGAGCAAGTACAAAGAAGAGCAACAAAGCCAATAAAGGGTCTGGAGAATATTAGTTATGAGGAAAGATTGCGAGCACTGCACTTATTCTCTCTGGAGAAGAGATGCTTGTGAGGGGATACGATTTTAGTATACAAATAACGTACTACTGGTGACCCCACAAATGGGGATAAAACTGTCGCTTCAGGAAAAAAAATCCCAATAAGCGCATACTGATTGGTTTTGCGCCAAAGTTATAGCGTCTACAAAATAGGGGATAGCTTTGTGCCATTTTTATTAATTTTTTTTATTACTAGTAATGGCAGCGATTTTTATTGTGACTGTGACAGCCAATTTTGACACATTTTTGGGACCATTGGCAATACAGTGATCAGTGCGATTAAAAATGCATTGATTACTGTAAAAATGTCACTGGCAGTGAAGGGGTTAACATGTGTCTTAGTTTGTGTTCCAACTGAAAGGGGGAGGGGACTGTGCAGGGAAACCAACAGATCGCTGTTCATACTCTATGAACAGACGATCTGTTAGTTCTCTGCTCAGAGAAGCAGAAACTGTTTACACACACAGTTCTGGGTTCACCGTGTGCCCCAAGCGATCGCGGGAGCCCAGTGGTGAGCGAGACCGCCAGGCACTCGCATCGGCTCGGGGGGGGGTGTTGGGGCCACAGAGGGCAGCGACATTACATAACGACGTTGCACCCAGCCGTGCAAAAACATTGATATCCTTAAATTTGAACTGAAATTTTCATAAAACTACTTATGAATGCCACTAAAAATCTCTCCATCTCAAAAACAGCATTCTGAGCGATTGATGAGCTATTTGTTAGTACACAGCTTTTGAGAGCCAATCGTAGTTAATGTGAAAATATCCAAAAGGGACACGCACAAAACAAGTTTCTCGTATGATAACAGAATGAACACTTCGACTATATAGTATATTTTGACTATTGTGGAAACTGTGTGGCCAAGACTGCACATGCTGGGAAGCAAAAGATATCACTTCAGAACTTGTATTCCATCTTGCGGGAATTTTTACAACTTTATTAACCTATTGCTTTTCGATATGAGACAAAGAAAAAAAGAAAAGAAAAAAAAAAAAAAAAAACACGGGTGATCTTTCCTCCAATATTCTCATGTGTACTAGGCTTTAAATATAGTTACTTTAGTGACATAGCAACAAATGTCAGGTCAAAGCTTGCCCAAAGGGTGCTTATACCTTAACAGTACAATAATGGGAGCATCTTGACATTTGTACTATGCAAGGTGGTATTGTTAACAAAAAAAGTTGTGGGTACACATTTATCTCTCTGGGTGATCGCTTATACATGGCTGGGTCAAGTCAAATTTATTGCAAACTGGTTGGCTATAAACAGCTACCCTTTCC
Organism: Lithobates sylvaticus; assembly: GCA_028564925.1. Classification (NCBI taxonomy): domain Eukaryota; kingdom Metazoa; phylum Chordata; class Amphibia; order Anura; family Ranidae; genus Lithobates; species Lithobates sylvaticus. The sequence goes on from CM053029.1 coordinate 544,009,128, forward strand.
TGAAATGTCCATTAAAATTCATGAATTGCCCATTACTGGCCCACCAACATAAGTGGCTATGGTTGTAAAGGGCTTATTTAATTCTTCAGTACTTGACCAACATTCCTATAAAGGAAGAAACACTTACTCATGGGTGTATAAAAGAAATCCTTCCACAATCAGAATATGACATTTTTCTTGCTCTTCGTTCTCTTGACACAACTCGTTGTCCATGGTGCTGTTTATACCATGAGATTTCTCAAACTTTACAGGGTCCTTATTCCAAGCTCTAATCGTTTCAATCATAGCATCCATATCCAAAGCATCGATCACTGTAAAAATACAACATACATTTATGTTACAGTTAACCGGAATAGTCACGTTATAAAAGTTTTGATTGCTTGTTGAATTGCTCTCCACCTTCACCAGTGATCTGACTGAAGCAGAGAACATCACTGTCTTACCATCATACTGTTTAAATCCATCTTCAAACTTGATCTGGTCCTGGGGCTGAAACAGTGACCACAAAGAAAGATGTACAAGGGTCATGTCTAGAAGAGTATGCAGACAGTTCTATAACTTGTATTATAGGGCACCCATCTGCCAGTAATGCAATTTTTAAAGAATATACTACCCAAGATGTGTTTACACCAATTTCAAAGGGCAAAAAACACAATTAGGGCCAGTGTTGATAGGCAATGCAACTCTTTGATACTAGTTTGAGACACTTCTGAGATCACTCAGAATTCTTTGCAGGTGCAATTAACCTGCTTCAGATACATCTACATTCCCACAATCATGTACGAAATAAAATTATCTATCTATCCATCCTCTCCTGTCAAAACTGAGCCTAAACATAAAACGGTTGAATATGCAAACATTACATGGCATGTAAACGTTATTGGGAGACATGAGCCTGATGGATAAAAACACACAAAAGCAGCAAGGGTCAGTTCGTTTTATATAGCCTCATGATATACTGTCTTGCTAGACTTCATTCGACATTAACAGTATTGGAAAAAATAAAAATAAAATATTTACCTTAAAAAAGTCATCCTGATGTACGACACAGCAATTGGGAAGGGTTTTTATCAATCTGTTTGTCAGAGTGGTCTTGCCACCGTTGGTAATGCTAAAATCAAGCAGAGACAGGTCACCACTTAAAGACAATACTGCAAATATTTTTTGGAGAAACAGATTGTGACTACATTTAGAAGCTCAAAAGCCCTCAAGCATACAATCTCTGACCATCCCTCATATCCTGTCTGCATCTTACTATATACTGCATTACATTACAGTCCCTGAACGTCTCTTGTATCATGTCTGCAATCTCTGATCAACCAGTCGCCTTTTGGTACAGGTGTCCCAGGCTTTAAAGCCGAGTTCCACCCTAAAGTGGTACTTCCGCTTATCGGATCCCCCCCCCCTCCGGAGCCACAATTGGCTGTATAATACAAGTATCTGCCCCGCCCATATCCGAGGGTTCCCGTTGTGTCCTGGGAACCGTGTGTTTCCAAGACACAACGGGGACCAATAAAGACGCGCAGCGCGACTCGCGCATGAGCAGTAGGGAATCGGGCAGTGAAGCCGCAAGCTTCACTTCCTGATTCCCTGACAGAGGATGGAGGCGGGGGCAGCCAAGAGACAAGCGGTCGCTCGTCATCTTCTGCCGACACCGTTGGAACCTGGAACAGGTAAGTGTCCATTTATTAAAAGTCAGCAGCTGCAGTATTTGTAGCTGCTGACTTAATATTTTTGGTGCGGGTGGACCTCAGCTTTAAGAGTCATTACCAGTGCAGTAGTGTTACATCTCATGTATGGCCATTTGTCTTGATCTAAACTGCACCGAGCCTGAAAGATGTCAAACACACATATATTCAGGGAAACGCAAAGGGTGGGCCTCAAAAGGTTAAGTACACTTTAAAAACAGTGCATATACAACTTTATTACCCTGACCTAAACTTCCACAAATGCATAATTACATTAAAGTGGTGTTTCCACCAAAAAAATTAAAACATTTTTACTCACCTCTAAATATGCCTGTTGCTAGGGAGTCCCTCGTAGTCCGCCTCCTTCAGAGCCCGGGCACTGACATCACTTCCCCTCGGCGCAGTCAGTCATCTGGGACACGTGACAGGTTCCAGATGACAGCGCGGCGCCACTCGCGCAGTGGGTGCCCGGCTGTGAAGCCACAGCCGGGTGCCCACAGTAAGAATGCCGGTGCCGCGAGCAGAGAACGAGTGGGGGGGGGGGCTTCGTTCCCCCGCATCGCTGGACCCTGGGGGACAGGTAAGTGTCCGATCATTAAAAGTCAGCAGCTGCAGTATTTGTAGCTGCTGACTTCTAAAAAATTTTTTTTAGGGGGCACCCAACTTTAATGGATGACCACTGCTTGCTTAAAGCCAGCATCACAGGTCTTCACTATCCTGGCCGTTGCTTTGAATACCCCATATGGGGCTGTCAGACAGTCAGAGAGCAGCCCAGGGAAGTCTATGAAGCTGTAATGCACAAATAGAGTCAGGACAGTGAACACTTGCAGTATTGGATGTAAAAGCAGAAAGCAGAGCCATGACCACCTGGATCATGGTAAGTATGCATCTGTGGAGAAGGGTGGGTTGGTCAAGTTCAGGAAACGGCACAAAATAGGATATGTGAACTCGGTTTTAAAGTGCACTTGCCCTTTGATGCCCAGAAGCATAAATTTAGCTTTTGTCTCTAAACAGGAACCAAAGACTTTTGGGGTATGGCAGAGCTGGTCTAATCAGCGCTGTCACAGAGTCCATGTCCTTATGTAAGCAATAATTCTAGCCGCTTGTAGCTGACCCAGCCAGGGCTTTTTTTCTCTCCTGGGGGCTGAACATGACAGCAAATTGAAAGCTTAGGGACATAAATATACAGGTGCATCTCATAAAATTAGAAGATCAAAAATTTATATGAATTAAATAAATTATATAGATGCATTACGCAGAGCACTATATTTCAAGCATCTCTCTTAATTTTGATGATCACTTACAGCTAGTGAAAACCCAAAATTCAGTATCTCCAAAAATTAGACTACTACACAAGCCCAATTAAAAAAAAAAGGATTTTTAAATACAGAAATGTTGGCCTATTGGAAAGTATGTCCATGTACAGTATATAGTATGCACTCAATATTTGGTCGGTGCTCCTTTTGAATGAATTACTGCATTAATGTGGCATGGAGGCGATCAGCCTGTGATACTGCTGAGGTGTTATGGAAGCCCAGGTTGCTTTCATAGCAGCCTTCAGCTCGTCTGCATTTTTGGGTCTGGTGTCTCATCTTCCCCTTGACAATACCCCACAGATTCTCTACGAGATTTAGGTCAGGCAAGTTTTCTGGCCAATCAAGCACAGCAATACCATGATCATTAAACCAGGTATTGGTATTTTTGGCAGTGTGGGCAGGTGCCAAGTCCTGCTGGAAAATGAAATCAGCACCTAGCTGGTCAGAAGAGGGAAGCATGAAGTGCTCTAGAATTTCCAGGTAGAGGGCTGCGCTGACTTTGGACTTAATAAAACACAGTGGGCCGACACCAGTAAATGACAGGGAAATGGCTCCCCAAATCAGGCACTGTGGAAAATGTTGCATTTTATTTGGAAAATCAAAGTCCTAGAGTCTGGAGGAAGAGTGGAGAAGCACAGAATACAAGTTGCATGAGGTCCAGTGTGACGTTTCCACAGTCAGTGATGATTTGGGGAGCTGTGTCATCTGCTGGTGTCGGTCCACTTTGTTTTATCAAGTCCAAAGTCAGCGCAACCCTCTACCAGGAAATTCTAGAGCACCTCATGCTTCCCTCTGCTGACCAGCTTTATGGAGATGCTGATATTTTCCAGCATAACTTGGCCACACTGCCAAAAGTACCAATGCCTGGTTTAATGATCATGGTATCACTGTGCTTGATTGGCCAAACTCGCCTGAACCTAAACCCCATAGAGAATCTGTGGGCTATTGTCAAGAAGAAGATAGATGTTTCTTGTTAAAAAAGAAGAAGATAGATTAGACCTGACCCAACAATGCAGACGAGCTGAAGGCCACTATCAAAAGAAACCTGGGCTTCCATAACACATCAGCAGTGCCACAGGCCGATTGCCTCCATGCCACGCCGCATTGATACAGTAATTAATGCAAAAGGAGCCCCGACCAAGTACTGAGTGCATACTATACTGTACATGGACATACTTTTTAGCAAGCCAACATTTCTGTATCAAAAATCTTTATTGGTCTTATGCAATATTCTAATTTTCTGAGATAATGAATTATGGGTTTTTACTAGCTGTAAGCCATAATCAAAATTAAAAGAAAGAAATGCTTGAAATATCACTGTGTAACGCATCTATATAAAATATACAAGTTTCACTTTTTGACTTAAATTACTGAAATAAAACTTTTTGATCATTTAGGAGGAGATGCACTTGTGGAGGTCTACACTGAAGCAAACCTGCTGCTTTGCCCTACATTGGAAAAACCATGGCTTCACTTTAAGGGGTTTCAGGAATCCCAGAAAAGATTAATGTTCCTATAAGAACTCAAGGACAGGGAACAGCTAAACCTGATGGACCTCCAAGAGGTCCATACAAAAGCAGCCCACTGATTAAGGCCCCTTTCACACGTGCGGACCGTATGTCTGTTTTTCATCCATCCGTTTTCGGATGAAAAACAGACATACATGCACCCCTATGGGATAGCGGGTGTCAGCGGATGAGCAGCGGATGAGCATCCGCTGACACCCGCTATAGTCTGCCTCCGCTATTGTCCGATTTTGCAGACGGAGGAAAACCCTATTTTTCCATCCGTCTGGACAGCGTATCGGATGAATACAGACAGACGGTCTGTGTTCATCCGATCCCCCATAGGGGAGAGCGGAGATATGCGCAGGGACCGCCCTGTCATCCCCCGTCTCAGCGGGGATCAGCTGCGCGATCCCCGCTGAGCAGCAGATCAATACGGATCCGTCCCATGTGAAAGGGGCCTAAGATGGTGCTCTTGCACAGGCACAGCCACTCATCCTGATGTGAGATGAGAGGGTGATCGGCCCCTGCATGTAGGACAAGCGGACAATGTCTGTACAGCCACTGCACCCCAATAGACTTCTATGGGCTGCCTGTTCATGGTATTTGGGTCTCCGTATGGGGGGGGGGGGGTCCTGCAGCATAGAAGTTTTTTATCTTAATGCAGAAAGTGCTTAAAGGGGTTGTAAAGGTAAAAGTTTTCACCTTAATGCATTAAGGTGAACAAACATCTGACAATGCCAGCCCCCTTGTTTTACTTAGCCGACCCCTCGAAGGTCCCACGCTCGCCCCCGACATCCTCTTCGCCGCTCATCCTGGCCATTGATTGGCTAGAGTGGATGATTGAAAGCAGCGCAGCCATCGGCTCGCGCTGCTGTCAATCACATCAAATGACGCGGCCGCCAGGGGGCGGGGGCCGAGTGATACAGTGAGCAGCTATGGCCGCCAGCTGTATCACGAGAGCGCGCCCGAAAGGGAGCTCGCATGAAGACGTGGAGACCTTGCGGGAGGGAGCCAAGACAGCCGCCGAGGGACCCCAGAAGACCAGGTTCGGGGCCACTCTGCAAAATGAGCTGCACAGTGGAGGTAAGTATAGCATGTTTGTTATTTTAAAAAAAATGACCCTTTAAGCCTTCAGAACCCTTTAAAGGGGGTTGTAAACCCTCATGTTTTTTCAAGGTGGAAAAACTTCTGTCACTGACCACCCCCCCGTTTTACTCACTTGAGTCATGTATTCCCCCACCGGAGACGCACTCTTCCTCTCTGCCCGGGGTTCGCGGCTCTTGATTGGACAAATAGTAGCGCAGCCATTGGCTCCCACTGCTGTCAATCAAATCCAATGACGCGGGCGCCGGGGCCGAGTCCTACATTCGGCGTCTATGGATGCCGAATGCTGGACTCGGGGGCACGCTTTTCCTAGGGGGTTATACAATGCAGGGGGAGGAGCTACCAGCGCAGCCAGGGGACCCCAGAAGTTGAGGACCGGGGCCACTCTGTGCAAAAACAAACTGCACAGTGGAGGCAAGTATGACTTTTAACTAACAAATGAAGCCTTACAATCTTAAGCTAAGGCTCAAGCTTCAATACAGCAACATGCATACATCCAAAACGCCCATGTACATGTAACCCAATTCTGCCATCTGTCTAGCAATATATCAGACACATCAATCTGTTGACTCTTCAGGAATCTGTTAAGCTTGGCTTTCACGACAGTAACCGCAACAAACTTTTACCAAACAGATCTTTATACCTGCAAGAATGAAACTTCAAAATTTGAACAAAATTTTAAAGCTAACTAAAAAAAATAAAAAAATAAAACAGCAATTCAAAACGATAAGTGACAATTGAAAATGTCACAAGAGCTCATCACATTTCATAACATTTTCAATTCACAGCCCTGCTGCTTACCAGGTAATCCCAAAGACATTGAACCATTCAGTAAAGTTATCATTGTGGCAAATCCAGCTTGAACCATGGTTCATCGTGCCAATGTTTTCCCCATTCACAGATAGTCTAGTGTCCGAACTATCTAGGGAACATTGAAGGACGTATGGGTCATACTTCCCTTCTTGGTCACAGGAGTGAACTTACTTTTGCTCTCCTGTGACCCAGTATCAGCCATTCATGGTCAGCTGACATCACATGGCGCTCCAGGCTCTGGAAGAATCCCTTATTGGTGGGGGTGGACCAGCTGGCTCTGGTTCGCAGCACATGTCTAGGAACCAAAGCAAGCCATGTCCGCCCTCTACAGCCCGATGCTTTAGTGAGTGTCTGAGGGGCAGAACGGAGACCGGTGACCGACATTCACTGCTCTCCACTTTAAAAGGATTTTTTCACAAAAAATAAAAGAATTGCATCCCCCCCCCCCCTTTTAGAAGCCTGGACAGCATTGCACCAGCGATCAGCAGACCAACATACCATGCAGGACTTCTGTAGACTGTCAATCTAATCTGTCTGCCCGTACATCGTATGGGCAGGCAGTTTCACACTGACAGGAATCAGAGCGCTCAACAGCGCCGTGGTAGTTCATTGTGAATTACAAGCCAACAGCCACAAAGGATGTTGGTAGTTCAGTCGCAGAACTCTGAATGAATGACGTGGCTGTGTGGGCGGAGCCCCACATGGATGCAGTCTTATAAGATGACAGCTGGTATGGGGATCTTCTCCCGATACTGCTATTACACAGAGCTTGGATCACGAAGTGGCTTTAGGAGCGTGAACATGCATGTTCCCGAAGGTGAACAAGAGCAGAGCAATCAGCAGTCATGTGACCACTCAGTTCTCAGTCTTAGAGCTGGCAGGGTATAACTGCAGCATTAAAGTGGTTGTTAAGCCACCATCTCATCCCCTCTGTCAGACAAAAAGCTGCATAAAAGAGGGAGGGGGGAGAAATTACATACATACATACACACGATTTCTACCTTTAAACAACATCTTCCAGAGATGAGATGACTCCAGGCTCTCAGCTCTCCCCGTGAGATATCTCCAGTGGGCGGGGCTGAGATTCCCCTGCTGATGTCAGCCGGGGAGGAGAGGAGCCTGGAGTCATGCCATTGCTGGAAGACACTATATCTATCTTTTTTTGTTTTTTTTATATAAAGCATAGGCACTAGGACTAGGCTTTTTATGTGACAGAGGGGGTGCTATACAGATCAGTTTGTTAGCAGTGTGGAGAGGAGGAGCAGATCAGCGATAGTGAGAGAGGACAGGCAGGAAGGGGGGGGGGAGGAGGACTACAGAGGGAGACGGGAGAGCTGCAGATAGTAGCATATGACGGAGGCATGTACGCTGACAAGGGAGTCAGGGCTCAGCAGCCCTGATATATCTGAGCCAGCGTACATGGGGGAGGGTAGAAACTGGCAGGATCAGCCAGGTATTACAAGGGGCCAAAATACACAGCACAAGCACTGTGCTGTATAATATGCTTTAAAAGAACAGGATCTTTATTTTTTGGGTTAACAAACGCTTTAAAGAGGAAGTTAAATCCCAATGGGTTTTACTTCCTCTTTTGCTCCCTGCAAATTAAAAGCATAATGGGCTCTGTCCCCTGTGCAGGCTGCGTCCATCTTCCTTCTGGGGGCCGCGGACTCCAGCTCTGACTGGACGGAGCCACATGACGCGGCGCACTACAAGTGAAATCTCCTATACGTGTTCCACTACCTAGAGGTGGGCCGTATTCTAGGCTTACCTATAGTTAAAGTCAGGAGGGAAGGTTTACAACCACTTTAAAAAAAGGAGAGAATGAATGGTTGTGTTTTTTATTTTTTATTTTTTTATTTTTTATTAACTACCCCTAAATTTCTACTTTGAAAAATTGGACTATATTACAGGAAAAAATACAATTGCCTTCATGGCCAGACAGGACAGTTTGCCTGCAATGTTCATATTAACTGTATTAAGCACACATACATTCTGGAGTACCAGAACACAAAGCTGAGCAGAGTTTAGGGATCAGTCTTCCTTGAAACGTTTCACATATCTGCAGTCTAGCTCAAATATATTTGGATCGGTCTTACATGGATAAAATTACGTTTAGCCAAAACACAGAACTCTGCAACACTCCCCTATTAATGATATTTACATAATGCTATCCCATAGTCAGATACCTATAAACTAGAAAGCTGCTGAATCGAAAGACTTTTCCTACACAACGCTGACTTACTGTGAAGCAATTCCTGCAAAGAATATTGTCGGGAGTCTCTGGTGAACCTACTTAGCTTAAAATGTCTGACAACACGTGGCTGCTGATTTACAGTAAGCTAAGCACTGAGGCTCTCAATGCCAAATAGCAGCTGCACATGGAAATCAAACAAGATAAAAATATGCGATACAAGTACAGTACTGCCCCCTGTATTCATCACAGCAATGGGAGAGGGTCAACCAAGTTAAATTTAGTATTCTGGTTTGAAAAATTATATAATATACACACACAAAAATGTTTGCAGGTGCAAGCAGATTTTGTCATGAAGCCCCGTAGTTTCCTATGGCTGTGCAGTTGCAGGTGGTGATGAATGGCTCCATGTGCTTGTACTTCCACTTTTTTGTATTGGCATTTACCCACTTAAGAGTCTGACCTATTCCCCAAATGTGGAAATTTCCTGTTCTGGGAATATGCCATACGCGTAGGTAAACGCTGATGCCCCCATCCAGGCTGGATGGGGGAATCTCCTCTGCAGGCGATGGTTTTCAAGCAGCCACAACACCCACAACTGCCTGAACATCCCAACAGTGGCTGCACCCTCTAGGTTGTGGTCACTATCACAATTGTTAAGACCCCTTTCACACTGGGCGTATTTCAGGCGCTTTAGCGTTAAAAAAGCACCTGTAAAGCGCCTGAAAGAAGCTGCAACTGCAATCCCAATGTGAAAGCCCGAGTGCTTTCACACCGAGGCACTGCGCTGGCAGGGCGTCAAAAAAAGTCCTGCAAGCAGCTTCTTTGCAGCGGTGAATACACCGCTCCTAAAGCACCTCTTCCCATTGAAATCAATGGGAAGCGCCTGAAAAACGTTTGTAGCAGCAGCGCTTTTAACCGTTTTTCGGGCACTGGCAGTGTGAAAGGGCTCTTAAAGCACTTGGGTTTTCACATTGGAATTGCAGATGAGGCTTCTTTCAATCGTTTTACAGGCACTTTTTTTAACGCTAAAGCGCCTGAAAAACGCCCCAGTGAGAAAGGGGTCTAAACCTACTTTTGTCAAGCTTGGAGGGGCTGACAAGGCTACCCTCAACTCAGCATTCACCCACAACTGTCTGAAATTTTAGTTGTTTATGGCAAGCTTTAGACCCCTTTCACACTGGGGCGGTAGCGGTAAAGTGCCACTAGTTTTATTCGGGTGGGAGCAGGACGCTTTTAACCCCCTAAAAGGGGTTAAAAGTGTCCGTGTACTGCCGCTTTCGAAGGGCTTTAGCAGTGCTGCCCATACATTCCAATGGGCAGAGGAGTGGTGTATGCACCACTCACAAACCGCCATAAAGATGCTGCTTGCAGGACATTTTCTAGCACTCTGGCTTTCACACTGGGACTGCAGATGAGGCATTTTTTCCAGGCACTTAACAGGCGCTATTTTTAGCGCTAAAGCACCTGAAAAACACCCCAGTATGAAAGGGGTCTTGGAGGCGATTAGACAAAAAAAAAAAAAAAAAAAAAAAAATATGCAAGATACAGGGGGTCCCCGGGTTACAAACAAGATAGGGACTGTAGGTTTGTTCTTAAGTTGAATCTGTTTGTAAGTCGGAACAGGTACACTTTTTAAGTGTAGCTCCAGCCAAAAAATCTATTTTTAAGTTTTTTAGATAACATAGAGAAGGGTTATCACCTCTGTAACATTTGTTTTGCTGTCTGTGCCCCTGTTCAGAAGATTTCACCTCACCTTCTGTCCCAATGACAATTGGATTTTGAAAATTTTGGGTTGTTAGGGAAACGGACTGGTGATAAAGCATCAGTGGAGACACCTTTTACCCATTATTAACCCTTACAGGAGTGAATTTCCCATCCTAGGGGTGGATTTCCTCTCACTTCCTGTTGTCTCCCTCCGTTTGTAAGTAGGAGTCGTTTGTAAGTCGGATGTTTGTAAGTAGGGGACCCCCTGTACATATTTGGCAACCAAGATTGTGAAAAAAAATAATGAAGGAAACTAGCCGCACGAAGAAGAAAGGTTTTACAATAGGTATAGGAAGGAGTTCATCCCCGTCGAGGACCAATTTATGTTTTCATACAGCTTTTACCCAAAACAAACATTTTTATAATCAAGTATTCAATTGGGGGGGGGGGGGGGAGATGCAATTACAAGTTTATTAACTGCAATATATATTATAATAAAAATTGGTAATGTTTTCATTCAGGTTGCTTCCCAATTCACTTGTTCTGGGGGGTTGGGGGTGCCATGGGTTTGCTTTAAGAGTGGTTCTAAGGTTCAGTATGGCAGTATTTTGAGGCTGGGTTCACACAAGTGTGAATTGGATGCGGTTTTCTCCGCATGACAGGAGATTGTGACTGGCTGTCGAATTGTCCTGTGCCTCTTCTGAACCCGTGAACAGGGACCCCCCCGGACCCCTGCTGTGAGCCGCTCCATGCTGCAGTGTGAACCCAGCCTTAATATGAAGCCAAGATCAAGAAACCAGGGACAGAACCTCAAACTAGCAGGGGTTCAAAGCGAAACGAATCTTAGAAAGTATAATAATTTTACTGAAAAAGGTCGAGGATTTGGAATAGACTTCCAGCAGAGGTAGTGAGTCAGCAACAGCACTCTGATCACATTTGCAGGTGTGATGATGTGCATGTTATGGGTTTTTGTATTGCATCATGGCTCACGTTTAGAGCAAAACCATTCAACGAGCTGCCCTATAAGTGCATGATTTTTTTTTAAATCATGTCACACAAAAACATATAGTACTTTGTTACTATTTGTTTTTGCATGACCGTTAGCAAGATGCATTGGGGTGCCATTAAAAAAAATGAAGGGCGCTGTCACGTGCCTGTAAAAGGGAAGGATATTTTGTGCACATCTCTGCATCGTACAAATGTCAACCGAGCCCAAGTGGATTCAAACATGCTGGGGACAAAGACTTAGGCTGCATTCACACCTGAGCGTTTTGTAGCTTGAAGCCTGAAGCTACAAAACGCTAGAGGGGAAAAAATACATTATTCTCTATGGAGATGGTTCACATCTCCACTCCAAAACGCCTGAAGCCCTACGCCTGAAGCTCAAACAAGTTCCGGACCCTTTTTTGTCGCGCTAATCGGGCAGATTTGGGCGTTTTTATTCTTTTTACATTGGTGACCTTTTGCTCTGCACAAAATTCGTGGCAAATCGCGGTAAAAACGCAGCGAATCGCAAGATTTTCTGCCTGAAAAGCTACGCTCAGGTAGTGTAAGGCTGCATTCACACCTACACAAACTAAGGATTTATATTGGAGCTTTCCGGACATGATCACATATGTTCTATTTGGCTTTTACATATTGGTTTATTGTAACAAACGCAGAGGCAAAACAAAGCCACCAGACAAGTCATGATTGCGGCGGTGGTCTGTTTCCAATCAGACATTTAACTAACAAATTTCAGAATCAAAAGAAACCGCACTGAGTAACTTAGTTACAAGGTCAATATTGTGATCGGTTCCACCACAGACCTCAGGAGCCTACAAGAGCCACACACTATTTTGGGAACAGAAAAGGAAACGTGTATGAAGATGAATGACAATGTACAAAAAAAATATATATTTTTTGTACATTGTACCACACACATTTCCTTTTACAAAAATGTATGTATAATGGAGATAGATAGAGAGTATATATATATATATATATATATATATATATATATATATATATATATATATATATATATATATATATATATATATATATATATATATATATATATATACACACACACACATATACACACACACACACACATATACACATATATATACACACACACACACACACACACACACACACACACACACACAATTTCTTGGTGATAGAGATAAAAATAATACGAGGAAATGGCTTCGCTCAGGAAGTTTTAAACATAAAAATGGAGGGAAGCCACAAGAAATGGAGGGAATGCCAAAATGTGATTATGCTGCAACAAGACACACCTATCCAGCCAGATTATTCACCAGTATAAAGGTCTTTAGGTATATTAAAGGGGAGGACGAAGGGAAATACATCATATTTAGTGTAAATATCAATGCATTTTCCATGTGTCAAATCAAACAAACATGTCATTACACAAGTTCTATGTGCTGTTCTACCAAAGTACTGCAAGAGTGATATGTGATCTAGGGCTGAAACTAATCGATTGTGAAATTAATCGATTACCATTTTCATAATCGATTAATCGGCCATTAACTTAATGGGGTTAAAAAAAAAAAAAAAAAAAAGTACAAAATGAGAAAACTACTGTAAATATTACTTTCACAGTTCTACAGTAAAAAAATGAACCCCTTACTGATTATCTGCTTTTTTTTTACTAAAGTTTTTTTAACCCCCATTATGTTACTAAACGTCTCAGGCCTGGTTCACACTTTCGGTGCTTTTTGCAGAAACGCACTACAGTTTATTTACATGGTTTCCTATGGGACACGTTCACATCTATGCTTCTTTCAGCCGCTGCTGTTTGGAAAGGGTCAGGGACTTTTTTTTTTTTTTTTTAAAGCAAAACAGGTGCTTTTTTGGTTCAATATACTTCGATAGAGAAGCTGCAGAAAAGCATGTAATGCGTTTCTGCAGCAATTTGCGTTTTTTAATCTGCCCAACAACTAATTGGCCAAAAAAAAGTATATATCTCTTCTGTCTGTTATTCTCAGAGTGGATTAAATATTTTGCTTCCTAACCATATAGTTGGTTATTTATATTAACCACTGCATAGAGATATTTAAGAATAAAATGTCCTTTTTTTTAAAACGTTACATATTAACAAAATTATACACCACACTTTTTTTTTTTAAGGTTATTAACCGATTATTCGGAACAATAAATCAGCCAACTAATCGATTATGAAAATAATCGTTAGTTGCAGCCCTAATGTGATCATTTATATTCTTGTCCCAGAAGATGCTCCAAAAACATCAAGTCCTTCCCCAAGGTTCCAAGTCAAATCTGTCCCAAAGTCTTCACAATTACACATACTGTAGTAAAGTGAGGTGGCTGTATGGATGCAACAAGTAACACTTCTATAAAATGAACTTGTGTGTGACATTTGGCACATAAAAGCGCCAAATAGCTGTGGGTATAGAAACTGGTGCATTTTGAGACAATTTTAGTTAATCCCCCCAGAATAGGATTTAATTTACACAAAATGTATAGAAAAGCAGAAGAAACTACTACAAACTATTATCCAACCCCCACCAGAAAGAATCATGTATATTTTTAAAAGATGTATTTTGTAAAAATACTAAAATTATTATAAATCAAATATAACATTTTATTTATAAAATAAAGCAAACAAAATATATTTTTATATTAAAACAAAACATACAATAATTTGCAAACATTTTTTTTTTTTGTTTGTAGATGGTATGCACTACAAACTAAAGATTTTTGTAGTACATAAAATCCATTTAAAATAGATTTTATATTGGCAAATTATTGGTGTTATTATTCTAAATATAAAATAATTGAAACAATATATTTTCACACATATACACTTTTATTAAAATCTATTTCTATATTCTTTTGTCAGAGTGCAAAATAATATTTGAATATATATATATATATTTTTTTTTATCTCTCTCTCTCGTGTACTATTGCTGTATAAGATCTTCAATAACATGACACAGTGATCTCCAGTCATACATTGATGATGTGTGTGTGTGTGTGTGTGTGTGTGTGTGTGTGTGTGTGTGTGTGTGTGTGTGTGTGTGTGTGTGTGTGTGTGTGTGTGTGTGTGTGTGTGTGTGTGTGTGTGTGTGTGTGTGTGTGTGTGTGTGTGTGTGTGTGTGTGTGTGTGTGTGTGTGTGTGTATATATATATATATATATATATATATATATATATATATAATAATATATATATATATATACATATACATATACATATACATACACACACACACACACCTCCTCCCTCCTGGAGGGAGTTTATTACAAATTAATCTATAGGATAATACAGAACACATAGTAATAATAATCCTCTTCTATGTCAGTCCGGATATATTACCCCCCACTGATGCAGAGTGTAGCGGTGATGTGATTGGCTGGGTGAGGATTCTCTCTCTAAACTTATCCCCCCTCCCCCGGTCTCCTGAGCCTTGTAGTCCGCCCACATAGAGTTCTCTTACCCGCCGATGCCTACAACGATCTTCATGTCCGGTCCTGTGTGTCTGAAAATAAAGTAACGGAAAAGGTCCGGTGGTGGCGGCGGAGGAGGAGGATGATGATGGAATGAAGTCCTAGAAGAACGCGGAGAGCAGAAGGAGGGGAACTAAACGTCAACTACTGGAAGAAGACTCCATGGTCCGGGAGAGCGGCACAGCTCCGTCTATCTCTATCGATGGAAAGCGGGAACAGGGGACAGCCGGAGCCGTGCCGGGGAACGTCAAGTGTCGGGCATCCTCTCATTGGATGGGGAAGGAGACGGGAGGAGTGTTCCCTCATCTAATTGGAGAGAAAGTAGGGCGGGCGGAGGGGGCGTCATGAAGGCCGAGGGAGAGTTGTCCTTGTGTGCAGCTGTTCTCGGACAAGGGGGGCGGGGTGACATATTGTGAGACTCCTCACGTTCATTGTCACCTCGTGCCGCATATCTCGTGTCTACACACCGCCCCATGCCGCCTCATTCCGGTGTTCTGTCAAATAAGGCCTCCCGTCGAAAAACGCACGCGCAGTATGTCAGCCAACTAATATCCCGATCAGCTGGGGTGACCTATGGACTGGGCTTGTGTAGTTCGTCGGATGCATTTTCCGACGGGAGCCAAGCCATAGAGAGTGTGCAGAGAGGGAATCTAAATGTAAAATTCTGCCTCACTCTCTGTGCAACGTCCGAAAACGCTCGTTATTGGGTGGATTGTGTCCTGATCTTACGGTTCAAATTTTTGAGATTCCTATTGGGTGGATTGTGGCGTGATAGAGTGGGGGAGGAGGGAGAGAGGCAGAGACAGACCGTTCCCCACACACACCTCCACACGTGGCCGCAACGATCAGATCTCTGTCCCCACCAGCTGCACTCGCTGCCGCTTTTGGGTGGAGGAGGAACACAGACAGACACCATCCACTACAGCACCTGCCCTGAGGTATGCAGAGGAGGGGGAGATAGTGGGGGGGGGGGGGGGCATTGCCAGGTAATTTTGCTGCCAGGAAGGGGGGTAGAGGATATTTGCTAGGGGGTGATCTTTTCCCGCTCCATCCATTCCCCCCTGATCCTATCCCCGCTCCATCCATTCCCCCCTGATCCTATCCCCGCTCCATCCATTGCCCCCTGATCCTATCCCCGCTCCATCCATTCCCCCCTGATCCTATCCCCGCTCCATCCATTCCCCCCTGATTTTATCCCCGCTCCATCCATTCCCCCCTGATCCTATCCCCGCTCCATCCATTCCCCCCTGATTTTATCCCCGCTCCATCCATTCCCCCCTAATCCTATCCCCGCTCCATCCATTCCCCCCCTGATCCTATCCCCGCTCCATCCATTCCCCCCTCCATCCATCCCCCCCTATCCCCCGCTCCATCCATTCCCCCCTGATCCTATCCCCGCTCCATCCATTCCCCCCTGATCCTATCCCCGCTCCATCCATTCCCCCCTGATCCTATCCCAGCTCCATCCATTCCCCCCTGAGATCCTATCCCCGCTCCATCCATTCCCCCTGATCCTATCCCCGCTCCATCCATTCCCCCCTGATCCAATCCTGGCTCTATACATCCTCTGATCCCATCCTGGCTTTATCGATCCCCTGATCCTATTCTGGCTCCATCCATTCCCCGATCCCATTCCAGCTCTATCCACCACCTCAATCCCAGCTCCATCCTTCCCCCCAATCCCAGCTCCATCCATTGTGGTAGGTTAAGGGGGGAGAGCCGCACTGATGCACTATCCTGCTTAGTGGTGGGGGGGTGACACCATGTATTACCGCACCAGGTAACACCAACCCTAGTGATGCCACTGCTTCACTCACCCCATGCCTGTATTATTACAGGCATGGAGTGAGTGAAATTTTTTTTATACTGGAGGGTCGCCAGCGGAGGGAGGGGGCAGTACAGATGTATGGGCCCCGGGGAACACTTCAGTATGCTCTCCCCACACTGTCCCCCCCTGTATGCTCTCCCCACATACTGTCCCACCTGTGTGCTCTCCCCACACTGTCCCCCTGTATGCTCTCCCCCCACACTGTCCCCCTGTATGCTCTCCCCCCATACTGTCCCCCCTGTATGCTCTCCCCCCATACTGTCCCCCCTGTATGCTCTCCCCCCATACTGTCCCACCTGTGTGCTCTCCCCCCCACACTGTCCCACCTGTGTGCTCTCCCCCCCCCCACACTGTCCCACCTGTGTGCTCTCCCCCCCCCACACACTGTCCCACCTGTGTGCTCTCCCCCCCCCACACTGTCCCCACCTGTGTGCTCTCCCCCCCCCACCCCCACACTGTCCCACCTGTGTGCTCTCCCTCCCCCCCCCCCACCCCCACACACTGTCCCCCCTGTATGCTCTCCCCACACTGTCCCCCCCTGTATGCTCTCCCCCCCATACTGTCCCACCTGTGTGCTCTCCCCACACTGTCCCCCCTGTATGCTCTCCCCCCATACTGTCCCACCTGTGTGCTCTCCCCCCCCACACTGTCCCACCTGTGTGCTCTCTCCCCCCCCACCCACTGTCCCACCTGTGTGCTCCCCCCCCACACTGTCCCACCTGTGTGCTCTCCCCCCCCCCACACTGTCCCACCTTTGTGCTCTCCCCCCCACACTGTCCACCTGTGTGCTCTCCCCCCCCCACACTGTCCCACCTGTGTGCTCTCCCCCCCCCCCCACACTGTCCCACCTGTGTGCTCTCCCCCCCACACTGTCCCACCTGTGTGCTCTCCCCCCCCCACACTGTCCCACCTGTGTGCTCTCCCCCCCCCCCACACACTGTCCCACCTGTGTGCTCTCCCCCCCCCCCACACTGTCCCACCTGTGTGCTCTCCCCCCCCCCCCACACTGTCCCACCTGTGTGCTCTCCCCCCCCCCCCCACACTGTCCCACCTGTGTGCTCTCCCCTCCCCCACACTGTCCCACCTGTGTGCTCTCCCCCCCCCACACTGTCCCACCTGTGTGCTCTCCCCCCCCCCCCCACACTGTCCCACCTGTGTGCTCTCCCCCCCCCCCACACTGTCCCACCTGTGTGCTCTCCCCCCCCCACACTGTCCCACCTGTGTGCTCTCCCCCCCCCCCAACACTGTCCCACCTGTGTGCTCTCCCCCCATACTGTCCCACCTGTGTGCTCTCCCCCCCACACTGTCCCACCTGTGTGCTCTCCCCCCCCCCCCCCACACTGTCCCACCTGTGTGCTCTCCCCCCCCACACACTGTCCCACCTGTGTGCTCTCCCCCCCCCACACTGTCCCACCTGTGTGCTCTCCCCCCCCACACTGTCCCACCTGTGTGCTTCCCCCCCACACTGTCCCACCTGTGTGCTCTCCCCCCCCCCACACTGTCCCACCTGTGTGCTCTCCCCCCCCCCACACTGTCCCACTGTGTGCTCTCCCCCCCCCCCACACACTGTCCCACCTGTGTGCTCTCCCCCCAGTGTATCCCCGTGTGTGCTCTCTCCCCCTCCACAGTGTCTCCCTGGGTGCCCCCCCCCAATGTCCCCCTGTGCAGCAGGTGTGACTTGGGATGCAGGGGGCCCCATGATCTTCTATTGCCCGGGGGCCCCATCAGTTGTCAGTCCGCCCCTGGGCGTGATCTTGCAGCGTGGATTTCTTGACGTGGACGGTGGTGGTTTCTGGCTGTATTTGGTCTTTTGCTACATGGTGGAAGTTGCATATTGTCACTGTCTGCAGTCTCTGACCATCTCTTGTACCATGTCTGCAGTCTTATCATCACCTCTAGTATAGGGATGAGCTTCGAGTTCGACTCGAACATTGCCTGTTCGCCTGTTCACCAAACAAATTGGAAAAGCCACGAGCACCCTGGAAAAGTCTATGGGAAAAATCTCCAGTGCTATTTTTATTTTAATTTAACCGTACCAGGCCACATGCCCTCAACATTGGGAGGATGCTTTGTGGGTCTGTGACCCCTCAAAGCACCATGTCCCCATGTTGATGAGGAGAAGGGTCTCTTCCCCACAACCCTTGCCGGTGGTTGTGGGAGTCTGCGGGCAGGAGGGCTTATCAGAATCTGGAAGCCCCCTTTAACAAGGGGACCCCCCAGATCCCGGCCCCCCCCCTGTTTGAAATGGTAACCCTACCATTTTACAAAGAAAGTGTAAAAAATTGTTAAAAAACACACAGACACCGTTGGGAAAAGTCCTTTATTAAAAATAAAAAAAAAGATTCCAGCGGTGGTAATCCATTCTTGCTATCCAGCGACGGGTGGTCTGTTCTTCGGGGTCCAGCGATGGCTGATCTCTTCCGACGTCCATCGCTGCGCGTCCTGTCTCCATGGAGACACTGAGGGAATTCCGTCTGCAGAGGAGGAGCGGGGGAAACTCCGTCACCTGACCCCACCCCCCTCTGACGCAACGCAGGGGGGAAGCTGGTATTCCCCTGTGACGTACGGGTGACCCCGCCCCCCTCTGATGTAACGGGAACATGCGTTACATCAGAGGGGGCGGGGTCACCCGTACGTCACTGAGATAACCCAGGCTTTCCCAGTGATGTAAGAGTGACCCCGCCCCCTTTGATGTAACGCAGGTTTCCGTTACATCAGAGGGGGGCAGGGTCACCCGTACGTCACAGGGGAATACCAGCTTCCCCCTTGCGTTGCGTCAGAGGGGGGTGGGGTCAGGTGATGGAGTGCCCCGCTCCTTCTCTGCAGACGTAATTCCCTCAGTGTCTCCGTGGAGACAGGACGCGCATCGCTGGACGTCTGAAGAGATCAGCCATCGCTGGACCCTGGAGAACAGACCATCCTTCGCACCATCCTAGCAAGAGTGGATTACCACCGCTGGAATCTTTTTTTTTTTTTTTTAATAAAGGTCTTTTTCCAACGATGTCTGTGTGTTCTTAAACTATTTTTACATTTCTTTGTGAAATGGTAGGGTTACTTTTGTACCCCCTTACCATTTTAAACAGGGGGGCCGGGATCTGGGGGTCCCCTTGTTAAACCGGCAAGGGTTGTGGGAAAGAGACCCTTCTCCTCATCAACATGGGGACATGGTGCTTTGAGGGGTCACAGACCCACAAAGCATCCTCCCAATGTTGAGGGCATGTGGCCTGGTACGGTTCAGGAGGGGGGGGGCGCTCTCTCGTCCCCCCCCTCTTTTCCTGCGGCCTGCCAGGTTGCGTGCTCGGATAAGGGTCTGGTATGGATTTTGAGGAGGACCCCACGCCATTTTTTTTTAAATTTGGCTTGGAGTTCCCCTTAAAATCCATGCCAGACCTGAAGGGTCTTTTATGGATATTTAGGGGGAACCCCACGTAATTTTTTTTTAAAATTTGACCCGGGGTTCCCCTTTATATCCATACCAGAGCTGAAGGGCCTGGTAATTGAATTTGGGGGGACCCCCACGCTTTTTTTTTTTTTATCAATGACTTTTAATGACTGTTCTCTGTATTACGGGAGCCGGCAATTCATTAAGCCGCGAGTGATTTTAAATAGCTTTTTTTTCCCTGCAAAAATGACACTTTGTGCAGGGACAGTTCTAAGCACGGGAATGCTATGACAATAACATGCATATTAGCATTTAAAATTAGCACTTTTGATTTTGAACGTTTGAGTCCCATAGGATTTAACAGGGTTCTAAAGTTCACACGAGCTTTAGGTCTGTTCGCAGGTTCTGGTGCGAACCGAACAGGGGGTGCTCGGCTCATCCCTACTCTAGTATTATGGGGGAGCCTGGAACTCCTCTTTAAGTTTTTGCTGTTAGTTTAGGAAACGGATAAAATAAAAAACAATGGTGCATGGGCAGAAATCGTGATGCATCGTGGAATTGAATCATTGACAGGATAATCGTAATCGAATCGTGAGACCAGTGAAGATGCGCACCTCTATTGTTGATCTTGCCAGACTTTCATTGAGCTGGTCTGGAGAAAAGTAGAGGGGAGGATTCAGTAGTCCCATCCGGTTTCTGTTTTCCCCAATACAGTAGCACTGTCACCTTAGGACAAAAAGCATGTTATTTAGCAGGTACAAATAAAAAAAAAGCACAAAAAAAATATGAAAATGAAAAGCAGCCATCGCAGCTAAGGAATAAAAGCAGCAATATATTAAATATGACCACCCCATTCCCCACCTCACAAATCACTGGGCTTAACAGCCTTGGAAATGCCCAGCTACAATCCATGGCTATATACTGCTGTTACTTGGGTGCTAGATTTCCCAGTCACATCCCCGGGACATTATCCAACTGCAAGCCAGGAACTATTTGTAAGGACACATTCGTCAGGTCATTACTGTGATCCAACTTATTATCACACTTGCGTTAAAGCAAACTAAAATCATCCTGTGACTAGACACGCCCCCCTGAAGATGATTCCAATCAAAACGTACGTCGGCGGCGCCTGTCTAGTCACGCATCTCTATTGCATCCATTTCCTGCTTCCTGGTGGTTGTCGGCGGCGCTAGCTGGAACGCACGCCGTTCTTCTCATCACAGGGCGGAATAGATCTCCACGATACACCATCTATCATCCCTATATGCGAGCAGCGCCAGTGCCGGGTGGGCAATGTAATCTGTAAGCTATTTTTTGGCTATGTTTTTACTATGAATTTTTATTAAACTAGCAGAATTACGCTATGTAGCTGTCCTTTGCCTTTTTCATACATATCCTGCCTGAGTGTCCTGAGAGGAGGAGTTTCCAGTATCATCTCCTGCTTGATCGTATGTGTACAGGCACAAACCTGTCAAAGCCCTATTGACTCTCTTTTTAGTTAAAGGAGTCAATAGAATCTGGTAAGCAGCCAGCTGATTTTTTTCACTTTAGGTGATTGAACAGAAGATAAGATTGTGGTGAAGGGCTTCTCACAAATCCACAGCTAAGAGTGGTACCTTGTGGTTTATTTCTTCGATCGTACCATACAACACAGAAGACCTTCTTCTTTATTTCATTTGCACAGAGTTTTTTTATTCACTTAAATGGACTTTCTATATGTTAACCTGGGACTGTGGTGAATCCATAGAGAAAAATAGTACGGACATATGTAAAGGGTTACTGAACTAATCTGCATGTATATTATGTATCTATCATAGTACTCAATTTTTCCTTTATATCCCAGGGTCATATATACAGGTCCATTAGCATTGAAGCACTAAAACATATATCTATTTATGTTTATTTCACCACTAATCTAAGGAATCAAGCACTAGTGCGACTATCTAGTGATACTTCCATTTTATATTTTATTTTATTTTCACCATTATCAAAGGTCTAGCCACGATAGGTGTATATTCACATTTGTAGTTAGCGCCCCTGTCATTTTCTTAACCAACTAATCTCACGATTTCCAAGGGAGCAGCTTGATAATTATTTGTTTCACCTTTTTTTCTATATATTTTTTTATATTTACTCATCACGTGGCGCGGAGTTATACTCATAGCAATGAGTAAGCACTATAGATAGTGTGAAACGCGTCAGCGGTGTGCCCCCCTTTTCTGCTTTGCCGTGTTTTTGGATTTGATGTGATCCCTGCTTTTTAAATAAATTCATTGAATTTTTATCTTCTTCCGGTGTGCGGCTGTCCAGAGTTCTTCCTGATACTCTTAATCCCCCTTTCACACTGGGGCGGGAGCCGCGGCGACGGTAAAGCAGCGCCGGCTTTCACACTGGAGTGAATGGGGCCGGTTTTTTCAGGCGGTGTACAGGCGCTATTTTTAGCGCTGTACCGCCTGAAGAC
This sequence comes from Lithobates sylvaticus, assembly GCA_028564925.1. NCBI lineage: Eukaryota > Metazoa > Chordata > Amphibia > Anura > Ranidae > Lithobates > Lithobates sylvaticus. The sequence continues at coordinate 544,031,604 of CM053029.1, forward strand.
CGCCCCAGTGTGAAAGGGGCCTTACTAGATGGGGAGAGCACAAGAATGACTTCATCAATGTACTGCAGCAAAAGGATGTTTTAAATGTGGATTACTATCTGTCAAGTTTAATCGTTCAGGAGAGGTTGTAAAAACGTCCTGTGTACATGAAGCCTTACTGTTAAATTAGAAGCCTGGAAAGGAAAGAAGCCTAACCTCAGTAGTCCTTTGCCCTCCCCCCCAAGTCTACGCAAACCGAACTCCAGGTACCTACAGTGCCTTGCAGAAGTATTCACCCCCTTTGGCTTTTTACCTATTTTGTTACATTAAATGAAAGTAAGAGTATTCCCGTGCTAATATGGAGATGCAAAAAACTATAGCGAATAGGTTGCAGCAAACACCGAAAGGGTCAAACGCTGCCCAAAGTAAGGTGTGTAAAAAAATCAATAGGTGGTGTTGCGCTCCTAGGTAGGAATGATAAATATGCTTAAGGTGTCCCTTATACACAATGTATACAAGTCAAAATAAATAAATTAGATACTGACAATAATTATAAGCATAAATTATAAGTGAAAAGTGGATAAATAGGTGACTGATGTGCAAAAATTTCTAAAATCAAATACAGTGATCCTATACGGGTACAAAAGTAGCAGTGACTAAGTGTGCAAAGGTTACTAAAACGTCACATAAAACAATAAAACGGTGTTATTAAATCAATAGATGACCAGGATAAAATTATGTAAATATATAACAAGAGCAATAAAATATATAATATTAAAAAGTTCATAAACGCATGTGCAGAAAATATAAGAGGAAAAAAAATTATATTAAAAATGGTGCAGCTGAACTTCAGATGTAAAAGTTTTTTTTCAGCAAATGGAAGTGCAAAGTGCGGGTCTGAAGGTGCTGTTTTATCTTCAATATAGTGGCACTGTGAGCGCTGTGAGCAGCGTGCTGTGGGTCTTCGGTGCTATTTTACACCAGTAGGTGTACTAACTTATTACCTTACTGCTGCAAGGTTAGCAGCATTAAACAGGAAAATAGGGAGGTAGATGGTCACTCCGGGGGGGATGTGGCTCTCGTGAAACCTCTTCCTTTACTTTTCCATGGATGTGTGCAGCCTATATGGTACTGGGACTGGGTGTATCTTCACGAGGTTCAAAACCAGGCACCGCTCAGCATGCATCAGCCATATAGATAGAGGAGGGAAAAAGTGTAGTAATTCTTTATAAAACAATTTATTACAAAATTGCAGAAAAAGACACTCACATTTAAAACGCTGTAGCAGTTGTAAGAAACGAGCGGCGAGCTCGCGTCCAGAACGTCACTTCTGGTGTCCGTGTATCCAACGCGCGTTGTCACCGTCACGTGACTTCATCGGGGATCCAGCAAAAATCAGCAAAAAACAAAATGGAGTATGCGAAAAGGCATGTGGGAGACTTCCAAAATGTATGGAGGAAGGTGCTCTGGTCTGATGAGAGTAAAATTAAACTTTTTGGCTATCAAAGAAAACGCAATGTCTGGTGCAGACTCAACCACCACCATCACATCACCAAAAGAACACCATCCCTGCTGTGGAGATGTTTTTCAGCAGTCTGGACTGGGAAACTGGTCAGAGTTGAGAGAAAGATGGATGGTGCTAAATACAGGGATATTCTTGAGCAAACCTGCTAAGGGGGTGAATACTTTTGCAAGGCACTGTATACCAGAATCTAAATAGGGATGAGCACTGGATTCCACAAGGAATACTTGTTGCTTTTAAGAAGACAGCAGGACACAACTGTGGGTTATGTAATGGAGATGTTCTTTACAAATTGGTAGATATGGGTTCCATGGCATCTGAAGATCCACATTATGGGTCTTGGGTAAACAACTTCCTCTCTAAGCTAGTAAGATTGCTGACAAGTGGGCAAATATTTAACAAACAGATGCACAAAGCAGTTTTTAGGCTCCATTCACAGTTGTACAACTTTGACACAACTTTGGATGGGTGCAACTTGTTTACCACTTTGGCTTTGACCAGGGATAATGGACAACTGTTGCACTGTATAACATTCAGGTAAGACTTTCATGCAACTTTTGAGTTTTGAGGGTTAACATTAAAGTCTATTGCCCTCAAGTTGCATGAAAGTCGGACCAAAGTAATGCCTGAACTACTTTGAAGTTGCTTAACCACTTTCAGACCGGACCAATTTGCAGCCAAAGGGCCAGGCCCCTTTTTGCGATTTGGCACTGCGTCGCTTTAACTGACAATTGCGCAGTCATGCGACGTGGCTCCCAAACTAAATTGACGTCCTTTTTTCCCCACAAATAGAGCTTTCTTTTGGTGGTATTTGATCGCCCCTGCGGTTTTTATTTTTTGCGCTATAAAAAAAAGAGCGACAATTTTGAAAAAAAACGCAATATTTTTTTATCTTTTGCTATAATAAATATCCCACAAAAATATATAAAAAAAAAAAAATTTTTCCTCAGTTTAGGCCGATACGTATTATTCTACATATTTTTGGTAAAAAAAAAAAAATCGCAATAATCGATTATTGATTGGTTTGCGCAGAAGTAATAGCGTTTACAAGATAGGGGATAGTTTTATAGCATTTTTATTAATATTTTTTTTTATTATTAATAATGGCGGCGATTAGCGATTTTTATTGTGACTGCGACATGATGGCGGACACATCGGAAATTTTTGACACATTTTTGGGACCATTGTCATTTATACAGCAATCAATGCTATTTAAATGCATTGATTCCTGTATAAATGACACTGGCAGTGAAGGGGTTAACCACTAGGTGGCATTGTAGGGGTTAAGTATGCCTAGGGGTGTGTTTCTTACTGTGGGGGGGGGGCGTGGCTGTCAGCTAGTGAATGCCGATCTCTGCTCCAATCACAGGGAGCAGAGATCGGCGTCACTAGTTGCTAGGCAGAACGGGGAGATGCTGTTCTATTTCCGCATTTCCCTGTTCAGCCTTCCCGTGAGACGATCGCGGGTGTCCCCGCGGCAATCGAGTCCGCGGGACCCGCGACCGGCCTCACAGGGGTCCCGACCGGTGCGGGAGCATTTAAAAAGGGACTTATATATAGGCCCTTATGCCTGTCCGTGCCATTCTGCCGACGTACATCGGCGTGCGCCGGTCGGGAAGCGGTTAAACTTTAAGTTACACATATTTGAATGGTTATCATTGGAAAACATGAGGAACGACTTAACATGCAACTTTGATGTTCAAAGTTGCATGACAAGTCACAAGTGTAAATGGAGCCTTAATCTGAATAAGGCTCCTTTAACACTTGTGTGACTTGTCATGCAATTTGGACAGCAACTTAAGGCCATAGACTTGTTAACCACATGTTAACCACTTCCCATCCGGCCCAATTCTGGCACTTCGCTCCTACATGTAAAAATCATCATTTTCTTTTTAGAAAATTACTCAGAACCCCAAAACAGTATTTTTTTTTAGGAAAGACCCTGGGGAATAAAATAGCAGTCATTGCAACTTTTTATGTCACACGATATTTGTGCAGCGATTTTTCTAACATTTTTTCATGGAAAAAAAAAAAGTAAAAAAGTTAGCCCAATTATTTTGAACAATGTAAAAACGGAAAATTTATATCAAATACTTACCGTAATTTTCCCTTCCTGATAGGCTCCATGGCAGCATACGTGTGGGTTGGCCCCGCCTCCATAACTACCCAATAGGACCCCTCTCCCATAAATCTTTGCTCCTGGCTGCTATCCGTGTTCCGTAACTAGCCTACTCCAGACATTTTGGAGGGAACTCCTGCTGCCATGGAGCCTATCAGGAAAGGAAAATTACGGTAAGTATTTGATATAAATTTTCCGTTTTCCTGACAGGCTCCATGGCAGCATACGTGTGGGAAATAACTCGCCAAAACACACTCGGGTGGGCAAAATGTTGAGCAAAGAAAACCAAAATTTATTTAACATTGTCCAATGACAATACTTGTAAACCAAAATTAATAGAAGACAGCGCAGCTGGTTCAACGCAATAATGAGAAAGAAAAGTATTAATTGTGGACCAAGAGGCCGCTCTACAAATAACATCAGGCGCCACATGCCGAGAAGCTGCCCACGAAGTTGAGATGCTCCGTGTTGAATGAGCCGTCACTGCCTCAGGAGGAGCCAAGCCCTTAGCTCTGTATGCCCTTTGAATCGTCTGCACAATCCACGCGGAAATTGACCTAATTGACGCACGCATCCCTTTATTCTTGCCATGAAGAAGGACAAAGAGGAATTCCGTTTGCCTGAATGGAGCTGTTGCCTCCAGATATTGTTTTAAGGTGTGGCCTACATCAAGAGGATGGATCTCTTGGTCATCTGATGTTTTGAAGGTAGGGAGTACAATCTCCTGATTCTCATGGAAGACTGTGGTCACTTTAGGGTTTGACCCTAACATTGGAATCAGCACTACTCTGTCTTCAAAAAAGGTCAGAAAAGGTTCCTCTGAACCCAGATTCCTGATCTCTGATACCCTTTTCGCTGACGTTATTGCCACTAGGAAGATAGTCTTCAGAGTAAGATCCTTAACAGACAAAGGTTGAGACGAATCTTTCCCAAGATTTGACAGAAAATCCAAAACTAATGGAAGGTCCCATTTGGGAAACCTGGGTCTTCTTCGTGGTCTGAGCCTGATGGCACCCTTAAAGAATTGACGAACTAAGGCGTGATTCGCCCATGAGACTCCCGTGAAGGCTGAGATGGCTGACACTTGCACCCTTAACGAACCGACCGCCAGGGATAAATCTAATCCAGACTGAAGAAAGCTCAGGATATCATGAACCTCTGGAGAGTTACACGAGTTTTCTCTTGACGACATGTGTACAGCAAACCTGGACCAAATGCGCTCATATACCCTATTAGTGCTTCTTCGCCTGGCATTAAGAAGAGTTGGAATCGCTTCTTTCGGGCAACCAAGCGCCTCTAGCCTTCCCCTCTCAAGAACCACACCTTGAGGTGCAGACACGCTGGAAACGGGTGTAACGTCTTGCCCTGAGACAATAGATCCGGCCTGAGAGGTAGGGGAATTGGGTCTTGATAGCTGAGGAGCAGCAGCAGAGGAAACCACGGCCTGTTGGGCAAGAATGGAATGACGGCAATAATCTCCACTTTTTCTGTTCTGAGCCTCCGCAGAAACTGTAGAATTACCGGTACTGGAGGGAAGGCATAGGCCCTCTGGAAATCCCAACTGGTCGTGTGAGCATCTATCCCGAACGCCTGAGGGTCCCAGAACCTCGCAAAGTACTTCGGTATCTTGAAGTTGCACGGGGAAGCGAACATGTCGACTTCCGGAGACACACCCAGTGTTAGGAGCCACTCGAAAACTTCTCTGTGGAGGGACCACTCGTTGTTGTCCAACTCGACCCGGGACAAGAAGTCTGCTTGCACATTCTGGACCCCCGGAATGTATACTGCCGAGATGTTGGCTAAGTTCTTTTGCGCCCAACTCATTAAAGGCTCCACTTCTTGTAACAGGGACCAGCTGTGAGTCCCGCCTTGTTTCCTTATGTATGCCACTGCTGTTGTGTTGTCCAACCTTAGCATGACGGAAGAGTTCAACACTAGATGGCGAAAGGATAGGAGTGCCTGAAAGGCTGCCCTCAGTTCCAGGATGTTGGAAACGACTCCTTGAGACTGGCATGTCCACCTGCCCTGAGCTACCTCCGAAAGGCAATGAGCGCCCCAACCCTGGTTGCTGGCATCTGAGGTCACCGTGATCCATGAGATGGGGACAATCGAATGATGGTTGCGCAGATTCTTCCCCTGAAGCCACCAGAGGAGAGATGTCCTCATAGATGGGGTAAGGAAGATACGCTGATTCTGGTCGACAGAGTTCCACTGATGCAGAAATCCCTTCTGAAAGGGACGGGTATGCCACTGGGCCCACTTCACCATGGGAATGGTTGCCGTCATCGTACCAATTATTTTCAGGCACTGGAGAGCAGAAAGGTGAGTTGATCCACGTGCCGCCTGGATCCTGTCTCGGATTACCATGATTTTCTCCTCTGGGAGGGAGATGGAACCCTCCACGGTGTTGAAAAGAGCGCCCAGAAACACGAGGGACTGAGATGGCTCTAGACTCTTTTCTAAGTTCAGGAGCCACCCGAACTCTTGCAGGGTAGAGATGACAACCTCTTTGTGATCTAATAGCTGATCCTTGCTCTGAGATAGTAGAAGCAGGTCGTCCAAGTAATGGTGGAGACGCACACCCTTGACCCTGAGAAGAGCCACTACTGCCAATAGCACCTTGGAAAAAACCCGGGGTGACGTGGTTAACCCGAAGGGTAGACAAATGAACTGAAGGTGTTGGTTGCCTACCGCGAAGCGGAGGAATTTGTGGAAGTCCTTTGTCACAGGTACGTGAAAATATGCGTCTTTCAGGTCGATTGATATTAACCAGTCTCCCAAGTGTACTGACTGTTGTATGGTAAGTAGGGACTCCATCTTGAATTTCTCCTTGCGGATGAATGAGTTGAGGTGAGTCAGGTCTATTACTGGCCTCCATGTGCCGTTCTTCTTCTGCACTAAAAACAGGGGTGAATACATGCCTTCGCCCCTCTCTTCCTCTGGGACGGGTACGACTGCTCCTTGTTCCAATAAACAGCTTACGTAAGTCAACAGGACCTGTCTTTTCTCTTCTGAGCTTGGAAGAGTAGTAGGGATGAATCTGAGTTTTGGAGTGTTGCAGAAGACCCACTTGTGACCGGACGATACTGTCTTTACGGTCCAATAGTCCCGAATTGAGGCCGCCCAAACATGTTTGAAGTGGAGAAGACGGCCCCCCACCCGACATGTTTGAGCGGGCCCAATTTCAAAAGGACTTCCCAGAATCCTGGTTCCCAGAGGAACCACCTTTAGAGGCCTTCTTAAAAGAAGACTGCCTGGACCTCCATGTCCTGGAGAATTCTCGGCCGGGTTTATAGCTGCGTGCATCCCTGGCACGATCCGCATTCTGTCTTCTTGGAAAAAAGCGTCTCTGATTTTGAGGACGCCTATCCTGAGGGAGAAACCCAGATTTCCCACCTGTGGCCCGGGATATGGCAGAATCAAGCTTATTGCCGAATAATGAGGACCCTTCAAAGGGGATGCGGCACCAAGCCTGCTTAGAAGCAGGGTCTGCGAGCCACGGACGGAGCCACAACGCACGTCGCGCCGAAACGGCTGCCAGCATATCCCGAGACATCAGGCGAATGACATCAATGGATGCCTCCCCCAAGAAGGCTGAAGCCATCCTAATCTCTTGAATAGGTGAGTCTTTAGCTGTGTCTATTGAAATGCCTCTCAGGTATTCTTCAATGCTGTCAGCCCAGAATTCTATGGCCTTCGACACTGCTGCGATCGCAAGCACTGGTTTGCACGCCATCCCGGAGGTCAAATAGATTTTCTTTAGATCTGAATCGATCCGTCTCTCTAAAGGATCCTTGAATGACACAGTGTCTTCTAAGGGGAGAGTCACATATCTCACCAGACGCATAAGTGCTGCATCTACCATTGGAGCTGACTCCAGGTGTTTCACATCTTCTTCCTTAAAGGGGTAAAGTTTAAGGATTTTGGATTGCATGGAACTCTTTTTGTCCATCTTGCTCCACTCTTCTGAAATAATATCACCCAATTCAGACAGAAACGGAAAAAAATTGACGCTCCTTATTGAGCTGTTTAAAAAAATTTCCTCTGCTTCGGGGGGGAAGTGATAGGATCTTCCCACTTCAGAGCCTCTCTCACTGCTTTAACCAGGGAGGGAACCAAACCATAGTCAAACCCCAAACCTGGATCTTCTGGATCCGATTCACTGTCTGAGACAAAGGCAGAATGGCGGCTAGGTTGGGATGAATCCCATGTTTCTTGTAGTACCCCCTCTCCTACTATAGGATCTAGCGGGTCTGCCGGGGATTCACAGGGCTGTTGAGCTTCCCTTTCCTGCAGGGATTCTTTTATCACTCGTCTCACCATTGATTCTAGGCGCTGGTCAGCGCCGTCTCTTCTCATCCGCTGCCAGGTGAAACAATGGTCACATAAGGCGACCTGTCATGCTAGTACAGGCATTTTGCACCCCCAACATCCACTTCGTCTATAGGCACTAGGTTGTGGATCAGATTTGGAAGGGCTGCACAGCACAGAAGGGACAGGAATAATCCCTGTCACGCTGTTCCGATCTGGCGGACCTATGGTGGCTGGATTTTGAGGAGGATTTGTGGTGGTGCGAATTTGACGATCCACTGCGTCTATAGGCACTGAAAAACATTGTCACGGGATTTAAAATTGCGCACAATCGTGGGCATGGCGCCCTACTTGGGGTTTGAATTTTTAAATTTGCCGCCATCCAACGCACCTCAGCGCGCATGCGCGAGAACCAAGCCTCACGTGTGATTTGAATGCCGTTTACATATGTGGGTGCAACTTACGTATGCGAGCACGCTTTGAATTTCTTTTTTTTATTCTTCATTTAACTTTTTTTTTCTTTTTCACTTTTATTCCTATTACAAGGAATGTACACATCCCTTGTAATAGGAATAGTGCGCGACAGGTCCTCTTCATGGACAGATGTGGGGTCAATGAGACCCCTTTCACACCACACCGCCCATAGCGTCGGTGGTTAAATGCCACTATTTTTAGCGGCGTTTTACCGTCGGATTTGCAGTGCATTTCAGCCGCTAGCAGGGCGCTTTTACCCCCCGCTAGCGGCCTCAGGCTTTCACACTGCAGACAATGGAGCAGCAGTTTGAGGGCGGATTGCAGGCGCTATTTCTAACGCTATAGCGCCTGCAAAACGCCCTCGGTGTGAAAGGGGTCTTAGACTCCAACATCTCTCCTCCAGGCTGGAAAGGCTGAGATAAAAAAAACTCTCAGCCATTCCAGCTGCGTCCTCAGCCTTGTGTAACCGCTATGATTGTTCTTATGGTGCACAGAATTGCCGGCGGAAAAAAAAAAAAATATCTGCATGATGCCTATAGCTGCAGGCATTATTATCCAGATATCCCCACTCAAAGTACATGACGTCATATGACGTACTGCCGTTGGGAAGTGGTTAACCCTCAAAAGTTGCATGAATGTTATACAGTTGTCCACTATCACTGGTGAAAGCCAAAGCTGTATTCAAGTTGCACCCATCCAAAGTTGTACTCCATATTCAACACAATTTTGGAGTCATACAAGTGTGAATGGAGCCTGAGGACATTTCTTTTGACTTCTTATAGTCAATCAGGTTAAAGGTTATTTTTGAAAGGTAATACAAGGCAAGGTTTTCTTGAATCTTGTCAAGGAATAGCACCAGGCATACAGAAACAAATCGATTCTCAGCAATGCAGACCATTACAAATGCCACTCACAATAACAAAGACCAAAGTGCATACCTTTTTTGTTTTCAGATTTTAGTGCAGACTTGCTAATATGCGAATTGATGTAAAATAAAAGCCAGTACACAAACACTGCCTAAGGCCTGGTTTACACTTGTGCGGGTAGTTCCCACTGCATGTCCGCACCTGTTTTCACAGCCACAACCACCCGCACAGAAAAACCCAGATGTGTGCAGGTGCCATTTATCCTAATGGCAATCGCACATATTGTAAATCACAGCAGCCGCTTCCCGCACTGGAAACCGCACTGCACTTGCGGATTCTGTGTGGGCTGCAATATAAAAACAAAAAAAATGGAGCAGGCACTTTCTCCCTCTGTTTTCAGTAGGCAGGGCAGCCCATTTGAATGAATTGGCTACCCTAGTTTTTCATAGGTCACGTGACTCAAAAACCATATCAAAAATATAACACGTGTGTTAATGATGCCTTCTTGCTGCGTTTTTAATGCATTTCAACTGGGAGGTGTATTTTTTTTTTTTTTTTTTTAACTGACCAAAAATGCAGCAAGCAAGATTTTTTACACCACAATGGAAGCCCAACAGACCAGTGTACAGCAGACATACATAGAATTTAAAGGGATACATTTTTATTGAGCTTTTCTTGTGCTAAAGGTGTCGATGATGGTAGACAATAAATTCATATTTATTTAAATTGATGATATTAATTTAAAAAAAAAGTCAAATATAATACAAATATATATATATATATATATATATATATATATATATATATATATATATAATATAAATATATATATATATATATATATAATAAAATAATATATTTTTTTAAAACAGTCATTTTAAGTTTTGGTTTGCAACCAAGTGCACCAAAATTTCCATTCGGTGCACCTCTAATTTATACAGATCTAATACCTAAAGCTAAACTCTTGAATAGGCAAATATTGTCCAAATACAGAAGCCATGTATGTTTTTCCTTATGTCCAGCTTCACTGTCACTTTAACTAGTTCGGAACTATTTATTTGCCATTACCTTTTGTACCACCACCCCCCCTCCCTTTAGAATGTAAGCTCTACGAGCAGGGCCCTCCTGTACCTTCTGTATTAAACTGTACTTTAATTGTGCTGTCCCCCCATACATTGTAAAGTGCTGCGTAAACTGTTGGCACTATATAAATCGTGTATAATAATAATAATAATTTTCTATACTAATGGGTTTGTCTGCTTGTAGCACTGCATAAATCATAGGTAGCCTCAGCTGCATAAAATATACTAATAACACAATTCCTACAATAAAGAATGGTGGTAGAAATATACTGTTGTTTGGGGGGGGGGGGTCTTTGCAGTAGGGACTGGAGCACTTGTCAGGATAGAAGGAAAAATGGATGGGCAAAATACCATTACTTTTTTGAAAATCTGCTGCCCTCTGCCAGAAAGTTGTTAATCAGAAGAAGGTTTACCTTTCAACATGACAATGACCCAAAGCACACAGCAAAAATGACCAAAAATGTGGTTGAAGGAGAAAAAGGGGAATGTCCTTGTTCAGACTCGAACCCCATTGAAAATCTGTGGAATGACTTCAAGACTGCAGTCCACAAATGGTCACCATCAAATTTAACTGAACTTAACTGAAGAAAATATTGCAAAGTCTAGATGTGCAAAGTTAGTAGAGACATATTCCAACAGCGTAAAGGCTAGAATTAAAGCAAAGGGTGGTTCAAAAACACTGACATGAGGGGGGCGATTCTTTTTCCAACTTAGTAATTTGTTTTTTAATTATTTGCCCCACGGCGGCACATTTAAAGGGACGTACCTGTACGCTCATTTGCCTGTCCGTGCCATTCTGCCAAAGTAAAAGTGAGTGCGCTGGTTGGCAAGTGGTTAAAATACTTTTATCTCCATACATGCAAAGGGAATTGGGTTTCGATACACGCTAAATATACCTTTAGTTTCCAACTGCAAGAAAGGCAAAACTATAAATATAATTAAACGCGTATAAACATAATTTCTCCAGCACAGTAGTTGAAAAACCTATGTTTAAAGAGGGAGTCCACCTGAAAAAAAATTATTAAAAGCTAGCAGCTACAAATACTGCAGCTGCTGACTTTTAATAAATGGACACTTACCTTTCCTGGAGTCCAGCGATGTCGGCAGCCGAGGCCGCTCAATCGCTCGGCTCTCGGCTGCTGCCGGCGCCATTCTCTGTGAGAGAATCAGGAAGTTGCGGCTTCAGTTCCTGGTTCCCTACTGCACATGCGCGAGTCGTGCAGCGCAATGGGAATGGTCCGCGCTGTCTCTGGGACCCGTGTGTGTCCCGGCAGACAGTGGCGGGACAGGAAGAGGCATAGACTCCCGTGGGAGTCTATGCCCGGAAGTGGGTGCAAATACCTGTCTTAGACAGGTATCTGCACTCCCCTCCCCCCTGAAAGGTGCCAAATGTGACACCGGAGGGGGGGAGGGTTCCGAAAAGCAGAGGTTCAATTTTTGTGTGAACCTCCGCTTTAACCACTTTAAGACCAGCCTCGTTTTGGATTTTAGGTGTTTACATGTGTAAAACAGGTTTTTTTGCTAGAAAAAAAACTTAGAACCCCCAAACATTATATATTGTTTTTTTTCTAACACCCTAGAGAATAAAATGGCGGTCGTTGCAATACTTTTTTCACACCGTATTTGCGCAGCGGTCTCACAAGCGCACTTTTTTTGGAAAAAATTTACTTTTTTGAATAAAAAAATAAGACAACAGTAAAGTTAGTCCAATTTTTTTATATATTGTGAAAGATAATGTTACGCCGAGTTAATTGATACCCAACATGTCACGCTTCAAAATTGCGCCCGCTCGTGGAATGGCATCAAACTTTTACCCTCAAAAATCTCCATAGGCGACATTTAAAAAAATCTACAGGTTGCATGTTTTGCGTTACAGAAGAGGTCTATGGCTATAATTATTGCTCTCGCTCTACCGATCGCGGCGATCACATGTGTGGTTTGACCACCGTTTTCATATGCGGGTGCTACTCACGTATGCGTTCGCTTCTGCACGTGAGCTCGTCGGGACGGGGCGCTTTAAACATTTTTTTTTTTTTTTTTCTTATTTATTTTTCTTGATTTTATTTATTTTTACACTTAAAAAAAAAAAAAATTGGCTCACTTTTATTCCTATTACAAGGAATGTAAACACCCCTTGTAATAGAAAAAAAAGCATGACAGGTCCTCTTAAATATGAGATCTGGGGTCAAAAAGTCCTCAGATCTCATATTTGGACTTAAATGCAAAAAAAAAAAAAAAAAAAAATGTCATTTAAAAAAATTACATTTGGAAAATGTTCCTTTAAGAGGTGTGGGCGGAAGTGACGTTTTGACGTCGCTTCCGCCCTGCTATGGTATAGAGACGGGTGGCGGCCATCTTAGCCTCACTCGTCTCTATACCCAGCACGGAGGAGGACCCGAGCGCTTCCGCCGCTGCCGACGGTTCCGGTAAGCGGCGGAAGGCGCGGGAGAGCGGCGGGAGGGGGGGCACTTCTCCCGCCGCTGATAACGGTGATCTCGCGGCGAATCAGCCGCGATGACCACCATTATCGGAATGCCGACCGGCGCCTGAAGAGATGGATATCTCGGTTGTGGCAGCAGCTGCTGCCGTTACCGAGATATCCCTCTTCAAAAAAGGGACGTACATCGTTGTGCGCCGGTCGGAAAGTGGTTAAATACTGCTAACTACTAGATACCATATCATTACCAAATAACACACCTGATTTAGCCTAGTACTTGTACGCACCTTCAGAAGTTTTTTTCATTTTATTTTTTATGAAAAAGGTAGGTCCGGTAGATTTTTTGACTTCAGAAAAAGAAACCCAGAACATATCGGTAGCACAGCTGAAGACTTTTCCCAACAAGCCATGCAGATTCCCGAACGGGATATAAACCTAAACAGAATAAACCTAGAAGACAACAACACGAGGAGGAGAAGAATGAAGACTACCGCGGAATAGGAAGTGGCAGATTAGGACAATCTGTCTAGCAACAGCCATTTCTGGTAAGTAAAATTTTTTTTTTTCAGATTTTTTTCACATTTTTTAGGAGCCTTTATATGTATTTTTTTTTTTTTTTTTAGGGTGAACCTCTGCTTTAATGGGCACAAAATCGATAATCGTTGGGACGTTTTGTGAGCAGAAAAAACGAAGGACAAGTTTGGAATTTTTTTGCCGAACGAACGATAAATTGAAAGGTTAATGTATTTCCAGTCCGAACTGTCTGCACTAGGTATATGTAAAAAAAAAAACAAAAACAAAAAAAACTAACATTTATGTCCACTGAACAGTTTATCTGTCAGTACATGATGGCACTATCGTTTGCGCTCACGGCCCGAATGTTAGATTTTGAAAAATGGGTTCAGCCGATTTTTTGTATAGTGTATGGCTATCATAAGGCTGGGTTCACACTGCAGTAAAGAGCGGCTCACAGCAGGGGTCCGGTGCATCCTTGTTCACCATTTCAGGTCCGATTTCGGTCTGAATTTTCGGCTTATTTCGGACCTGAAAACAACCAGAAGATGCACAGGGCTCCTGTGCAATTCGCTCTGGAGATGTGTGAACTGGCTCCATAGAGAGCCTGTCACAATCTCCTGACTAGGGATGAGCTTCGAGTTCGAGTCGAACTCATGTTCGACTCGAACATTGCCTGTTCACCAAACAATTTAGGGTGTTCGCTGCAAATTCGAAAAGCCGCGAATCACCCTGTAAAAGTCTATAGGAGAAATCTAAAGTGCTAATTTTAAAAGCCTATATGCAAGTTATTGTCATAAAAAGTGTTTGGGGACCCGGGTCCTGCCCCAGGGGACATGTATCAATGCAAAAAAAAACATTGGCCGTTTTTTCAGGAGCAGTGATTTTAATAATGCTTAAAGTGAAACAATAAAAGTGTAATATTCCTTTAAATTTAGTTTAAATTTCCGACGCCGGACACAGTGCCTTTATGGGAAGCGCCACATCTATGCAATCATGAGATTGCAGACGTGGCGCTGCATTTGCAGCCGTTTTGCCAGCCTTGCGGCGTTTTCTGAAGCGCCGAGTAGCATCCGTAACTTCGGTGCATCAGATTTGATTGACATCTGACCTCAGTTAGATGTCACTTCCTATCTCTGTCTCCCATTGCGCCCGGGAGAGGAACCAGGAAGTATCCTCAGCGCTGCCAGTGGAAGGAGACACCGCAGGAGAGGACAACAGCAAGGTAAGTACAGAGGCTGCATTTAATGGGATTGCATTTGGGGGGGGGGGGCACAGGCAGGTTGCATTTGGGGGGGAGGCAGGCTGCATTTGGGGGGGACACAGGCAGGTTGCATTTGGGGGGGTACACAGGCAGGTTGCATGGGGGGGGACACAGGCAGGATGCATTTGGGGGGGACACAGGCAGGATGCATTTGGGGGGGACACAGGCAGGCTGCATTTGGGGGGGACACAGGCTGCATTTAGGGGGGACAGAGGCTGCATTTAGGGGGGGACAGAGGCTGCATTTAGGGGGGGGACACAGGCTGCATTTGGGGGGGACACAGGCTGCATTTGGGGGGGGCACAGGCTGCATTTGGGGGGGGACACAGGCTGCATCTGGGGGGGGGCCAAGGCTGCATTTGGGCAGCACAGTGATGTAGTGGTTAGCACTTTCACCTAGCAGTAATAGGGTCGCTGGTTCAAATCCCGACCATGACACCTTCTGCCTGGAGTTTGCATGTTCTCCCTGTGCCTGCGTGGGTTTCCCCCGGGTACTCCGGTTTCCTCCCACACTCCAAAGACATACTGGTAGGTAATTAGATCCTGTCGATAAAAATTGGCCAAATATATGTATGTTGTATGTTGCATGTGTATGTGTTTGTAAGCGTGTTGGGACCCCACAGGGCAACTATGCCACAGATGGACACCAGTGGCAAAAGTGCCCTGAGGCGATTCAGTTTGCATAGGTAGCGCTATACAAGTCATTCATTCATTCATTTGGGGGGGGGGCACAGGCTGCATTTAATGGGACACAGGCAGGCTGCATTTGGGGGGCACAGGCTGCATTTAATGGGACACAGGCATTTGGGGGGGGACACAGGCTGCATTTGGGGGGACACAGGCTGCATTTAGGGGGGACTGAGGCTGCATTTAATGGGACGCAGGCAGGCTGCATTTGGGGGGGGCACAGGCTGCATTTGGGGGGACACAGACTGCATTTAATGGGACACAGGCAGGCTGCATTTAATGGGACACAGGCAGGCTGCATTTAATGGGACACAGGCAGGCTGCATTTAATGGGACACAGGCTGCATTTAATGGGACACATGCAGAGGCTGCAATTGGGGGGGGCAGAGGCAGCATTTGGGGGGACAGAGGCTGCATTTAGGGGGGGCAGAGGCTGCATTTGGGGGGCAGAGGCTGCATTTGGTGGGACATAGGCTGCATTAGGTGGGACAGAGGCTGGGACAGAGGCTGCATTTGGTGGGACAGAGGCTGCATTTGATGGGACAGAGGCTGGGACAGAGGCTGCATTTTGTGGGACAGAGGCTGGGACAGAGGCTGCATTTGGGGGGGGGGGGCAGAGGCTGCATCTGGTGGGACAGAGGCTGGGACAGAGGCTGCATTTGGTGGGACAGAGCCTGCATTTGGGGGGACAGAGGCTGGGACAGAGGCTGCATTTGGGGTGACAGAGGCTGCATTTGATGTGACAGAGGCTGCATGTAAGGAGGGACTCTGCTGGGGACGCCTGATGGCATCTGGTTGTAGGCGACGTGGCTAGTGACACGCTCAGGGCTCCCACTGATTCTGCATTATGGTGAGTTGAATGATTTAATTTTATATTACAATGTAATAATAGAAATAATGCGCTTCAATCATCCTGACACCATAACAACCATGGTGCTGGGATTATTGAAGTGCTAACACCAGGTGTTTGGAGTATCTTTATCTGCTGATTGTTAAACTTTCTAGAATACACATTTCTATTGTTGTGATGGATCTGGGCCTGCTGTCCCTTCATTCCTCTCTCCCTCTCCCTCCAGCCCTCGTTCATCTCAGATGCTAACCATACCACCTTAGAGCCACGCCCACTATTTCGCTCAAACCACGCCCATTTTCACCAAGTGGGAGGAGTCAACGAGGAAGGGCGGTGTCTGGCGCCCCCCCATCCGCCACTGGTGCATATTCTCCTTATCTGCAGTCTTTTTTGCAATCACATTCTATCAGCTCAAGGTCAGCATTGCCTTTATTTTGCAGGTTTAGTGATGGTGACAACAGTGGGCCATGCCTACATACGGGATCTTGCACACAAACAGCTGAACCCAAAGTACCGTATATATAAGACGGCCCGAATATAAGCCGAGGCACCTAATTTTTCCACAAAAAAACTGGGAAAAACGTATTGACTCGAGTATAAGCCTAGGGTGAGAAATGCGCAGCTACTGTATATGTAAAAGAGGGTCAACAATGCCCATTTGCAGCCTCACTGTGCCCATTTGCAGCCATAGGTCCCCGAACTTCAAACTTGGTAGTTAAGGGTTCCTAGATGCCCCCTAGCTGCAGCCAATTTGGGGTCTCTGGACCCAAAGGATCCCGAAATTACATTGCTGCAGATGGACACAGTTGACCGAATTTGGGGCCCTGTATCTCGGGCCACTTGGTGCTAGGAACCCCAAATTTGAATATGTTGTAGTGCTAGTTCCACTGGATTTGCACACCAAATTTGGGGTTCCTAGCACCAGGTGATACGGTGACCGAGATACGGGGCCCCAAAGTCGGGTCAGAAAATGTCATTCTCTGCTGCAGAAAAGTGATTGACTCGAGTATAAGCCGAGGGGGGCATTTTCAGCACAAAAAAATGTGCTGAAAAACTCGGCTTATACTCGAGTATATAGGGTACTTGCCAGCGTATTTCCTCCACCCAGGCAGCATAGGTACAGTCTAAAGCAGGGGTGGCCAACCTTTTGAAGAGCGAGGGCCACCTAAGCGACTTGATAACCGCTCGTGGGCCACAATTTTTTTACCAGTTTTGTGATTCAGTTGATGAGAGGAAGTATTTATTGACTGTCATTGCATTGGTCCGATTACTATAAAACAGAATCTACCAACAAAAGTTTTGTGCAGCTTTGCACCACATAATATCTACATATCAGAACTGAACAATTTTATTAAAACCCACCTTTGTATCTCTTCATAGGCGTGTGGAGGGGGTGTGCCAGGTGTGCTTGGGCACACCCTAATTCCTATGTGCGGTACCCGTTCCCCCTACCCGCAGTGCTGCTGGCTTCCCTACTCTCTGCATGTGGACTGCTGCACAGAGACCTAACAGCCTTCGAGTCCATCTGATGGTCCCCATGCGGTATCCACCATTTACAATATAATTCTCTCACATGCGTTTCCCCATTACCCATACTTCATCAGGGACTGGGAAAGAGAAATGGGCCACTCGCTCCTCGATGAAGACTGTAAAAAAAACATTCTATTTAATGTTTAAATCAAGCCTATCTACCCAAATGCAAAAGAGAAATTACAAAATATTATCTAGGTGGTATAGATGCCCTGCTGGGCTACACAGGATGTTTCCATCACTCCCCAACCACTGTTGGTGCTGTGGGGGGGGGGGGGGTACTATGATCCACATATGGTGGTCTTGTTCTCAGGTGAAGCCATTTTGGAAAGATATTTTTCAACTGTGCTCTTATATCATGGGTAAGACCTACCTGGAACTACCGGAAGTGGCTCAGCTTTTTGTCCTCCTAGGCTTTGTGATATCTGCCAAAAAGTGCCTACTCCATTTCCTTCTTTCTACAGCACAAGAATTAATAACTAGACACTGGAATTCGCCCATTGTGCCCTGTATTGGGGAATGGGTGGTCAAACTTAAAATCATATAATGAGGATGAAGGCGCTTAGTGCGAGCCTACAAAAAAGGTACCCTAAATTTGAAGAACTTTGGTATGCCTGGATTGAGTTCTGACTGACACACTGCTGTCTTTTTTGTGATATTTGAACCCGTAGAGTCATTTTCTCTCTCCTCTTTTCTTTCTATGCCTTCTCTTCTTTCTCATATTACCTTCACTCCAGCCCAGCCCCTGCCTCTTTTCTGGGCTGTTCTTTTAGGTTAGACTTGTATGCACTAGATTACTGAATTCTATAAATTTCAGTTTTCACTGATTGTCTAATATTGGTCATTATGATGTAACAGCAGATATGTGTGAAAAATGTATACGATGTCTCCTTCCACTTGCCAATTGCATTTGTTGATGATTGCTTCTATTCATTTTGCTTGGACTTACTCTGTGTAAATCTTGGAAAATGTAAACTTTATTCTTTAGAAACAAAAGAAAATATATTACAATATACAAGTATATGACAATGTTGATTTTTTTTGTAGCTTGACTACCATACACTCTAAAGCCCCATACACACGGTCGGATTTTCCGATGGAAAATATCCTATCGGACAATGTTGTCGGAAATTCCGACCGTGTGTAGGCTCCATCGGACATTTTCCATCGGATTTTCCGACGGACAAAGTTTTATCTCCTGCTCTCAAATTTTCGACAACAGAGTCCTATCGAACTTTTTCCGATCGTGTGTAGCGAATTACGATGGACAAAGTGCCACGCATGCTCAGATCACATTACAAGACCAAAGCTGTTGGCTACTAGCCTCTACGTAGTCCCGTCGTAGGCAACAAACGTCACCACGTTCAGAATGATCGGATTTTCCGACAACTTTGTCCGACCGTGTGTATGCAACACCAGTGTCGGACTAAATCCGTCGGAAAAAATCCAATGGATTTTGTGGTCGGATTTTCCGAACGTGTGTACGGGGCATAAAACTAACATTACAAAGAGGGAATTGAATAATGCACTTATGGCAGTATGGTCCCTTTAAAATGCCTGCACCAGAATCAAAAATCCCTGCTGCTCCTTTCAGTAGCTTTACCGACAAATTTGGCAGATTCAGATTGTAAAATTGACCATGTAATGAACTGTTCTTTGGGTCATCTGGCTAAGTAACCGCCTCTGAAGACGTCTATGACGAGGCGGAGCCACGCACACTACGTCATTTCCGGTATGCGAGAGCCTTGGTTGGAACGCAGCTGGAGCGCACGCTGTGAATCCCCGGCTCAGGCTGTTTTATGCTATCCATCAGCTAGTGTGTGTGTGTTCTTTGCTATGCAGTTTGGATTTGTTTTAAACTCCTTTTTTTTTTATACAAACTTTTAAACAAATATCATTTTTTGGTACTACACTATGGGAGCATTTATCTCTTTCCTATGAGGAGTATACCAGAGTGTATCTGCAATTGCCTGAACATCGAGTAACACCACAGAGCCTGGAGACGCTGGGATCTGGAGGATTGATCCAATAAGATCTGGATCCATATGCGCAATACCCCTGCAGAGTGGGGACCCAAGAGGGGGAGCACGCATGTCACCTGAAAAATTTGCGAGCACGAAAGTCACCTCCAAAAACTTTATAGCACGAACACTTTTCACATTGGAACTGTTTTTTTGATTCTAATTTTGCCTTTTGTGCAATTTTTTATACATTTTTTTTTGCACCTGTTTGTTGTTTGGACGATTAGTATTTTTTGTATAGACTGCTCACTGTCATACACCATTTAGATATATATTTTTTCTCACATATATATTGGATGATTAATTTTATATCAGTATTTTACTGTTCAATAAATATTTTTACTTCTTTAGGATGTGACCTCCCGTTTATTACTTATAATTATTTTTAGTTTTGGGATATTAGAGACCCGGTAGATTTTAAAATGCATCTTTATGTGACCATGTATCCTTAAGCGATCCTGTCACCTTATGCGATCACGCGTTCTTATGTTTCAAAAAACAAACATGTGTGTTTTTTTTTTTTACACAAACATGTCCAAACATGCATTTTGTACACACATGACCATGTATCTTTATGCAAACATGTGAACTGGTAAAAACAGTTATCTTCACAACCTGTTTGTTTAACCACTTCCCTACCCACGTATAGCAATATGATGCCCGCAGATGGGATCTCCCATGCTGGGTGGGCGTCATATGACGTCCTCCCATTCCCGGCCATTTAGGGGGCACGTGCCCGTCGGCCGCAATGTCCGCCGGGCCCCCGCGATTGCCCGGGAACACAGCAGGACCGTGGATCTGTGTGTGTAAACAGACAGATCCACGTCCTGTCAGAGAAGAGGAGACGATGGTGTGTTCCCAGTACAGAGGAACACTGATCGGTCTCCTCCCCTTGTGAGTCCCCTCCCCCCACAGTTAGAATCACTCCCAGGGAACATAATTAACCCCTGTTACCGGTAAAAAAAAAAATCATGTTTAATAGTTTGTTATAAAATTTTGCAAACAGGTAATTTTTCTGCTTCATTGATATGCGCTGATGAGGCGGCACTGGTGGGCACTGATAGGCTGGACTGGTGGGGACAGATAAGTCGGTACTGATGGGAACAGAAAAGATGGCACGGATGGGCACTGATAGATGGCACTGGTAGGGGACACTGATGGGCACTGTTAGGGGACACTGATGGGCAGCACTGGTAGGGGACACTGATGGGCAGCACTGTAAAGGCACATTGTGGGCACTGGCACTGTGGGCACTGACAGATGGCACTTTTATAGGGCACAGGTGGGCACCATGGACCCTGGGCACATTGCAGTGAGAGGGACTGATGCCCCTCTCCCTGCCGCCGGCAATCGGCTTTTTTTTTTTCTCCTCGCGGAGGAAAAAAAGCCGATTACCGGCTCTGTTATTATCACATGATCAGCTGTCATTGGCTGACAGCTGATCACGTGGTAAGTGGTAGGTGATCCAGCGAGTCTCACAGTCTCAGGGGGCGCGCAGGCAGTAAATGGTGGTCACACACACACTTCAATAAATGACTTCTTTCTAGTCGATCTCTAGTTATTTGAGGTCATTGGATTTGGATCAATAGTTGGAAGATCTGATCATAAATTATCAATCGAGGGTTAACCACTTCCATACCAAGCCAATTCTGGCTTTTCTCTCCTACATGTAAAAATCATAATTTTTTTACAAAAAAAATATTTAGAAACCCCAAACATTATTTTTTTTTTTAGCACAGACCCTGGCAAATAAAATGGTGATTGTTGAAATTTGTTATATCACATGGCATTTGCGCATCAATTTTTAAACAAAATTTTTTGGGGAAAAAAACAAAACACAATATATACACCTACATTTTTATATAATGTGAAAGATGACGTTGGTGCGAGTAAATGGATACCCAACATGTCACGCTTTAAAATTATGCACACTTGTGGAATAGCGCCACACCTCGATACTTAAACATCTCCGTAGATTAAAAATGTTTTACAGGTTACCATTTTAGAGTTAGAGATCAATGAGACCCCAAATCTCTCCTCTACCCTGGAAAACATGAGATACACAAAAACCATTGATCACTGCCAAAGATTAATCTGATAACACATGTTTGTTATACAGGAGAGGAATTCCCAACAATAATGTAAAAGAAAGTTTTGGAATGGAGATGTCTCCTAAGGTCAACGATCAGATTCAGACTTGCTTATGATTTTTGGATATGATTGGTGATGCAGGAAGCAGTGGGAGAGAGAAGAAGCTCAGTGGCGACTGGTGCCCAAAAATTTTTGGGGGGTGAAAACAAACTGAAAAATTCAGAAAAAAACATCAATTGCAGCCTCACTGTGCCTATCAAATTCAGCCACTTTGCCCATCAATTGCAACCACTGTGCCCAGCAAACGCAACCACTGTGCCCATCAAATACAGCCACTTTGTCATCAAAAAAAAGCAGCCCCTGTGCCCATCATGTGCAGTCACTGTACCCACCATGTGCAGCCACTGTGCCCACCATGTGCAGCCACTGTGCCCACCATGTGCAGCCACTGTGCCAACCAAATACAGCCACTGTGCCCCTCATGAGCAGCCACTGTGCCCCTCATGAGCAGCCTCTGTGCCCCTCATGAGCAGCCACTGTGCCCCTCATGTGCAGCCACTGTGCCCCTCATGAGCAGCCACTGTGCCCATCATGTGCAGCCACTGTGCCAACCAAATACAGCCACTGTGCCCCTCATGAGCAGCCACTGTGACCATCATGTGCAGCCACTGTGCCCACCAAATAAAGCCACTGTGCCCATCATGTGCAGCCACTGTGCCCAGCGAGCATGTGGCTAACGTCATACCTGGCTTTCCAAAACATAGCCTCTCTAAACATTACGCCCTGAAGCATGATTGCAACGCAGAGGGTACTACATTCCTCGGTATAGATAACTTTTGTGGACATTGGAGGGGTAGCAATATGGCAAGGGAAGTTTCACGTTTGCAAACAAAGTGGATCTACCAAGCCCAGACTTGCACCCCATTCAGTATGAATATCGAATGGGATGGTAATGCATTTATTAATAATGGGTAGAATACCTTGATCTATGGGTTGCCCTGGGTTCACTACACAATGGTAGAATCCCTTAACTTGTGCGTTGTTCAACGATCATCATATAATGGTATACAGTTTTTATTTAACCTGTCTTTTATTTTTTGAAACTTCATTATTTTATCAATTTTTTTTATCTGGGGTTTTCTGTGTATTTGTTGTTTTATGTTTTCCATTATGATACATGTATTATAGTTGTATACTGTTTTATTACCACAAGAGGTCGCTGCTCCACAAGCCCACATGTACTCATAATCCCTCCTCCCATTAGATGTATTATAAAGATTATTTATGAATTCATTTGGCTTTTATTTTTAACCCTTTGAGGTTATATTTTAAAAGCAATATTTTCTTTATATTTTTGGCTTATAGAGCTCCTTTTGGGCCAGTCGAAATCCTGTTTTTACAAATTTTTGTATGGTGGTTGCGTTCTGGTGTTTAGGAAGTGGTTACTTCCACTATCCGGAAAGTAGTTTTATATGTAGCTTTTAATGGAATAAATTTGCCCTGCTGTTGGATGTCTGCGCAATGAGAGTGTTTCTTTCATTCCCTATAAATGTGACCACCGTGCTATACCTCTGGATCATACTTTTTAGCCAAGGTGTTGCCGAGATTAAGTTGTTTTACATCTGGTGGGTCAGTGGAAGAAGGATCTCTTGCCTAACTAGTGGATCATTTGATGAATAGGAGGAACCGTGGATCTGACCATTTAGTGATTTGTTCATTGTGTATATCCCATACACTGAGGGTAAGGGTCAGTTATATCGGGTGTTGGTGATGGTTCTCTCTCTCTTCATCTTATTGAATTCTCCAGATGTACTGCATTTTGATTAATAGATCATTTTTATATTATTGAATTTATTCTATATGAACTCTTCGTTTATTTACCATCATTTTTTAGCGCTACACCTTTTATCCCCTTTATGCAGCCACTGTGCCCACCAAATACAGCCACTTATGCCCGTCTTATGCAGCCACTTGTGCCCGTCTTATGCAGCCACTCGTGCCCAGTATATGCAGCCACTCGTGCCCACTTTATGCAGCCACCTGTGCCCACCAACCCCACTCACGGGGCTCACGGCTCTGGCAGCTGCCCCCGGCACTTACCGCAGGCAGGCAGCAGCTCCTCTCCAAGACGGTGCACCAGAGCGGAGGTGACCTCCGCTCCGGCGTGTGTGTTCTCCACTCTTACTAAGCGCCAGGCATCCAATAGGGTGCCCCGGCGCTTTGGCCAATCAGGAAACAGGTTATTCGCCAACATCACACAATTGGGTGGGATCAGGGCACACTCTCTGTGACCCAAGCCCACCCTATTTTGAAGCCTATTAGAGCCTCTGGCTCTAATCAGGTTCTTCAAAATGTACCGCCCCCGCCATAGGAATCCATGCGTCCGGCATCCTGAAAGGGGCTGGGCGCATGGAGGGGGGGGGGGGGGCGGGCGGCGCCCGTGTGCCCACAATGCACAGGCCGTCACTGGCGCAGCAGCAGAGTTTTGTGGCGGTGCATTCAGAACTCTTTGGTTTAACCTGTTGGAATTTTTCTTCAAAGCACAATAACAGTCAAATACTAACTAAGCCTAAAACTACTCCCACCCCCATTCTACGCCTATTCTATCTACCCTGTAAAGGAAGAAGTCTATACTTACCTATTCTGAGGGTGCTTCAGTCCGGGCACATAAGCTCTCCAGTGGTGGCTTCAGTGAAGAGGCGAGATTGCGGACAATGGCTGCAGAGCCTGGGCCATGATGTCACCCATAGACTTACTATGGGGCATTCATTGCCAGCTGTCCCTCCTCTACATTGAAGCCTGTGCTGGAATCCAATCATGTGACCAAAGCGCCCTCAGAATAGGTAAGTATAGACATCTTTCTTTACAGAGTAAATAGAAGAGTCTTAGAATGGAGGTGGGAGTAGGTTTAGGCTTAGTTAAATATTTTACTGGATATACAATTTAAAGTGACACTAAATTCTGGTTTAACCACTTGCTGATCAGCCAATATCAATATAGAGAGATTAGGACCTGCGATCTCTCTCTACTCCTAGTCAGTCCCCTTCCCCCACAGTTAGAAACACCTCCCAGGGAACACATTTAACCCCTTGATCACCTCTAGTGTTAACCCCCTTCCCTGCCAGTGTCATTTATACAGGGCCGGTGCTACCGATAGGCAAACTAGGCAGCCACCTAGGATGCACTGCTGCCTAGGGTGCCCGGCCACTGGTGTTTCTACTCTCTTCTCTCTGCAGCAACCAACTAAGTCTCAGCATCAGCAGGCAGCCACTGCTCCGTTCGCACATAGTGTCTGTGTCCCAAATCCCGAATGAATGGAAGCAAGCATACATTAATTGATGGGTGCTGGTAGGCTTCATTAATGGGCACTGGTAGGCTGCATTTGATGGGGGCTTCGTTAAAAAGTTGGGGTATACATGGGCAGGGCAAAGTGGAGGGAGCAGGGGTGGAGCCAGGGGGAGCGGCAAAATGAGGTTTGCCTAGGGCAGGGGTCTCCAAACTGTGGCCCTGGGGCCAGATGTGGCCCTTTGCTTGCTTTTATGCGGCCCTTGGGGGAATGTTTCATCCACTGATACTGACAATGGGACATAATCAATCCCCACTCCCCACTCACACCAATGAAGGGACACAATTTCTCCCAATTACACCAAAGATGGGGCACTATTCCCAACAATGATACCAACATTGGGGCAAATTTTCTACCAATAATGAGGCCCAATGACACCAATGATAGAACACAATTTCTCCACATGACACCAACAACGGGGAACACTTTCTTCCAATGACACCAATGATAGGGGACAATTCCTCCAAGTGATTCCAACAATGGGGCACAATTTCTCCCAATGACAGCAATGATGGGGCACAATTACTCCGACTGAAAAAATGGGGCATTATTTTTCTCTCAATGATGTCGGTACCATTTCTACTCCCAATGGCCACAGTCCGACCCCCCAAAAACCTGAAGGACAGTAAACCGGCCCATTGTTTAGAAAGTTTAGAGACCCCTGGCCTAGGGTGTCAAAAATCCTTGCACCAGCCCTGCATTTATACAGTAATTAGTGCATTTTTATAGCACGGATCCCTATATAAATGTCACTGGTCCCAAAAAAGTGTCAAATGTGTCTGATCTGTCCACCGCAATGTCGCAGTCCCACTAAAAATCGCAGGTCACCGCCATTACTTAAAAAAAAAAAAAAAATTATAAAAATGTCATAAATATATGTTTTGTAGACGCTATAACTTTTGTGCTAACCAATCAATGTACGCTTATTGTGATTTTTTTTTTTTAACCAGTATGTAGAAGAATACATATTGGCCTAAACTAATGAAGACATTTTTTTTTTTATATATATATATATATTTATTATAGCAAAAAGTAAAAAATATAACACTTTATTTTTTGTTTATAGCGCAAAAAATTAAGACCGCAGAGGTCATCAAATACCACCGAAAGAAAGCTCTATTTGTGGGGAAAAAAAGGATGTCAATTTTGTTTGGGTACAGCATCGCACGACTGCGCAATTGTCTGTTAAAGAGATGCAGTGCCGTATCGCAAAATCGGGCAATTCTTCTGGTCCTTAAGTGGTTAAAAAATAAAAATTCTATTTAAGTTTGGGTTCTTGACTCAAAAAGTCCTGTTGATTGCTTTCAGCTTCCTTCAAATTCTCAGTGTGTGTAGAAATGTAGACCCCCCTCTCTTGCTCTCTCCTGAGATGGAATGTGGGATGTGTAGTGTGCACAGAGCTGTACATACACTATATTGCCCAGAGTATTGGGACACCTGCCTTTACACACACATGAACTTTAATGGCATCCCAGTCTTAGTCCGTAGGGTTCAATAATGAGTTGGCCCACCCTTTTGCAGCTATAACAGCTTCTACTCTGGGAAGGCTGTCCACAATGTTGAGAAGTGTCTATGGGAATATTTGGCCATTCTTCCATAAGCGCATTTGTGAAGTCAGGAACTGATGATGGACAAGAAGGCCTGGCGTGCAGTCTCCGCTCTAGTTAATCCCAAAGGTGTTCTATCGGGTTGAGGTCAGGACTCTGTGCAGGCCAGTCAAGTTCCTCCACCCCAAACTCACTCATCCATGTCTTTATGGACCTTGCTTTGTGCACTGTCATGTTGGAACAGGAAGGGACCATCCCCAAACTGTTCCCACAAAGTTGGGAGCATGAAATTGTCCAAAATGTCTTGGTATGCTGACGCCTTAAGAGTTCCCTTCACTGGAACTAAGGGGCCAAGCCCAACCCCTGAAAAACAACCCCCTGCCATATTCACCCCTCCACCAAACTTTACACTTTGCACAATGTAATCAGCCAAGTACTGTTCTCCTGGCAACCGCCAAACCCAGACACATCCATTGGCTTTCCAGACAGAGAAGCATGATTGGTCACTCCAGAGAACACGCCTCCACTGCTCTAGAGTCCAGTGGCTGCGTGCTTTACACCACTGTATCCAACGCTTTGCATTGCACTTGGTGATGTAAGGCTTGGATGCAGCTGCTCAGCCATGGAAACCCATGGGATTGTACACCCCATTAACACCCATCACACCATAAGAACATACCTAAAATATAAAATAAACACACAACAAGGATTGTGGAAAGGTTTAGGCCGCGGCCCCTTTATTGGGTTTAAAACTATTTTAATTATGAAATGAACTTTAACCTTTAACCACTTTCAGACCAGACCAATTTGCAGCCAAAGGACCAGGCCCCTTTTTGCGATTCGGCACTGCGTCGCTTTAACTGACAATTGCGTGGTCGTGCGACGTGGCTCCCAAACAAAATTGGCGTCCTTTTTTTCCCACAAATAGAGCTTTCTTTTGGTGGTATTTGATCGCCCCTGCGGTTTTTTTATTTTTTGTGCTATAAACAAAAATAGAGCGACAATTTTGAAAAAAAGGCAATATTTTTTGCTTTTTGCTATACAGTAATAAATATCCCCCAAAAATATATAAAAAAAAACATTTTTTTTCCTCAGTTTAGGCCGATACGTATTCTTCTACATATTTTTGGTAAAAAAAAAATCGCAATTAGCGATTATTGATTGGTTTGCGCAAAAGTTATAGCGTTTACAAAATAGGGGATAGTTTTATAGCATTTTTATTAATATTCTTTTTTTTTACTAGTAATGGCGGCGATCAGCGATTTTTATTGTGACTGCGACATTATGGCGGACACATCGGACATTTTTGACACATTTTTGGGACCATTGTCATTTATACAGCAATCAATGCTATTTAAATGCATTGATTCCTGTATAAATGACAGTTGTAGTGAAAGAGTTAACCACTAGGGGGAGGGGAGGGGTTATGGGCTGTGACGTGTGTTGTGTTTTTTTACATTAGGGGGCGGGGCTGACGTCTGACGTCATTGATCGGCTTTCCCGATGACCGGGAACAGCCAATCAATGACAGGCAGAGTAGGAAGCGCGGGGAGAGATTTGTTTACACAAACCTCTCCCCGTTCTTCAGCTCCGTGACCCGATCGCGGGACACCAGCGGCGATCGGGTCCGCTGGTCCAGCGGCCGGGGTCACGGAGCTCCCGACCGGGTCGCGAGCGCGCCGCTGGCGGCGCGCGCGCGCGACCCACGGGCAGGCATTTAAAGGGCCACGTACAGGTACGTGGTTTTGCCTGCCCGTGCCATTCTGCTGACGTATATATGCAGTGGGGCGGTCGGGAAGCGGTTAAAGACTGTGCAGGGAAGATCAGCATCTGAACCCAGAGAAGGTGGAGGCTGATAGACTGGAGGTAATAGAAGGCATTACAATTACATTTAGGCTTAATGTACACGGTACGTTTTTACAACCTCTCCTGAATGATTTAACTTGACAGATAGTAACCCACGTTTAAAACGTCCGTTTGGCCGCGTTTGCATTTGGAAGTGTTTTAAAAAAAAAAAAAAAAAAATTGTATTATTACAAAATAGCCAAAAATGAAAAACCCCTGTAAACGGCACGTGGCTAAACGTGAGTTACTGCGTTTGGCATCTGAAACGTCATAAACTTCGGTGTCTGAACTCATTTTTTTGCCTTCAAAGAAAAGCCTCTAAACGCAACTGCCTAAAAACGACATTAAACGAATCTGTGTACATGTATTGCATTATATCCGCATTATATCCGCTTAAGCCCCGGACCACTTTTTGCGTTTCGGCCCTGTGTCGCTTTAACTGACAATTGCGTGGTCATGCGACGTGGCTCCCAAACAAAATTGACGTTATTTCTTCCCCACAAATAGAGCTTTATTTTGGTGGTATTTGATCACCTCTGCAGTTTTTATTTTTTGCGCTATAAACAAAAAAAGAGCGTAAATTTTGAAAAAAAAACACATTATTTTGAACTTTTTGCTATAATAAATATCCCCCAAAAAAACTATAAAAAAAATAGGTAAATAGGTAAATTTTTTCCTCAGTTTAGGCTGATACGTATTCTTCTGCATATTTTTGGTAAAAAAAAAAAAAAAAAAAAAATAAGCGTATATTGATTGGTTTGCGCAAAAGTTATAGCATTTACAAAATAGGGGATAGTTTTATGTGCTTTTTTTATTAATATTTTTTTAGTAGTAATGGCGGCAATCAGCGATTTTTTTTTATTGTGACTGCGTCATTATGGCGGACACGTCGGACAATTTTGACACCTTTTTGGGACCATTCGCATTAATACAGCGATCGGTGCGATTAAAATTGCATTGATTCCTGTAAAAATGTCACTGGCAGTGAAGGGGTTAAAACTAGGGGGCAGTGAAAGGGTTAATGTGTGTCCTAGTACGTGTTCTAAGTGAAGGGGGATGGGACTGTGCAGGGAAACTAACAGATCGCTGTTCAGACTCTGTATGAACAGACAATCTGACAGTTCACTCCTCAGAGAACCGGAAACGGTGTGTTTACACACACAGCTCCTGGCTCTCCGTGTGGCTCGAGCGACCGTTGGAGCCCAGCGGCGCCCCCCGCGCCGATGCGAGTGCCTCCGGTGATATGCAAGCGCCCCTCCGGCAGCGCGCAAGCGCCCCCCCCCCCCCCTAGTGGCCGTTTATGTTACTGACGTAACATAACACCGATTCGCGCAGCCGAGCCATGTTGCCGCAGTACAACTGCGTCGTCTGGTCGGCAAGCGGATATTTAAAATGATCATATCCATGAAAAAAATAAGTCTTGGCTTTTAGTTCCTTATTTAATATAAAAGATTCGATCTTCATATAGCTTCATGTCTGACTCCTAGTTAAAATGCCCATATATCTTACTTCTGGGTGTATTTATTATTATATATATAGGATGTAAGTCAGGGATGCCCATCCTTTTGAAGAGCGAGGGCCACTTAAGTGACTTGGTAACCGGTCGTGGGCCACAATGAGTGGAGCCAGGTCTGTGTCCAGGGGATTGATCCCCTTCTGTTTTTTTTAGTGGATCGGATTGGAGGTAGGCGGTGCACCTGCGGATCAGATTGAAAGCAACCCAGTACCCACTGCAGAACAGATATGGCCATATTTGGTATCACTCGGCCTGTGACAAGAGCCAGCGCTATACAGGAAGCATCGGCTTATGCGGCTCTGCAGCCGCTTGCTTTCTCCACTGCCGGCTTCATTCACAACACTGATGCTCTAGGATGACGGATCGGTGATCCGGGCTTGCCAACCAGCCATCCCAGAGCAGGAAGTCGCGGGCCACATCAGAGGGCTCCGCGGGCCACTGGTTGGGCACCCCTGATGTAAGTAATCAATATTATTTCTTTCACTGTTTCACAGTATAAATTAACCCCTCAGACCCCTTTCACACTGAGACGTTTTTCAGGCGCTTTTGGGCTAAAAATAGCACCATAAAAACACCTTCCCTGCAGTCTCGGTGTGAAAGCCTGAGGCGATGCACTGGCAAGACGTTATAAAAAACTCCTGCAAGCAGCATCTTTGGAGCGGTGAAGGAGCAGTGTATTCACCACTCCTTCACCGCTCCTGCCCATTGAAATGAATGGGCACCGCTGCCGAACCACCGGCAAAGCGACACTGCAGCAGTGATTTGCGGGTCGTTTTAACCCTTTTCCGGCTGCTAGTGGGGTTAAATGTGCCCCGCTAGTGGCCGAAAACCCCCCGCAATAAAGAGGGTAAAGCGCCGCTAAAAATAGCGCGCTTTGCTGCCAACGGCGCGGAAGCCCCAGTGTGAAAGGGGCCTTACAATAGCCATTATCTGCTCTTTTTGTACTATGAGCCTAGGTTCACATTGGTACGATTTGGCATGCGATTTGACATGTAATATTGCATGCCAAATCGGCGGCTGTTGCCGGCAATAACACCGTTAGTTTATGTAACCCTCTTTGAATACAGCCTGTAGTGGCTGGGCCATGTAAGTTTTAATGACCAAGTGATAAAGACCAAGCATTGGCAAATAGGAAAATATAAAGGCTTTTTAAAATTTTCGGATTAAGGATTTACTTTTTTTTTTTTTTTTTTTACTAATTATATAAAATCCTGAATTTTTAAATAACCACCCTGGATACATTTGTCAGAGCGCACCATACGTGGGTTTCTAAAGAGTAAGAAGCGGTTTCCTTTCATCTATTTGAAAGACTTTATAGCCTAACAAACAAGCAAGATTAGTCATACATAGTTTTATTTATTTTATTATTTTTTTGATTGTGGCTGTTTGAAAAAAAAATTGCAGATTCCTCCCATCCATACAAGTGAAGTGGATGGAGGAATCTTCCCCACTATGTTATATTCTGACAGTGGGGCTCCTCCCCAGTCACAATACACTGATCACTGATCAAAGGGATGTTTTCCAACAAGCCAGTTTGAAAGAAGTCAATTATTAAATCAACTTCACTGGAATGTGAACAGCCTCATCCAGTGCTTGCTGATCCGGCCAAATTTCAATCCATCTATGGCCAGCTTGAGTCTTCTGACTCATTTGCTTGCCTGTAAATTTCAGCTTGGGTATAAACAGCAAGCTTATAACCTTATCAGTGTTATCAGATGTGTTAATTTACAGCAGAGTTATATCTAGAGGTGAACAGATGAGGAAGCTTGCTGGGGTGCATTGAGTGCAATCTCACCTAAAAAGTACAAAAATAATAAAAAATTAGACTCAGGGGTTACCCCTGTCCTGTTGGTGGCATGAGGAGAAAGGTGCAAAGCAGCTAAAATCAGTCATTGCCCGAATTGTTTTAGGTGAGTAGAGGCGGTTTGCCTAATTGAAGATCCCCCTCTGGGCTCCGGAAACTGACCTTGCTTACCCAGCACCTCTCCCTCCTCCCAGCCAACGAGGGACCACATCACTCAGCTGAGGCTCCACTGTGTGTACAGAAGCCTGGCCACGATGGCTGTGTCCCAATATCACAGGATGTGGCCAGGCTAGCTTTCACTGCTCACTCCACTCAGTACATTACAGTACTGCATTGCGAGCACCAGGTCTTCTTGGGTGTCTGCCCACCATTTTTTTTTTAAATCATGATCATCTGTCGGGCTGCTGCCGCCGTGCGGCATTGCTACTCTCCTACTCGTCCCAGACCTTGAGGGTAGCAGTCATGTCATTTGGCTCCACCCAACCTTGAAGCAACAGGTGTGTGGAAGAGGCATAGAAACTGGTGTGTGTTTTTCAGTGCTGGAACAGCAGTTCAGGAGGGAGGTGGAAGAGGAGGGGGTGCAGTGGATGGAACAGGTGCTCAGGAGGGGGTGCAGTGCTGGAACAGGTGGCCAGGAGGGGGTACAGTGGTTGGAACAGATGCTTAGGAGGGGGTGCAGTGTTTGAAACAAGAGGGGTGCAGTGGATGGAACAAGAGGATTCAGTGGTTGGAATGGGTGCACAGGAGGGGGTGCAGTGGTTGGAATGGGTGCACAGGAGGGGGTGCAGTGGTTGGAATGGGTGCACAGGAGGGGGTGCAGTGGTTGGAACGGGTGCACAGGAGGGGGTGCAGTGGTTGGAACGGGTGCTCAGGAGGGGGTGCAGTGGTTGGAACAAGAGGGGTGCAGTTCTAGAAAAGATGAGGGTACAAATTTTAGGAACTGCATTCATTTTTATACACAGCCCCCCCCCCCCCCATTTTGAGGAGCTCAAATGTAATTGGACAAATGAATGCCTGAAGTCTGTAACCCATGGACATTACCAAGGACTGGGTTTCCTCCTTTCTGATGCTTTGCCATGCTCTAACTGCAGCTGTCTTCATTGCTTTGAAAAAAAGAGGAAAAACAAAACAAAACCAAATTGGGAGCCTGACAGTTACATGTATGAGGATACCTCCATCAATAATGGTAGGGTGTGTATACAAAATGCAAAACTGTCACAAAAATATATATATATATTTCTGCACACCCATGGGTTATGTCCTTAGGACTTATTGTTACAAATGGCATCAATTTACAGCTCTATAACAATAATCCCTCACATACGATACCATATCGCCCAAGAAGAATACTACAAAACCCCCTTTCAGCCCTCCCACCCATCAAAACATGTGAGCCTATTCCCATCCCCTATCTCCCCTCAGCACATGTGTGGAACCGCTAAGAACCCCCCCAATACCATACCGGAGCTGGAACCAAAAGACTGTGATGAACCTCCCTAGATGGTACCCCTGATGACTGCACCTGAATCCAAGCCCTACCCAAGGATGATTCTAGACCAGGTAATTGCTCTGCACCTTTATAGCCACATTGGGCGAATGTAGTAACCCAATACCAGGTCAAGGAATCCTCAGATGGAACAAACTCAATAGATAATGATCACCTCTGTGTAGGTGATTCCTATATGAACCAGACCTAATCCCACCTGGAAGGATGAAACAAAAGTTCTGGTGATCCTGGTGGTATGACTAAAACAGGGGATCAAGCCGTGAGTGATACCGTTGGTAGTGCCGCACAATGTCACACACAGATATAAGTCATATGGAGGTGACCCCACAGTGCTATACAGTGTCACAGGGACGCACAGATAATTAATTGCATCTGATCCGGCCAGTGAGTGAATGGGTCCCGACAATCCGGGTACTCCATTAGAACTGCCTATATGATTGGTGATGTGTATGAGTGTACTCCTCACTTGGTTGCCACCACACACGCTTGACACCATCTGAACCAAATAAGTTTTTCTTGGTCCAGTAATCCATGTTCCTAGTCTGCTTGTCTTCAGCAAACTGTTTGCAGGCTTTCTTGTGCATCATCTGTAGAAGAGGCTTCCTTCTGGGACGACAGCCATGCAGACCATTTGATGCAGTGTGCGGTGTATGGTCTGAGCACTAACAGGCTGACCCCGTCACCTCTTCAACCTCTGCAGCAATGCTGGCAGCACTCATACGTCTTTTTCCCAAAGACAACCTCTGGATATGATGCTGAGCACGTGCACTCAACTCCTTTGGTCGACCATGGTGAGGCCTGTTCTGAGTGGAACCTGTCCTGTTAAACTGCTGTATGGTCTTGGCCACCGTGCTGCAGCTCAGTTTCAGGGTTTTGGCAATCTTCTTATAGCCTAGGCCATCTATATGTAGAGCAACAATTATTTTTTCAGATCCTCAGAGAGTTCTTTGCCATGAGGTGCCATGTTGAACTTCCAGTGACCAGTATGAAAGAGTGAGAACGATAACACCAAATTTAACACCTGCTCCCCATTCACACCTGAGTCCTTGTAACACTAATGAGCCACATGACACCGGGGAGGGAAAATGGCTAATTGGGCCCAATTTGGACATTTTCACTTAGGGGTGTACTCACTTTTGTTGCCAGCGGTTTACAAATGAATGGTTGTTTGTTGAGTTATTTTGAGGGGACAGCAAATCTACACTGTTATACAAGCTGTACACTCACTACTTTACATTGTAGCAAAGTGTAATTTCTTCTGTGTTGTCACATGAAAAGATATAATAAAATATTTACAAAAATGTGACGGGTGTACTCACTTTTGTAAGATATACTGCACTGTGATCGGGGAGAAAGAAGAATCATGTTATGTAAATCTGACATGCCTATTAATAGTTTGTGCTCTTTTTTTGTATTCAGCATCACCTGTACTGAAAATGCAAATCATTTTTTTGCAACTTCAGGCAGGTGGGTGCTGGGGTAAATTGCTGCATTGTGTGTAATGGTTAGTTGATGGTCTTGGTGGTAATAGAAGAGTATTGGATAGTGATGTTTGTTTTATTCCGCCCTCTTCAAAAAAAACACCGCTCTGCGCCCCTGGGATGTGTTACTAACAAGTTTGGGTAGGTATATAGGTGTACCCACCTGTATTATGTAGATGTGTTAAATATATAAATATATGAATAAATAAATAAATAAATAAATATATATGTATATATGTACAAGATAAATATATAAAAAAAAATCAAAATATATATATATATATATGCTTGTGCATAGATGTGATGAAATTATAATTGTGATGTGCAAGAATAATCTCTATGTGATGTGTATGTACAGTAGACCTTATACATATATCATCAACAGCTGCTGCTTAAAACAAAGAAATATGGGAAAGTACAAACAGCATTGGGTGGACCGTGCTTGGTCCACTCAAATTGGCGTTTGTAGCAGCGCTATTCAGAATTTTTCAAGTGAATAGAAAAACATTTAATATATACACTCAAAATAGAACACCATATATCACATAGAGTTGTGAAAAATTAATCTTATATGTGTAATAAAATTATAAATATGGATCTAGTGAAAGTGATAAAAATTCTCATAAGTGCTTAAAATTATAAAATATATAAAAAAATCAAAGTGCATTCCAGTGAATCATATATGTGATAAAAAATATATGATAAAAAATATAATGAACAAAATAAATAAATGAATAATATCAATTCTGTGTCTCCAGTCCACATAAAACAAAGCTTGTCAAACTGGTCCCGCTAGACTGCAGCAAACCACCAATCCACCAAGTGACAGTTGGTATAAACAAAACAGTTCAAAATTTGGGTATTTGAGTGATCCGACCACCGAAGGTTTCCACCTTGTGCAAGACTCGCCCCCCTATGGGGATGCACTCACCAGAAAACTGCTTTAAATGTGCCTGTAGTTATAACCAATGTGGGCCTTCTCCTCCAACATCAGACCATCCACCAGCGCGAAAATAGGACCAGATCCACTGTTCAGCATCACCTGATCATTACTCCACCAGCGCAGTCACATAATGTATGAGAAGACAAATGGAGGACCACATAGTGTAATACTGCTTAAAAGTAATTTTATTGAAAACACTTCCCCTTTAAAAAACGATCCCCCCTAGTAGTAACTGCGTACCAAAAAATGATAATCAATGAGCCTTTAGATAAATGTAGGAATCTACTGTGCCTGAATCCAGTCCACAGGATGTGGAAGAAACGATTTCCGCTGAGTGTGTGAGCGGTGTCTCTCCTTCCTGATGGTCTTGGAACGCACAGTGGACCGCAAGCGTGATGACGTCACTTCCTTCTGACCTACGCCCTGACGCGTTTCGTCATTTCCGACTTCTTCTCGAGGGCATCTTTCACTAGATCCATATTTATAATTTTATTACACATATAAGATTAATTTTTCACAACTCTATGTGATATATGGTGTTCTATTTTGAGTGTATATATTAAATGTTTTTCTATTCACTTGAAAAATTCTGAATAGCGCTGCTACAAACGCCAATTTGAGTGGACCAAGCACGGTCCACCCAATGCTGTTTGTACTTTCCAATAGAAGAGTATTGCTTCCCAAAGGCTTTCTTCATCTTCAGTTGCATAAACATTCTAATAGTCAGCATATCATTTTTACAAAATATTCCCTGTGTTTCATTCCTGACACCAGCACTGAGAGAGAGCGAGCGGACACCAGCACTGAGAGAGAGTGCGCTCACACCAGCACTTTAGGGCTCTTAATATATGAACTTTATACAGTTATTTTTTATCGCTTGAATTATTTTTGCCATTTATGGGTGTCCTAAATAGTGAGGACAGCTCAGTCCTCTGCCAGTGTACCCACCTGTGACAGCTCCTGTCCCCCTGACCCTCTCTCTGGGGTGAGGGTCCCGGCTCAGTCCAGTGCCGATCCTTAGCCACGGTGGGCCGGGCGCTCCACATATTGCGCTGGAACTGCCCGTTGATTGGTTTCTTCACTGCTATCTCCCACGAGGAGGTCTTCCCCTATGGGGGGTCCTAAGGGGACCTACTGCTGCCTGACGGGGGTTAATGAAATCTCTGAGGTGATGAAACTCGCACATCCCTTCTCTTCTATGAGGCCAAGTTCAAGGAGCTCAATGTCAATGAAGCACAGAGAGAGAGAGCACTGACACCAGCACTGAGAGAGAGAGCACTGACACCAGCACTGAGAAAGAGGACATGGAGACCAGTGGTGAGAGAGAGCGCACTGGCACCAGCATTGAGATAGAAAGAGGACAATTAGAGAGAGTTCGCTGACACCAGCACTTTAGGGCTCTTAATATATTAACTTTATAC
This sequence comes from Lithobates sylvaticus, assembly GCA_028564925.1. Taxonomy (NCBI): domain Eukaryota; kingdom Metazoa; phylum Chordata; class Amphibia; order Anura; family Ranidae; genus Lithobates; species Lithobates sylvaticus. The sequence continues at coordinate 544,068,759 of CM053029.1, forward strand.
AGTTAATTTTTATCACTTGAATTATTTTTGCCATTTACGGGAGTCCTAAATAGTGAAGACAGCTCAGTCCTCTGCCAGTGTACCCACCTGTGACAGCGCCTGTCCCCTCTGACCCTCCCTCTGGGGCGAGGGTCACGGCTCAGTCCAGTGCCGATCCTTAGCCATGGTGGGCCGAGCGCTCCGCATCTTGCCCTGGAACTGCCTGTTGATTGGCTTCTCCAGTGCTATCCCTTTCCAGGAGCTCTTCCCCTATGGGGAGTCCTAAGGGGACCTACTGCTGCCTGACGGGGATGATGAAACCCAGGTGATGGAACTTGCACAGCCCTTCTATGAGGCCAAGTTCAAGGAGCTCAATGTCAGTGCAGCACCGAGAGAGAGAGAGAGAGAGAGAGAGAGAGAGAGAGAGCACTGACACCAGCAAGGAGATAGAGGACACTGGAGATAGAGGAGATAGAAAGAGGATAATGCAAGTGGTGAGAGAGATTGCACTGACACCAGCATTGAAATTCAAAGAGGACAATGAGATAAAGCACACTGACCCCAACTCTGAGAGAGAGAGCGCACCGACCCCGGCACTGAGAGACAGCACGCTGACACCAGCGATGAGAGAGAGCGCACTGACCCCGCCACTTAGAGAGAGCGCACCAAAACAATCGCTGAGAGAGAGCGCACCGACCCCGGCACTGAGAGAGAGCACGCTAACATCAGCACTGAGAGAGAGTGCACTGACCCCATTGCTGAGAGAGAGCGCACTGACCACAGCACTTAGAGAGAGCACACTGACACCAGCACGGAGATAGAGGACACTGAGGAAGCGTGCCCTAACACCAGCATTGAGATAAAGCACACTGACACCAGCACTGAGAGAGAGGACACTGACATCAACATTGAGATAGAAAGAGGACAAAGAGAGAGAGCACACCGACCCCATCGATGAGAGAGAGGGCACCGACACCATCGCTGAGAGAGATCGCACTGACACCAGCGCTGAGAGAGATCGCACTGACACCAGCGCTGAGAGAGATCGCACTGACACCAGCGCTGAGAGAGATCGCACTGACACCAGCGCTGAGAGAGATCGCACTGACACCTGCGCTGAGAGAGATCGCACCGACACCATCGCTGAGAGAGATCGCACTGACACCTGCGCTGAGAGAGATCGCACTGACACCTGCGCTGAGAGAGAGCGCACTGACACCTGCGCTGAGAGAGAGCGCACTGACACCTGCGCTGAGAGAGAGCGCACTGACACCGGTGCTGAGAGAGAGCGCACTGACACCAGAGAGAGCGCACTGTAGTGTTGCCACCTGTCCGGGATTCACCTGGACAGTTCGGGTTTGGAATCATGCATCCGGGTTTCAGACTGCCTGAAACCCGGACACATGATTCAGACTGGACTATGGCTTTCAAGCAGGGTTGCTGGCTCCAGTTTTCTAAGCTGAGTGTGTCTGTTACACTCTTTCACATTGCCCAAAGCCAGCACTAACAATCCCCCCCCCCCCTTCCCCCCAACAAACGCACACACCGACGGGAGAGGAGAGAGGGTTCGATCTGCACCTCTTCCCCCCCTACCCCTCTGTGTCTGCCCACACTCCAATCCCCAGCGCTGTGCCTCAGAAAATTAAAGTGGGGGCAGCAGCCTCAGATACATCTGAATGAGAGGTGCTGACTGTGAAGGGGTGAATGAGCTCACCATCCATCCCTGTCTGTGACTGATGTCTCCCCCTTCTCTCTTCTGCCTCTGAGTGAGTAAACCAAGGTAAATCAGGGTTCTCAGAGCACCCCTTACATCAGTTTCCCTTTACACCAGAGGCCACAGTGTTTCCCCTTACTTCAGAGTTCTCAGTGTTTCCCCTTAAATCAGGGTTCCCAGAGCATCCCTTATGTTAGAGTCCCCAGAGTTCTTCCTTACATCAGAGTCTCCCCTTACACTCTGGGGGGTTCAGATGTAAAAGAGGAACTCTGGACTCAGATGTAAAAGGGGGACTCATGTTATTAACTTCATATGATTAGAAATGTTTTTTAATAGCAAAATAAAAATAGCTGTGCGCCGCTAAAGTGGTCGAGTTTGACTTGAAGAAAAGGTGGCAACCCTAGCACACTACATCAGAGATAGAGCAGCGACCCCGATGCTGAGACAGAGCGCACTGACACCAGAAAGAGAGCGCACTGACACCAGAAAGAGAGCGCACTGACACCAGAAAGAGATCGCACTGACACCAGAGAGATCGCACTGACACCAGAAAGAGATCGCACTGACACCAGAAAGAGATCGCACTGACACCAGAGAGATCGCACTGACACCAGAGAGATCGCACTGACACCAGAAAGAGATCGCACTGACACCAGAGAGATCGCACTGACACCAGAGAGATCGCACTGACACCAGAAAGAGATCGCACTGACACCAGAAAGAGATCGCACTGACACCAGAGAGATCGCACTGACACCAGAAAGAGATCGCACTGACACCAGAGAGATCGCACTGACACCAGAAAGAGATCGCACTGACACCAGAAAGAGATCGCACTGACACCAGAGAGATCGCACTGACACCAGAAAGAGATCGCACTGACGCCAGAAAGAGATCGCACTGACGCCAGAAAGAGATCGCACTGACACCAGAAAGAGATCGCACTGACACCAGAAAGAGATCGCACTGACACCAGAGAGATCGCACTGACACCAGAAAGAGATCGCACTGACACCAGAAAGAGATCGCACTGACACCAGAGAGATCGCACTGACACCAGAGAGAGCGCACTGACACCAGAGAGAGCGCTCTGACACCATACCTCACAACTTTTTGAGCTGGGAACAAGGGACACCTATTAGCAAAAGTATGTAGACATAGGACACCCCCCCCCCCTCCCGCCACGCCCCCTTAAAGGAGAATTATACACAAAAAATGATTACATAGACCCACAAGTACTTTTTTTACCATTACTATTCCTTTATATTGGCTATTAAAATGTACAAATGCAGCAATTAAGAATTTGGATGAAAGGTTTAGCACTGGGAAACACTTTTTGAAAGATAAAAAGTGCATTTTATATATAACTATATCAGACCAAAATGAGGAGGGACAGAGGGACTTTATCCCAAATCAGGGACAGTTGGGAGGTATACTGACACCAGAGAGAACACACTGACGCTAGAGAGATCTCACCGACACCAGAGAGATCTCACCGACACCAGAGAGAACACACTGACGCTAGAGGGATGGCACTGACACCAGAGAGAACACACTGACGCTAGAGAGATCTCACCGACACCAGAGAGAGCGCACCGACACCAGAGAGAACACACTGACGCTAGAGAGATCTCACCGACACCAGAGAGATCTCACCGACACCAGAGAGAACACACTGACGCTAGAGGGATGGCACTGACACCAGAGAGAGCTCACCGACACCAGAGAGATCGTATCGACACCAGAGAGAGCGCACGGACACCAGAGAGAGCGCACCGACACCAGAGAGATCGCACCGACACCAGAGAGAGCGCACAGACACCAGAGAGAGCGCATAGACACCAGAGAGAGCGCATAGACACCAGAGAGAGCGCATCGACACCAGAGAGAGCGCATCGACACCAGAGAGAGCGCATCGACACCAGAGAGAGCGCATCGACACCAGAGAGAGTGCACCGACACCAGAGAGATCGCACCGACACCAGAGAGATCGCACCGACACCAGAGAGAGCGCATCGACACCAGAGAGAGCGCATCGACACCAGAGAGAGCGCATCGACACCAGAGAGAGCGCACCGACACCAGAGAGATCGCATAGACACCAGAGAGATCGCTCTGACCCCAGAGAGATCGCTCTGACCCCAGAGAGATTGCACCGACACCAGAGAGATCGCACCGACACCAGAGAAATCGCTCTGACCCCAGAGAGATCGATCTGACCCCAGAGAGATTGCACCGACACCAGAGAGATCGCACCGACACCAGAGAGAGCGCATCGACACCAGAGAGAGCGCATCGACACCAGAGAGAGCGCACCGACCCCAGAGAGATCGCTCTGACCCCAGAGAGATCGCTCTGACCCCAGAGAGATTGCACCGACACCAGAGAGATCGCACCGACACCAGAGAAATCGCTCTGACCCCAGAGAGATCGCTCTGACCCCAGAGAGATTGCACCGACACCAGAGAGATCGCACCGACACCAGAGAGAGCGCATCGACACCAGAGAGAGCGCACCGACACCAGAGAGATCGCTCTGACCCCAGAGAGATCACACTGACCCCAGAGAGATCGCACTGACCCCAGAGAGATCGCACCGACACCAGAGAGATCGCTCTGACCCCAGAGAGATCGCACTGACCCCAGAGAGAACACACTGACGCTAGAGAGATCGCACTGACACCAGAGAGAACACACTGACGCTAGAGGGATGGCACTGACACCAGAGAGATCTCACCGACACCAGAGAGATCGCATCGACACCAGAGAGAGCGCACCGACACCAGAGAGATCGCACCGACACCAGAGAGAGCACACCGACACCAGAGAGATCGCACCGACACCAGAGAGAGCACACCGACACCAGAGAGATCGCACCGACACCAGAGAGAGAGCACACCGACACCAGAGAGATCGCACCGACACCAGAGAGATCGCACCGACACCAGAGAGAGCACACCGACACCAGAGAGATCGCACCGACACCAGAGAGAGCGCACAGACACCAGAGAGAGCGCACAGACACCAGAGAGATCGCACTGACACCAGAGAGCGCGCATCGACACCAGAGAGAGCGCATCGACACCAGAGAGATCGCACCGACACCAGAGAGATCGCACCGACACCAGAGAGATCGCACCGACACCAGAGAGATCGCATCGACACCAGAGAGATCGCACCGACACCAGAGAGAGCACACCGACACCAGAGAGATCGCACCGACACCAGAGAGAGCACACCGACACCAGAGAGATCGCACCGACACCAGAGAGATCGCACCGACACCAGAGAGAGCACACCGACACCAGAGAGATCGCACCGACACCAGAGAGAGCGCACAGACACCAGAGAGAGCGCACAGACACCAGAGAGAGCGCATCGACACCAGAGAGATCGCATAGACACCAGAGAGATCGCATAGACACCAGAGAGATCGCACTGACACCAGAGAAATCGCTCTGACCCCAGAGAGATCGCTCTGACCCCAGAGAGATTGCACCGACACCAGAGAGATCGCACCGACACCAGAGAGAGCGCATCGACACCAGAGAGAGCGCACCGACACCAGAGAGATCGCTCTGACCCCAGAGAGATCACACTGACCCCAGAGAGATCGCACTGACCCCAGAGAGATCGCACTGACCCCAGAGAGATCGCACCGACACCAGAGAGATCGCTCTGACCCCAGAGAGATCGCACTGACCCCAGAGAGAACACACTGACGCTAGAGAGATCGCACTGACACCAGAGAGAACACACTGACGCTAGAGGGATCGCACTGACACCAGAGAGAACACACTGACGCTAGAGGGATGGCACTGACACCAGAGAGATCTCACCGACACCAGAGAGATCGCATCGACACCAGAGAGAGCGCACCGACACCAGAGAGATCGCACCGACACCAGAGAGAGCACACCGACACCAGAGAGAGCACACCGACACCAGAGAGATCGCACCGACACCAGAGAGAGCGCACAGACACCAGAGAGAGCGCACAGACACCAGAGAGAGCGCATAGACACCAGAGAGAGCGCATCGACACCAGAGAGAGCGCATCGACACCAGAGAGATCGCATCGACACCAGAGAGAGCGCATCGACACCAGAGAGAGCGCATCGACACCAGAGAGATCGCACCGACACCAGAGAGATCGCACCGACACCAGAGAGATCGCACCGACACCAGAGAGATCGCACCGACACCAGAGAGATCGCATCGACACCAGAGAGAGCGCATCGACACCAGAGAGATCGCACCGACACCAGAGAGAGCGCATCGACACCAGAGAGATCGCACCGACACCAGAGAGAGCGCATCGACACCAGAGAGAGAGCACACCGACACCAGAGAGAGCACACCGACACCAGAGAGAGCGCACCGACACCAGAGAGATCGCACCGACACCAGAGAGAGCGCACAGACACCAGAGAGAGCGCACAGACACCAGAGAGAGCGCATAGACACCAGAGAGAGCGCATCGACACCAGAGAGATCGCACCGACACCAGAGAGAGCGCATCGACACCAGAGAGAGCGCATCGACACCAGAGAGAGCGCACCGACACCAGAGAGAGCGCATCGACACCAGAGAGATCGCTCTGACCCCAGAGAGATCGCACTGACCCCAGAGAGAACACACTGACGCTAGAGAGATCGCACTGACACCAGAGAGAACACACTGACGCTAGAGGGATGGCACTGACACCAGAGAGATCTCACCGACACCAGAGAGATCGCATCGACACCAGAGAGAGCGCACCGACACCAGAGAGATCGCACCGACACCAGAGAGAGCACACCGACACCAGAGAGAGCGCATCGACACCAGAGAGATCGCACAGACCCCAGAGAGATCGCACTGACCCCAGAGAGAACACACTGACGCTAGAGAGATCGCACTGACACCAGAGAGAACACACTGACGCTAGAGGGATGGCACTGACACCAGAGAGATCTCACCGACACCAGAGAGATCGCATCGACACCAGAGAGAGCGCACCGACACCAGAGAGATCGCACCGACACCAGAGAGAGCACACCGACACCAGAGAGATCGCACCGACACCAGAGAGATCGCACCGACACCAGAGAGAGCGCACAGACACCAGAGAGAGCGCACAGACACCAGAGAGAGCGCATCGACACCAGAGAGAGCGCATCGACACCAGAGAGATCGCACCGACACCAGAGAGAGCGCATCGACACCAGAGAGATCGCACCGACACCAGAGAGAGCGCATCGACACCAGAGAGAGCACACCGACACCAGAGAGAGCACACCGACACCAGAGAGAGCACACCGACACCAGAGAGATCGCACCGACACCAGAGAGAGCGCACAGACACCAGAGAGAGCGCACAGACACCAGAGAGAGCGCATAGACACCAGAGAGAGCGCATCGACACCAGAGAGATCGCACCGACACCAGAGAGAGCGCATCGACACCAGAGAGAGCGCACCGACACCAGAGAGAGCGCATCGACACCAGAGAGATCGCTCTGACCCCAGAGAGATCGCACTGACCCCAGAGAGAACACACTGACGCTAGAGAGATCGCACTGACACCAGAGAGAACACACTGACGCTAGAGGGATGGCACTGACACCAGAGAGATCTCACCGACACCAGAGAGATCGCATCGACACCAGAGAGAGCGCACCGACACCAGAGAGATCGCACCGACACCAGAGAGAGCACACCGACACCAGAGAGAGAGCACACCGACACCAGAGAGATCGCACCGACACCAGAGAGAGCGCACAGACACCAGAGAGAGCGCACAGACACCAGAGAGAGCGCACCGACACCAGAGAGATCGCACCGACACCAGAGAGAGCACACCGACACCAGAGAGAGCACACCGACACCAGAGAGATCGCACCGACACCAGAGAGAGCGCACAGACACCAGAGAGAGCGCACAGACACCAGAGAGAGCGCATAGACACCAGAGAGAGCGCATCGACACCAGAGAGAGCGCATCGACACCAGAGAGATCGCACCGACACCAGAGAGAGCGCATCGACACCAGAGAGAGCGCATCGACACCAGAGAGATCGCACCGACACCAGAGAGAGCGCATCGACACCAGAGAGAGCGCATCGACACCAGAGAGAGCGCACCGACACCAGAGAGAGCGCACCGACACCAGAGAGATCGCACTGACCCCAGAGAGATCGCACCGACACCAGAGAAATCGCTCTGACCCCAGAGAGATCGCTCTGACCCCAGAGAGATTGCACCGACACCAGAGAGATCGCACCGACACCAGAGAGAGCGCATCGACACCAGAGAGAGCGCACCGACACCAGAGAGATCGCTCTGACCCCAGAGAGATCGCACTGACCCCAGAGAGATCGCACTGACCCCAGAGAGATCGCACCGACACCAGAGAGATCGCTCTGACCCCAGAGAGATCGCACTGACCCCAGAGAGAACACACTGACGCTAGAGAGATCGCACTGACACCAGAGAGAACACACTGACGCTAGAGGGATGGCACTGACACCAGAGAGATCTCACCGACACCAGAGAGATCGCATCGACACCAGAGAGAGCGCACCGACACCAGAGAGAGCGCACCGACACCAGAGAGAGCGCACCGACACCAGAGAGAGCGCACCGACACCAGAGAGAGCGCACCGACACCAGAGAGAGCGCACCGACACCAGAGAGAGCACACCGACACCAGAGAGAGCACACCGACACCAGAGAGATCGCACCGACACCAGAGAGAGCGCATAGACACCAGAGAGAGCGCATAGACACCAGAGAGAGCGCATAGACACCAGAGAGAGCGCATCGACACCAGAGAGATCGCACCGACACCAGAGAGAGCGCATCGACACCAGAGAGAGCACACCGACACCAGAGAGAGCACACCGACACCAGAGAGAGCACACCGACACCAGAGAGATCGCACCGACACCAGAGAGATCGCACAGACACCAGAGAGAGCGCACAGACACCAGAGAGAGCGCATAGACACCAGAGAGAGCGCATCGACACCAGAGAGATCGCACCGACACCAGAGAGAGCGCATCGACACCAGAGAGAGCGCATCGACACCAGAGAGAGCGCACCGACACCAGAGAGAGCGCATCGACACCAGAGAGATCGCTCTGACCCCAGAGAGATCGCACTGACCCCAGAGAGAACACACTGACGCTAGAGAGATCGCACTGACACCAGAGAGAACACACTGACGCTAGAGGGATGGCACTGACACCAGAGAGATCTCACCGACACCAGAGAGATCGCATCGACACCAGAGAGAGCGCACCGACACCAGAGAGATCGCACCGACACCAGAGAGAGCACACCGACACCAGAGAGAGCGCATCGACACCAGAGAGATCGCTCTGACCCCAGAGAGATCGCACTGACCCCAGAGAGAACACACTGACGCTAGAGAGATCGCACTGACACCAGAGAGAACACACTGACGCTAGAGGGATGGCACTGACACCAGAGAGATCTCACCGACACCAGAGAGATCGCATCGACACCAGAGAGAGCGCACCGACACCAGAGAGATCGCACCGACACCAGAGAGAGCACACCGACACCAGAGAGAGCACACCGACACCAGAGAGATCGCACCGACACCAGAGAGAGCGCACAGACACCAGAGAGAGCGCACCGACACCAGAGAGATCGCACCGACACCAGAGAGAGCACACCGACACCAGAGAGAGCGCACTGACACCAGAGAGATCGCACCGACACCAGAGAGAGCGCACAGACACCAGAGAGAGCGCACAGACACCAGAGAGAGCGCATAGACACCAGAGAGAGCGCATCGACACCAGAGAGAGCGCATCGACACCAGAGAGATCGCACCGACACCAGAGAGAGCGCATCGACACCAGAGAGAGCGCATCGACACCAGAGAGATCGCACCGACACCAGAGAGAGCGCATCGACACCAGAGAGAGCGCATCGACACCAGAGAGAGCGCACCGACACCAGAGAGAGCGCACCGACACCAGAGAGATCGCACCGACCCCAGAGAGATCGCACCGACACCAGAGAAATCGCTCTGACCCCAGAGAGATCGCTCTGACCCCAGAGAGATTGCACCGACACCAGAGAGATCGCACCGACACCAGAGAGAGCGCATCGACACCAGAGAGAGCGCACCGACACCAGAGAGATCGCTCTGACCCCAGAGAGATCACACTGACCCCAGAGAGATCGCACTGACCCCAGAGAGATCGCACCGACACCAGAGAGATCGCTCTGACCCCAGAGAGATCGCACTGACCCCAGAGAGAACACACTGACGCTAGAGAGATCGCACTGACACCAGAGAGAACACACTGACTAGAGGGATGGCACTGACACCAGAGAGATCTCACCGACACCAGAGAGATCGCACCAGAGAGAGATCGCATCGACACCAGAGAGAGCGCACCGACACCAGAGAGAGCGCACCGACCCCAGAGAGAGCGCACCGACACCAGAGAGAGCGCACCGACACCAGAGAGAGCGCACCGACACCAGAGAGAGCACACCGACACCAGAGAGAGCGCACTGACACCAGAGAGATCGCACTGACACCAGAGAGATCGCACTGACACCAGAGAGATCGCACCGACACCAGAGAGAGTGCACCGACCCCAGAGAGAGCGCACTGACCCCAGAGAGAGCGCACCGACACCAGAGAGAGCGCACTGACACCAGAGAGATCGCTCTGACCCCAGAGAGAGCGCTCCGACACCAGAGAGAGCGCACTGACCCCAGAGAGAGCGCACTGACACCAGAGAGAGCGCACTGACACCAGAGAGATCGCTCTGACCCCAGAGAGAGCGCACCGACACCAGAGAGAGCGCACTGACCCCAGAGAGAGCGCACTGACCCCAGAGAGAGCGCACTGACACCAGAGAGATCGCTCTGACCCCAGAGAGAGCGCACCGACACCAGAGAGAGCGCACCTACACCAGAGAGAGCGCACCGACACCAGAGAGAGCGCACCGACACCAACACTTTAGGGCTCCTAATATATAAAATGTATAGTTAAGGCGGCCGCCAAATTTGCCTAGGTAAAGAGCCGCCTCTGAACTAAGTAATGGTGGAGTGGCTCTTTGCACCGATTATTCCCCGGTGCATTGCCATAGAATGAGATTTGCCTCCATCACATCCTATTGGCTTACACTGGTCACGTGACCTATTTAACCGTGTGATGGAGGCGGAGCATCTCATCCGACGGCAAATCTCATCCTGCTGTTAATCTCTAGCAGCTCAGCAGCACATGATGTGTTCAGGGAAACACTGTGATGCAAGATCTGTGTGTGTAAATAAAGAAAGCACTTTAGAAGGGGAGGGGAGTATGTTATAGTAAAACAAAATCAGTGTGCATATGACATAACAGGGGCGCAGCCGACCCTTGCGGCCCCAAGCTCCTGGTGTCCTGTCAAATAATGTCCCAGACAGCTGTGACAGAGACTGATGTGAGACTGATGTTTGCTCCGTGCAGCTCCAGCTATCACAGGGAGGAGATCCTCTCCCTGTGATAGCCAAAGTGAGACTGATGTTCGCGTCGAGATACACTCCGCTCCCCTCTCCTGGACTGACATGGAGACGAGTGAGGGAAAGATGGCCCCCACCCAACTCCATGACACTGCAGGGCGGAAGCGACCTCAAAACGTCACTTACGCCCATAGCTCTTAAAGGGCCATTTTATTTTTTTAAATGACAACATTTTTTTTTTTTTTATATTGCATTTTAGTGTAAATATGAGATCTGAGGTCTTTTTGACCCCCAGATCTCATATGAGGTCCTGTCATGCTTTTTTTCTATTACAAGGGATATTTACCTTCCTTGTAATAGGAATAAAAGTGACAATTTTTTTTTTTTAAAACAGTGTAAAAATAAAAGGTAAAATAAATAAGAAAAAAAAAATACAAATTTTAAACGCGCCCCGTCCCGCCAAGCTTGCATGCAGAAGCGAACACATACGCAAGTAGCGCCCGCATATGAAAACAGTGTTCAAACCACACATGTGAGGTATCGCCGCGATCGGTAGAGCGAGAGCAATAATTCTAGCCCTAGAACTCCTCTCTAACGTAAAACATGCAACCGGTAGAATTTTGCCTATGGAGATTTTTAAGGGTAAAAGTTTGTCGCCATTCCACGAGCGGGTGCAATTTTGAAGTGCGACATGTTGGGTATCAATTTACTTGGCGTAACATTATCTTTCACAATATAAAAACAATTGGGCTAACTTTACTGTTGCCTTATTTTTTAATTCAAAAAAGTGTATTTTTTAAAAAAAAGTGTGCTTGTAAGACCGCTGCGCAAAGACGGTCCGACAGAAAGTATTGCAACGACCGCCATTTTATTCTCTAGGATGTTAGAAAAAAAATGTATAATGTTTGGGGGTTCTAAGTAATTTTTTAGCAAAAATAAATGTTTTAACTTGTAAACAACACATCTAAACACAACACATCTAAAAAAGAGGCCTGGTCCTTAAGTGGTTAACACTTACCTCCTAGATTACCAGTAGCTGATATTCATGGTAAGTCACTATAATATATAACAGCAACTCCTCTGCCAAAGGCAAACAAATAACTGGTGTGGTTTTCCTTTCAGCCTGGGTACTTACTGCACCTCTCCCGACATGGGGTCTCCTCGCACAGTGGATAGCCCCTCCCCCTTCACTCTACTGGCCCACGCCCATCATCTGACTTTTTCCTCCAGACAATTTCAGCCTCCCGACATGACATCTGTCTCTCTGTAGCTGAGAACTCAGGTGAGAGGTCTGCTGTGATGATAGGACAGTCAAAACTAGAAGCGGCGGGCCTCCCCATAAGTTGGGGAACTTATACAACAACTCATTGGTTGGGGTCCGCCACCCGGGGCCCCCTACATATGTATGGGCTGTTCCCTTCCCTGATGTCGGACACTTAATGGGGGCACCAGACCGATTTGCCTCCCGGCCCAGTCTGCTCCATAAGACTGGCGCTACAATAAAAGTGTAGCGCAAGCTGGCGGGGACTCTTTTCGTGCTGCCCTTCTTGCAAAGTGCCGCCCTAGGCCTGGGCCTTGTTGGCCTAGGCTAAGATACAGCGTTGCCTCTACTATCACAGGAGTGAGCTCTTTCTCTGATTCAAACCCCCCTCACATGCTCTTACTCTCCCCGTTTGAGAACTCTCCTGTGATTTAGGATGTGAACAGTAACAGCTGGGAGTATCAGTCTTAGCAACTCCCTAGCAACAAGGCAGAATGGGATAATGCCATCTCTGTAATTTTTTCAGTCAGGCTTCAGAAGGTATGTAAATGGCCTACTACACCTAAAACAAGGGCATTATTCAACATTAGAGCTGCACCGTTTGTATTTATCTACCGACACCACCTAAATGCATAGGCAGATTTTTTGTAAAGGTGAACCAGACCTTTAAGTCAGCCAATAAAGGGTGTCGCATTCTATCTTTATGGGCTCATTCAGGCTTCATTTTCGTTCAGATCGTGCTTCAGACAGCAATAGACAGGCAGTGATAGTGTTGTATTGCCTCCTCTCTGCATGATTATCCCCCCAATTGACCAGATAACTGAGCATGTTGTGTGCGGTTACGGGGTGGTTGCCCAGTGGCCCCATTCACTTGAGCGTGACTAGCGATATACTTCCTGCCATGACATGTGTACTCCCCCTGACTGCCACCTCAGCAAAAAAAGGAGGAGGAGCGGTTGAAGAGTGGTAAAAATGTGGCTCAACCGCGGGGGTTTTTACCGGAGCTCAGTCGCTAGTTTAAATGAGACCTTAGGCTCAATCCATCGTTGTTCTGGCAGCAGCTAGCTGCCATAACCCCAGTATTCTCTTGTTTGGCCGGCGGTCCGGTTTCCGATAATAGTGGTCTCTGTGGATTCGGCACGATATCACTTTCATCGGTGGCGGGAGAGGGCCCCCCCTCCCACCGCGCTATGGTGCCCTCCGCCGATTACCGGTGCCCTCCGCTGCTTACAGGAGCTGTCGGCAGCGGCGGAGGCGATCGGATCTTCACCCTTGCTGGGCATAGAGAAGAGTGGCCCCCATCCATCTCCATAACAATGAAGGGCGGAAGCGTCATCAAAATGTCACTTCCGCCCATAGCTCTTAAAGGGCCATTTTATTATTACATTTTTTTAAATGACCAATTTTTTTTTTTTTTTATTGCATTTTACTGTAAATATGAGATTTGAGGTCTTTTTGACCCCAGATCTCATATTTAAGAGGTCCTGTCATGCCTCTTTTATATTACAGGGGATGTTTACATTCCTTGTAATAGGAATAAAAGTGACACAATTTTTATTTATTTTTAAAACCGTGTAAAAATAAAAAATAAAAGGTAAAATAAAAAAATTTGTAACCATGCCCCGTCCTGACAAGCTAGCGTGCAGAAGTGAACGCATATGTGAGTAGCGCCCGCATATGAAAACGGTGTTCAAACCACACATGTGAGGTATCGCCGCGATCAGTAGAGTGAGAGCAATATTTCCAGCCCTAGACCTCCTCTGTAACTCAAAACATGCAACCTGTAGAATTTTTAAATGTCGCCTATGGAGATTTTTAAGGGAAAAAGTTTGTCGCCATTTCACGAGCGGGCGCAATTTTGAAGCGTGGCATGTTGGGTATCAATTTACTTGGCGTAGCATTACCTTTCATAATATAAATAAAATTGGGCTAACTTTACTTTTGTCTTATTTTTTAATTCAAAAAAGTGTATTTTTTCCAAAGAAAGTGGGTTTGTAAGACCGCTGCGCAAATACGGTGTGACAGAAAGCATTGCAACCTCTGCCATTTTATTCTCTAGGGTGTTAGAAAAAAATATATATAATGTTTGGGGGTTCTAAGTAATTTTCTAGCAAAAAAATTATGTTTTTAACTTGTAAACAACACATCTCAAAAAGAGGCTCGGCCCTTAAGTGGTTAAAAAAAATCCAAAAACGCAGAGGCCTAAAAATGCATTGATGTGAACGTGTTCCATAGGAACCCATGTTAAAAATAATGTCCTGCGTTTCTGCAAAAAGCATGAAAAAAACGCATAGGTGTTAACTGAGGCTGGGTTCCAACCAGGGCAAATTGGATGTGGGTTCGCCGCATCCAATTCGCAATAGCAGGAGATTTCGCACATCTCCAGAGCAGCTCCGGTGCGAATTTGCACAGGCGTCCTGTACGTCTTCTGGTCCGCTTCAGGTCTGAATTCAGCCAAAAATTCAGGCTAAAATTGGACCTGAAATGGTGAATGGGGATGCACCGGACCCCGGGTGTGAGCCGCATGGGGCAAGGTGAACCCCACCTCAGAAAACGCTTTCCCACGTGTTGGTTTCCCATTGTATGGATTCTTGTACTCAGAGCCGATCCGCCCTATACACTCACTATGCAAGATGCATAGGGCCCCGCCGCTGTGGGGGGCCCCCCCCCAAGGGCGGATCGGCTTTGCTTCCCGAGCTCCAATCTCCTCCTCCCCCTCCTCCTCTTGTCACACAGCGGGAGTCAGAAGACCGCTGTGTCTCAGAGCTGACTGAAACCTTCGGCCAGCGCTATGACAAAGATCCCGCCCTCCTCCTAGACCAGCTCGTGTGATAGATACAGTGTTCTGTCTATCACACAAGCTGGTCTAGAAGGAGGGTGGGACTTTTGTCATAGTGCGGCATAACATTTCACATTGAGCTCCGTGACACAGCGGGAGGTGCCTGCTGTGCGTAATCCACTGACACTGACTGGTGAGGCTACATTGATTGCCACAGTAAGACTGCAATGATGGGCACCATTAGGCTGCAATAATGATGGGCACAGTAAGGCTGCAATGATTGGCATGGTGAGGCGGCAGTGATTGGCATGGTAAGGTGGCAATGATTGGCATGGTGAGGTGGCAATTAACATGGCGAGGCTGCAATGAAAAGCATGGTAAGGCTGCAATGATAAGCATGGTAAGGCTGCAATGATTGGCATGGTGAGATGGCAATGATGGGCACGGTGAGGTGGCAATTATTAACACGGTGAGGCTGCAATGATAAGCATGGTAAGGCTGCAATGATTGCCATGGTGAGGTGGCAGTGATGGGCACGGTGAGGCTGCAATGATTGGCATGGTAAGGCTTTAATGATTGGCACGGTGAGGTGGCAATGATGGACAAGGTGAGGCGGCAGTGATGGGCACACTAAGGCTGCAATGATGGGCACGGTGAGGTGGCAATTATTAATATGATGAGGCTGCAATAATGGGCACGGTGAGGCTGCAATGATTGTCGCGGTGAGGATTTAAGGAAGTCTCTCTGGGGATCCTGATGTAGGGGGAGGCTCTCTGGGGACCCTGATTTGAGGAGGGGCTCTCTGAGGACACTGATGTAAGGGGAGCCCTCTGGGGACCCTGACGTAAGGGGAGGCTTTCTAGGGGCCCTGACGTAAGGGGAGGCTCTCTGAGGACCCTAATGTAAGGAGGGAGGCTCTCTGGGGACCTATGCTCACGGCATCATGGGTCAGGTAGAGGGCCCCTTAGCAGAATTTTGCTTAGGGCCCCAGGGAGGTCAGGATCGGCACTGCCTGTGTCTATAGATAAACTTCAACCTTTTATCTCTGATCTGTTAGGAATTGTATGCATTTGGCAGAGCCGAGCGCTGGAGCCATAGCAACTGATCAGCCAATCACAGATCTTCCTAGAAATTTCAAACTGATGCAGGAGAAATGTTGTGGGAAATTTCTAGGAAGATCTGTGATTGGTTGATCGGTTGCTATGGCTCCAGCGCTCGGCTCTGCCAAATCTATACAATGCAAACAATGCATACAATTCCTAACAGATCAGAGATAAAATGTTTCCATTTCTGCTACCAGCCTGCTGCTTTTACATAAACAATCGAATACAGATATCATTCTTTTCTAGGTAAGTAACAGCTTCTTGCGGTGATATTGTCAGCAAAATAATTATTATTTAACAACTTCAGCCCCGGACCAATTGTCAGCTTAAAGCGGTGTTCCGGCCGAAATTATACTTTTTAAATAAAAATACCCCTATAATACACAAGTTTAATGTATTCTAGTAAAGTTAGTCTGTAAACTAAGGTCTGTTTTGTTAGTTTTTAGCAGTAGTTTGTTATTTTATAAACTTGCAGCAGGCTGTGGCTATCTTAACTGTGGGCATCTGAAGTCAGACTGTATTTCTTCCTGGATCTCATCCTTGCAGATCTCGTACATGCTCAGTGCAGCATAAGCAGTGTAATAGGTTTCAGGTCAGGTTTCCATAGCAACGGCAGTGTCAGAGGAAGTTGCTGCCCCTTCCCAGGAGGCATTGCAAACAGGAAATGATGCGATGGGCCACGGCCAGGGAGGAGGAAGTGAAAAATGAATACAGCATATATACAGTCTGTGCTGAAAAAAAAATAAAAAAAATATCCAATTTGTTTACAGTGCACAGTTTAGTGAGGGATGCTGAAGAGTTGTAAAAGTGGGTGGAACTCCACTTTAAGGACCAGAGGTCTTTTTTCAATTTCGCACTGCACTGCTTTAACTGGTAATTGCGCGGTCATGCAATGTTGTAACCAAACAAAATTTGCGTCCTTTTCTTCCCACAAATAGAGCTTTCTTTTGATGGTATTTGATTGCCTCTGTGATTTTTATTTGTTGCGCTATAAACGCAAAAAGACTGCAAATTTTGAAAAAAAAAAAGATATTTTCTACTTTTTGTTATAAGAGAAATCGAATAAACTCAATTTTAGTCAAACATTTGGGCCAAAATGTATTCAGCCACATGTCTTTAGTAAAAAAAATGCCAATAAGCGTATATTTATTGGTTTGCGCAAAAGTTCTAGCGTCTACAAACTAGAGTACATTTTCTGGAATTTACACCGCTTTTAATTTATGACTGCCTATCTCATTTCTTGAGGTGCTAAAATGGCAGAGAAGTACAAACCCCCCCCAAATTACCCCAAGTTGTCACTAAATGATATATTGCTCACACATGCCATGGTTATATGTGGAGATGCACCCCAAAATACATTTTGCTGCTTCTCCTGAGTATGGGGATACCACATGTGTGGAACTTTTTGGGAGCCTAGCTGTGTACGGGGCCCCGAAAACCAATCACCACCTTCAGGATTTCTAAGGGTGCAAATTTTTGATTTCACTCCTCACTACCTATCACAGTTTCGAAGGCTATAAAATGCCAAAATAGCACAAAACCCCCCCAAATGAACCCATTTTGGAAAGTAGACACCCCAAGCTATTTGCTGAGAGGCATGTTGAGTCCATGGAATATTTTATATTTTGCCACAAGTTGCGGGAATATTACAAACTTTTTTTTTTTTTGCCCAAAGTTGTCACTAAATGATATATTGCCCACACATGTCATGGGCATATGTGGAATTACACCCCAAAATACATTCTGCTGCTTCTCCTGAGTACGGGGATACCACATGTGTAGGACTTTTTGGGAGCCTATCCGCATACGGGCCCCCGAAAACCAAGCACCGCCTTCAAGATTTCTAAGGGCATAAATTTTTGATTTCATTCCTCACTACCTATCACTACCTATCACAGTTTTGAAGGCCATAAAATGCCAAGATGGCACAAAACCCCCCCAAATGACCCCATTTTGGAAAGTAGACACCCCAAGCTATTTGCTGAGAGGCATGTTGAGCCCATTGAATATTTATTTTTTTAGTCCCAAGTGATTGAATAAAGACAGAAAAAAAAAAATGTATTCAAAAAGTTGTCACTAAATGATATATTGCTCACACATGCCATGGTTATATTTGGAATTGCACCCCAAAATACATTTTTCTGCTTCTCCTGAGTACGGGGATACCACATGTGTGGGACTTTTTGGGAGCCTAGCCGCGTACGGTGCCCCGAAACCCAAGCACCGCCTTCAGGATTTCTAAGGGTGCAAATTTTTGATTTCACTCCTCACTACCTATCACAGTTTCGAAGGCCATAAAATGCCAAAATAGCACAAGACCCCCCCAAATGGCCCCATTGTGGAAAGTAGACACCCCAAGCTATTTGCTGAGAGGCATGTTGAGTCCATGGAATATTTTATATTTTGCCACAAGTTGCGGGAATATTACAAACATTTTTTTTTTTTGCCCAAAGTTGTCACTAAATTATATATTGCCCACACATGCCATGGGCATATGTGGAATTACACCCCAAAATACATTCTGCTGCTTCTCCTGAGTACGGGATACCACATGTGTGGGACTTTTTGGGAGCCTATCCGCATACGGGACCCCGAAAACCAAGCACCGCTTTCAGGATTTCTAAGGGCATAAATTTTTGATTTCACTCCTCACTACCTATCACTACCTATCACAGTTTTGAAGGCCATAAAGTGTCCTGTCAGTGTCAGTGCTGAGTGCTGAGTGAAGGAAGAGGACGTGCGCCCAGCAGCTCCGGCCGTCAGAAGCCCACAGCCCCCAGCGAGCAGGACCCAGCCAGTGCATATCCCATCCCGGACCCCTGAGCAGTGAGGACAGGGAGCAGGAGTACAACGGGACCCCACTGCGGATCCCGCGGCCCCCCGCAATCAATCGGCCCCCTTTCTTTCTCCGCGCCGGCCCATCTGCCCATTGGGCATCAGAAACTAGGAGAGTCCCCGGCCTAGTCCCGGCCGAAGCCGGCCATCCGCCTCCCCAATCACCTCTCTAGCCCTCTTTTTCGGCTCAACAGGGCTGAGGCGAGCCTCCCCCCCCCCTCCAAGCCCTTCAGCGCCCACCAAACACTCACGGAAGAACTGGGAGCCGTCAGGGCTAGGACAGGCCGCAGCTCGGGCCTAGTCCGGCGGCCATCTTGGTACACCCAAATCCACAGCACTTCACCTGCTTCTACATAGTACGGCGGCCATCTTGGTACACCCAGACCGGCCAAGTTATTTTAAAATGCATGTTTTTAACCACAAGTGGTTAGACAACAGTCAAATTGCTTGTTTTAATTGTTTTTAACCAAAGTTTTTAACCAAGTTTTTGCAAGGCTTTTAACCACCTGAGACCCAGGCCAATTCTGACATTTCTCTCCTACATGTAAAATTCCAAATTTTTTTGCTAGAAAATTACATAGAACCCCCAAACATTATATATGTTTTTTTAGCAAAGACCCTAAAGAATACAATGGCGGTCGTTGCAACTTTTTATCTCGCACGGTATTTGCGCAGCAATTTTTCGAACGCGTTTTTTTCAGAAAAAAAACAGTTTCCTGCTTTAAAAAAAAACAAAACAATAAAGTTAGCCCAATTTTTTTGCATAATGTGAAAGATGAAGATACGCCGAGTAAATAGATACCCAACATGTCACGCTTCAAAATTGCATGCGCTTGTGGAATGGCGCCAAACTTTGGTATTTAAAAATCCCCATAGTCGACGCTTTAACATTTTTTACTGGTTACATATTTTGAGTTACAGAGGAGGTCTAGGGCTAGAATTATTGCTCTCGCTCTAACGTTCGCGGCGATACCTCACATGTGTGGTTTGAACACCGTTTTCATATGTGGGCGGGACTTACGTATGCGTTCGCTTCTGCGTACGAGCTCGCGGGGACAGGGCGCTTTAAATTTTTTTTTTTTTTCTTTTTATTGTTCATTTTATTTTATTTTTTTAGTTCAACAACTTTAAAAAAAAAATAAAAATATTTGATTACTTTTATTCCTATTACAAGGAATGTAAACATCCCTTATAATAGGAATATGACACGATCGGACCTATTAACAGTGAGATATGGGGTCAATAAGACCCCACATCTCACCTCTAGGCTGGGAAGCCTAAAATCAAAAAAAAAAAAAAAACGATCACCGCTTCCCAGCGGAGGCGGCGCCGTTTTTTGAATGCAGAGGCCGGGCGTGACGTCATAACATCGCGCCCGGCCTCCGAACGATCATAGAGACTCCGGCGACCATCTGGTCCGCCGGAAATCTCTATGTGCATCATCCGGTGCCGGCGGATCCCGAGTCCGACTCACCGATGGAAGCGGTGAGTCGGTAAAAGCACCGGAGGGCGGCGGGAGGGGGGGCGTCCCCTCCCGCCGCCCGTAAGAACGATCAAGCGGCGGAACAGCCGCTATGATCATTCTTATGGTGTAGGGAATCGCCGGCTGAAACCGGCAATATCTGAATGATGTCTGTAGCTACAGGCATCATTCAGATATACCCCTGAGACCAAAAAGACGTCATATGACGTATACTGGGTCTCAGGTGGTTAATTACAGTATACACCCAGACCAGCCAGTTTTAACCACAAGTTTTTTAACAGCACACACCAGTATCATCAGCATCACCATATAGCCGCCTCTTCTTCCCCAGGTGATCAACATCAGGATTCACCCTATCCCCATCATTTGAGCAACCCGGTAAGGTAAATATTCTGGTAAGTATCGCAGGGGACCACCATTAGCAGTTGATCCAGGGACCAACGTCCAACCGCCCCTCGGGGGGTCAGGAAGGAATTTTTTCCTCTGCAATAGCAATTGGCCGCGCTAGTAGGGGTTTTTCGCCTTCCTCTGGATCAACGGGAGGGAGGGTGTAGGTCTACAGGGTTTCCCACAGATCCGCAACATCTTCAACCAGCTTGCGCAAGACCGTTATCGCCTCAACAAAGGCATCCACTTTTTTCAACGCATCATCTCGCCCACAGCAGGGAAAAAATTTTTTGGAGCACCTCAACATGTGCAATTTCAGATACTCAGCAGAGTCACTCCGCAGACTAAGAAATTTGACTGCAACTCTACCGACCGACATTCAAAAAATATTACAAAAAGAACGACTACTAAGGATCAATCCACAAGCAACGATCAAACATAAGAAGACTACAACTCAACCGCAACAGTTAGCATGCGCCTTGATTAACACCAGATCGGCGGTCAAGCACAGGCACGAAATCCATGACTTCATCACACAAAACAACATAGATTGCCTCTTCATCACGGAAAGCTGGCTAACACCCGACTGCAACACCATCCTAACAGAATTAGTGCCAGAAAACTACAGGATCCTAACCGAGCATAGGAAAGGAAAAAAAGGAGGAGGCCTAGCTGTGATCTTCAAAGCTCATCTAGCGCTCGTCAAACCTACGGTACAGAACACAGCAACTTTTATGGAGACACTTACTCTACAGATGCAAACCACACCACAAGAAACCATCCACATGCTGCTATGCTACAGACCACCAGGATCAAACACAAACCTACCGATACCACTCACGGAATTCATCTCGGCACACACCCTGAAAAACAACAAGGTTCTGGTACTCGGAGATTTCAACCTCTGGGCGAACTCCACCGAAGACCCCATCGCCACCACCTGCATCAATCAACTGGAAGATCTAGGGCTCCAACAACTAGTAAAGGCTCCCACACATGGGTCAGGTCACATCCTGGACCTCATCTTCAAGCAAAATACGGACATCAGCATTCGAGACAACATAGCGCTATCATGGTCAGACCACCACGCTATCAAATTTGAGATCGCCACCAACATCTTCCTGCAAAAACCAAACCCGGCGGCAACAACACACTGGATTAGATCGCAGAAGAAACTACACTCGGAAATCTTCAAAACCACACTAACATACAAAATGGCTACACTGAATCAAAACCACTCAACAGAACGAACACTCAGCTTCATAAACAGGGCACTTCTACAAACAGCAGATGCAGTCGCCCCAAAACATCGAGCACCCATCCGCAAGAAAAATTCTGGATGGTTTAATGGCACGCTTACTCTACTGAAACGGGAACACAGAAGAGCAGAAAGAGCCTGGAGAAGAAACACCACAAAGGAAAATCACACAAAATACAGAATACTCACCAAGAGATATCATAAAGCAATTTTCACAGCAAAAAAAGAATATGTCTCAAACACCCTCTCAAAAGCCGTCAACCGACCACGGGAACTTTTCAAACTAGTCGCCCAGACTATGAACCCCACCTGCCTTGAGCCCCTAGGAAACGAAACTCAAGAATACTGCAACAAATTATCCGATTTTTTTTTCATCAACAAAATAGTCAACATTCATAAAATAATTCAACAAAAAAAAAAACAACAACCAACTCTACTCAACTCAACCCAGGTAAGGAATTCTACATCCACAGCGCACAAGCACCACATTTTTCACTTACCCCGATCACCGTGGATGAAACCAAAAACGTCATCAAGAGCCTCCGAGACAGCACATCACTAAACGACATCATCCCCACAAAACTCTTGAAAGAATGCTCCGACATTCTGGCCCCCGCTATTACACACCTAGTAAAATCAGTCGTTCAAAGAAGGATTGGTTCCGAATTCCCTCAAGCAAGGCATCGTTAAAGAAACCCAACCTCGACCCCAAAGATCCGAACAATCACAGACCGGTAACAAGCCTGAACACCATTTCCAAAATTATGGAGAAAGCAGTAGTACAACAGCTTCAACTTCATCTGGACACACACAAGCTCCTGGACCCACTACAATCGGGCTTCCGCCCAGGCCATGGCACAGAAACGGCACTTCTGAAAATATGGGATGATGCCCTAGAAGCAGCGGATGATGGAGAATCGTGTCTTCTGGTATTGCTGGATCTTAGTGCGGCGTTCGACACAGTGGACCACAACACGCTTCTCATCCGCCTCAAGGAAGGGGCAGGAGTTACAGATGTAGATCTTCCATGGTTCGCTTCCTTCTTAGGAAACCGGTCACAGACAGTGAAGTTAGGAGCCTTCACATCGGAAACCCGGGCAATCACTTATGGAGTCCCTCAAGGATCACCATTGTCACCAGTACTCTTCAACATTTACATCCGGCCACTCTTCAAAATTATTAGCAAATTTGATCTGTGCTTCCACTCATACGCGGACGACACTCAACTGTATTTCCGGATCACCGGACAAAAAGACCAATACCAGGAACTAGGAAAATGTCTCACATTGATAGATGACTGGATGACCACTAGCTCCCTCAAACTAAATGGATCAAAAACAGAACTACTGCTCCTCGACGCAAACTCAAGGAAAAAGACAAAGACCCCTTGGACACCACCAACCATCCTGGGACAGACCATCATCCCAAGCACAAAAGCCAAAAGCCTCGGAGTCATCTTTGATTCAGAGATGACCATGGAGGCACAAATAGGATCCATAATCAGTGGATCCCACCATCTCCTTCACATGCTACGCAGACTCATCCCCTTCATCACGGAAAAGGAAAAAGCGGTAGTAGTAGGAACGATCATCAATTCGCGTCTCGACTATGCAAACTCCCTGTACATAGGATTACCGGATTACCAGATTGCGCGCCTTCAAAGTGTCCAAAACACAGCAGCAAGATTAGTCACCGGAAAGAAACCCTGGGAATCCATCTCCCCATCCCTAAGGATCCTCCATTGGCTCAAGGTAAAAGACAGGATCACATTCAAGACCCTCTGCCTCACCCACAAATGTACACAAGGAAATGCGCCTCAATACCTTTGTGAGAAAATAGAAAAATACATACCAAATCGCAGCCTTCGATCAACAAACCAAAATCTCCTTCTCATCCCCAAAGCCCGATACAAATCGAAGGGAGAACGAAGATTCGCAGTACAGGGACCTCGGCTATGGAACGCTCTACCAAACAACATCCGCTTGGAAGAAAACCATCAGGCCTTCAGGAAAAAACTCAAGACTCACCCCTCTTCTAAACGTGGCATCCCAACAAGAGCAGACAAGTGCCTTGAGGCGATTCAGTTCGCAGTTGTAGCGCCATACAAATCATTCATTCATAAAATGCCAAGATGGCACAAAACCCCCCCAAATGACCCCATTTTGGAAAGTAGACACCCCAAGCTATTTGCTGAGAGGCATGTTGAGCCCATTAAATATTTTTTTTTTTAGTCCCAAGTGATTGAATAAAGACAAAAAAAAAAAAAATGTATTCAAAAAGTTGTCACTAAATGATATATTGCTCACACATGCCATGGTTATATGTGGAATTGCACCCCAAAATACATTTTTCTGCTTCTCCTGAGTACGGGGTTACCACATGTGTGGGACTTTTTGGGAGTCTAGCCGCGTACGGGGCCCCGAAACCCAAGCACCGTCTTCAGGATTTCTAAGGGTGCAAATTTTTGATTTCACTCCTCACTACCTATCACAGTTTCGAAGGCCATAAAATGCCAAAATAGCACAAAACCCCCCAAATGGCCCTATTTTGGAAAGTAGACACCCCAAGCTATTTGCTGAGAGGCATGTTGAGTCCATGGAATATTTTATATTTTGCCACAAGTTGCGGGAATATTACAAACATTTTTTTTTTTGCCCAAAGTTGTCACTAAATTATATATTGCCCACACATGCCATGGGCATATGTGGAATTACACCCCAAAATACATTCTGCTGCTTCTCCTGAGTACGGGGATACCACATGTGTGGGACTTTTTGGGAGCCTATCCGCATACGGGACCCCGAAAACCAAGCACCGCCTTCAGGATTTCTAAGGGCATAAATTTTTGATTTCACTCCTCACTACCTATCACTACCTATCACAGTTTTGAAGGCCATAAAATGCCAAGATGGCACAAAAACCCCCCAAATGACCCCATTTTGGAAAGTAGACAACCCAAGCTATTTGCTGAGAGGCATGTTGAGCCCATTGAATATTTTTTTTTTTGTCCCAAGTGATTGAATAAAGACAAAAAAAAAAAGAAAAATGTTTTACAAAAAGTTGTCGCTAAATGATATATTGCTCACACATGCCATGGTTATATGTGGAATTGCACCCCAAAATACATTTTCCTGCTTCTCCTGAGTACGGGAATACCACATGTGTGGGACTTTTAGGCAGCCTAGCCGTGTACGGGGCCCCGAAACCCAAGCACCGCCTTCAGGATTTCTAAGGGTGCAAATTTTTGATTTCACTCCTCACTACCTATCACAGTTTCGAAGGCCATAAAATGCCAAAATAGCACAAACCCCCCCCCCAAATGACTCCATTTTGGAAAGTAGACACCCCAAGCTATTTGTTGAGAGGCATGGTGAGTATTTTACAGCTCTCATGTGTTTTTGAAAATGAAGAAAGTAAAGAAAAAAAAATTTTTTTTTCAATTTTCAAAACTTTGTGACAAAAAGCGAGATCTGCAAAATAATCACCGTACCTCTCAGCAAATAGCTTGGGGTGTCTACTTTCCAAAATGGGGTCATTTGGGGGTGGTTTGTGCCATCTGGGCATTCCATGGCCTCCGAAACTGTGATTGGCAGTGAGGAGTGAAATAAAAAAATTACACCCTTAGAAAGCCTGAAGGCAGTGCTTGGTTTTTGGGGTCCCGTACGCAGCTAGGCTCCCAAAAAATTCCACACATGTGGTATCCCCGTACTCAGGAGAAGCAACAGAATGTATTTTGGGTGTATTTCCACATATGCCCATGACATGTGTGAGCAATATATCATTTAGTGACAACTTTTTGTAAAAAAAAAATTATTTTTTTTCTTCATTATTCAATCTCTTGGGACAAAAAAAAAAAAAATATTTAATGGGCTCAACATGGCTCTCAGCAAATAGCTTGGGGTGTCTACTTTCCAAAATGGGGTCATTTGGGGGGGGGGGGGAGGGTGTGAACTGTCCTGGCATTTTATGCACAACGTTTAGAAGCTTATGTCACACATCACCCACTCTTCTAACCACTTGAAGACAAAGCCCTTTCTGACACTTTTGTTTACATGAAAACATATTTTTTTTTTGCAAGAAAATTACGTTGAACCCCCAAACACTATATATATTGTTAAAGCAAAGGCCATACAGATTAAAATGGTGGGTGTTGCATTTTTTTTTTCCACACAGTATTTGCGCAGCGATTTTTCAAACGCATTTTTTGTGGAAAAAATACACTTTTTTTATTTTAATGCACTAAAACACACTATATTGCTCAAATTTTTGATGAAATAAAAAATATGATCTTAGGCCGAGTACATGGATACCAAACACGACATGCTTTAAAATTGCGCACAAAAACGCAGTGGCGACAAACTACATACATTTTTAAAAGCCTTTACAGGTTACCACATTAGATTCACAGAGGAGGTCTACTGCTAAAATTACTGCCCTCGATCTGACCTTCGCGGTGATACCTCACATGCATGGTGCAATTGCTGTTTACATATGACGCCAGACCAACGCTTTTTTATTTTAGTTTTAAACTGTTCCTTCCATTTTTTTTCTTAGTTATCATTTTTATTGTTATCGCAGGGAATGTAAATATCCCCTATGATAGCAATAGGCAGTGACAGGTACTCTTTTTTTGAAAAAATATATTAGACCCTAGATCTTTCCTCTGCCCTCAAAGCATCTGACCACACCAAGATCGGTGTGATAAAACGCTTTCTCAATTTCCCAATGGCGCGGTTTATATCTGGGAGGGGGGTCATTCCCTCCCACTGCTTGTAAAAGCAGTCTAGAGGCTAATTACCCACTAGAATTGCTTTTACATGAAAGCCGATCACTGGCTGAAAAGAATGATACCAAGATGATACCTAAACCTGCAGGCATCATTCTGGTATAACCATTCAAAGTCCAGCAACATACTGGACATATATTGTAATCTTTTTTTTTCATGCAGCCTCTTGGCTGAACGAAAAAAAAGAGATTGATTGGTGGGTATGCCCACCATTAGAAT
Organism: Lithobates sylvaticus; assembly: GCA_028564925.1. Lineage (NCBI taxonomy): Eukaryota > Metazoa > Chordata > Amphibia > Anura > Ranidae > Lithobates > Lithobates sylvaticus. The sequence continues at coordinate 544,096,034 of CM053029.1, forward strand.
ACCTCCCTTCATCCACCCACTTCTAATGGTGGGCATACATGCACCATTTATATATGCCGAAGCAGGGGGCATCCTCCCGCAAAAAAGTTATGCCACGTACACATGGTCAGACTTTTCCACGGGCAAGCCTCCGTCGAAATTTCGACCGTATGTACGTGGCATTAGGAGCAAAACCGCTCCTCCGCCCCTGCTGCCCCCATGCTTCGGCATATATGCTCTTTTTTTTAACTGTGGTGGTGAAATCACCTCCTACAGCGTTGGAGTCGCGGCTTTATGTATCGTGGGAGCAAACGCTATTGCTGTCAAGATAAATAAATCCGCGCTGCAACTGAATGGCGTACCTGCTAAGCAAATAATGGTTAACATTAAAACAAAGTAACATTACAGTATAACAGTAAGACCTTACCATACCATACCTGCAAAGCAAATACCCCAAAAAAAATAGTAAAAAATAAAACATTTTGTTAACGCAACCGGTGCCTAAAATATATATATATGCCGAAGCATGGGGCATCCTCCCGCAAAAAAGTTATGCCACGTACACATGGTCGGACTTTTCCACGGGCAAGCCTCCGTCGGAATTTCGACCGTATGTACGTGGCATTAGGAGCAAAATCGCTCCTCCGCCCCTGCTGCCCCCATGCTTCGGCATATATGCTCTTTTTTTTAACTGTGGTGGTGAAATCACCTCCTACAGCGTTGGAGTCGCGGCTTTATGTATCGTGGGAGCAAACGCTGTTGCTGTCAAGATAAATAAATCCGCGCTGCAACTGAATGGCGCACCTGAAAACAAAAAAATGGCTAACAATAAAACACAGTAAACAAAATTACATACCTGAAAAGCAAGCATGATAAAACATAATAAAACATTGCAGAATAGAATAGAGTAAAAAAGAGCAACAATAGAGAGAATAGAGAGAGAGAGAGAGAACAATAAAACGACAACTATTTTTGTTTTTTTTATTTTATATTTTTTTTTTTTCGTACTTTTTTTTTATTTTTATTTTTGACACTTTTTTTTTTTAAACTTTTAAACTTTTTTTTAAACTATAACTGTAACGGTCGGGTCTCAAAATGCGATGGCATTCTTGAGACCCTGTAACTATAATTTTAACTGTCGGGTCTCAAAATGCAATGGTATTCTTGAGACCCTGTGAAAGTGTATCCTAACAACAAAGCCTGGGGAATGCCCAGGAAAAAACCCAAGCCTACTTACCACCAGCTCGCAGAAAACCAAATTAGCCTGTCTAACAGTGCGTTAAAAACAGGGGTTTAGTCCGCACGCATTTGCAAACGCATGCGTAAGCCACAGAGCCACGTCACGGCACCCTGATATCTGTGGTCCTAACACTAAACTATGAGTGTCCCCACAGTGGAGGCACATGCATTCTAATGGATAGATGAGGGCAGGTGGACTGAAGGGGAGCCCACTCCTTCTTAAAGGTACAGGAGCACACCAAGCACCCAGCAGATTGCACAATGGCTGCAAAGGTGTTGGTGCGTTGCTGGACCAATACAAACACCAACGTGATAATGATACAAAAAACTTGCCACCACCCTCATCTATAGCCAGCTCGTGCGGACTAAACCCCTGTTTTTAACGCACTGTTAGACAGGCTAATTTGGTTTTCTGCGAGCTGGTGGTAAGTAGGCTTGGGTTTTTTCCTGGGCATTCCCCAGGCTTTGTTGAAAGTGTATCCTAGCCTGTGAAATGCTGTACCCTACGCTAATACCTTACTAGTGAGTGGTAGCGTTCAAAACATTCACCAATGCAGAGACCAGGATTGTCAGGACAGCGTGGACAATAATAACGGGTGTCACGCCTACATCCGCGCTTGGTACAGACACGACATCTTCTTTGGGGGGCTCTGTCACGTACCTAGTGGCGAGTCTGAATTGCAGTGGGAGACCTCTCTTACGTCCCAGACTTGCGGCCCCTGGAGATGGGGACAGGGGGCGCAAAAGTCAGAGGAGGCACGAGTGTCTGGAAGGAACAGCAGCTGTAGGTGGGCCTCAGGACTAGGCCAGTGAAGACAGGGACCAGCAGACAGCAGGTGGCAGGAACCAGCAGACAACAGGTGACAGGAACCAGCAGGCAGCAGGTGGCAGGAACCAGCAGGCAACAGGAACTGGCAGGTATGCAGCGGACTACAGGAACCAGCAGGCAACAGGAACTGGCAGGTGTGCAGCGGACTACAGGAACCAGCAGGCAACAGGAACTGGCAGGTATGCAGCGGACTACGGGAACCAGCAGGCAACAGGAACTGGCAGGTATGCAGCGGACTACAGGAACCAGCAGGCAACAGGAACTGGCAGGTATGCAGCGGACTACAGGAACCAGCAGGCAACAGGAACTGGCAGGTATGCAGCGGACTACAGGACAGGTGCACAGGTAGGTCAGACAAGCCGGGTTTGGTAACAGAGGACACACTGCGGATAAGCCAGGGATAAGCCAGAGAATGGTCGTGGGTAAGCCGGGATCGGGGCAGGCGGAAGGCAGAACAGGTAAGTAGACAAGCCGGGTCACAGGTGCAGATACAGAGAAGTACAGGACTAACACACGGAACGCTGTAGATCAGGCAGCAAGGATTGCATGGAGATGACAGGTTTAAATAGCCCGCCTGGCGCCAGTGACCGCGCGCGCACCCGTCCGTGACCGCGCGCGCGCACCTGCTCGATTCCGCGCATGCGCAGTAGCCCGCGCACCCGTTCGAGCCCGCACACGCAATCGCAGCGGTGGAGAACCACTAGGCCCAGCAGAGCTTTCCTTACAGGCTCGTTGGGTAGGGGTACTCTGGAGGGCATAAGAAAAATGCCTCTCATGCAGCCGGCTTACTGCATTTGGCAGGGGATGTTGAGGTGCAGAACCGCCTGGATACAGGAGTTCTGTGACAACCTCTTCCTGGAATTCAAGGAAGGGTAAAGTCCCGCCTGAAGCTCCGTATAGCACATGAGCGTTCAGCAAAGCCAATTGGAACAAATAAATAGACACTTTTTTGTACCAGCGTCTAGCCTTATGGGCAACTAGGTACGGCGCCAACAACTGGTCGTTGAGGTCCACCCCTCCCATATTAAGGTTATACTCGTGGACACAGAGGGGTTTCGTCACAACACCAGCCGCCGTACGAATTTGGACTGTCGTGTCTGCATGAAGGGAGGTAAGAACGAAAACATTCTGTAGCGCTACCCCCAGTTAAGAGAGCCGCTGGTTTGTTTTGGGTCCCTGAGTACAGCTCCACCAACCCCCGGCACATTTGGCTCTACCCGCTCTGGCACAGTTAGTAAAGGGAGTACGTCCCTATGCACATAAAACTTAGCTTATACTCTAAGTGTAATTGGTATGAACTCACAAGCAGACTGCTGAAATAAGAATAACTGGCTTTACTTTTGTCAGTAAGGAAAAAGAATAGCAACATGCATTTAAACATATATCTTACAATACTTTAGCAGGTCCCTGCAATATGCACTTTAAACATGTACACAGGTATATGAATCTAACAATGGGGAAAACGGAGCGCCAAGTGTGGCGACCGTCTGCTATGCACCCCTGAGGTGCAATAAATCTATCTGCGCCTACCTAATGGACCAGGCCTGATCCCTAGCAATAGAGCTCAGTCCTTGTACTAGTACAGTGTTCTTCACCGGCAATAAATCTGTAGAGGTGGTGCACATGTAGCTTTAAATGGTGTCATTTGTAATCCACAAAAAGTAACATTGCTGCTCTGAGGTAAATTGCGCCTAGGCAGTTCAATAGGCATAAAACGTGTGTGTCAATGCAGGATGAGCCTCTCGGCTCTCTCACCAATCCTTGGGGTACCGTCCTCAGCTCCGGTCCCTCCAATGGTGGCTCTGGTCTCTTCAATGGCGGCGTCCGGTCTCCTCAGTCACAGCCCTGAACTCCGGTCATCAGCTCCGTCCGACCGACAGTAAGGGGAAGTCTCCGCTCCGCTGCTGTGGACTCTGAGGGGTGAGAGTCTCACTCCATCGGCTGCAAGGCCCAGGCTTCAGGCCTTCAGCTCCGGTCCGCACAGGTGTCTCTGCTGGCTGCAGTCTCCGCGTCACACGCTCTGTCAGCAGAGGCAGGCCAGTCCTGTCAGGCCTCAGAAGAGGAAGTGTCCCAAGAGGAAGAGGCGGTCTCCGCTCTTCCCTTTTATAATCTCCCCCAGCAGCCTCCCGGGCGGAAGTCAGCAGCCCTGGGGCCTGGGGAATTCTGGGAGATGTAGTCTCTAAGCATAAAAGGGGTAGAACCCCGCTACACACTCCCCCCACTTTGAATCTTTGGTCCCCAAAGATAGTGTTCAAACTATAAACTTTCTCGGGAACAACATTTTCACATAATTTGGACAGAGGAGCTTCCCACCAATTGGCATGAGATGGGGAGCTGTCCTGTCTACAGGTCACTTCAGTGTGGGCGACCTGTTTAACTGTGCCAGAGAGTGAGCTGGGGTTGCCCTCCACTAAATGAACAGCGGAAGGGTCAGGGCTTTCAGCACTTCTCCTTGCTGTAGTAACAGAGTCCTCTGAACTTTCTCCCATCTTGGGGTAAGTTAACTTCTTGGGAGGCTTCACAACTCTGTGAGCTCTCTGTTCTCTTGGAACTTCTTCAGGAACACATTCTGGCAACATCTCTGGTTCTGGAACATCTTCTTCTTGTTCTGGGTAGAGACCAGGGATGTCTTCCCAGCATTCAGGCACATCACTGAATGGCACAAACTCTGTGGCTTCTGGGTTCAATGTGTTATCTTCCACATCTTCAGTAGGTGGAAGATCTATGGCGGAACTTCCTGGAGTTGAGGAAGGCCATAGCCATTCAAGTTCTCCTCTTTCTTCTTCAGGTTGGGGGTCCTGTCCACCCCTAGCTTGAGATGTCTGAGACCTAGTATTAGGCCTGGGGGTATCCAGAATGGAAACAGATTCAGGTAAGTCTCTTACTGGAGGCATTCTGACTGCTTCAGTGAGTGGGAGCAAATGATTCCTATGCCAGGTCTTCAAAGGCCCCACTCTTCCTTCTGGCTTCAACTTGTAGACAGGCAATCCTGGAAGTTTTCTACAGATGATATAGGGTTCTGATCTCCATCTATCAGCAATCTTGTGTTTCCCAGGGATCCCTAGGTTGCGTAACAGTACACGGTCCCCAGGCTGTAGGTCCTGTACTCTAACTTTCAAATCAAAGTTCCTCTTATTTCGGGCCCCCCTCTGGTCAGAGGCCGCTTGAGCTTTCTCATAAGCTATCTTCAAACTGCGCCTCAGTCTGTCCACATATCCTTTGTGGGAGGCAGCTGAGGCATGGTCTAAGGAAATTCCGAAGGCCAAATCCACTGGCAATCTTGCTTCTCTCCCAAACATAAGTCGGTAAGGGGAAAAACCTGTCACATCACTTGTGGTGCAATTGTAGGCATGCACTAGAGCTGATATGTGTTGACTCCAATGTTGCTTCTTCTCTGTTTCCAAAGTTCCCAACATGTTCAATAGAGTCCTGTTGAACCTTTCAGGCTGGGCATCACCTTGAGGGTGATATGGTGTGGTCCTAGTCTTCTCTACTCCCAGAGAATCTAGTAGCTTCCTGATCAGGCGACTCTCAAAGTCCCTTCCTTGGTCTGAATGGATTCTCTGTGGCAGTCCATAGTGAACAAAGTACTTCTCCAGAAGTACCTTGGCTACTGTAGAGGCCTTCTGGTCCTTGGTTGGGAAAGCCTGAGCATAACGAGTGAAATGGTCGGTTACCACCAGAACATTTCCCAATCCGCTCAAATCGGGTTCAAGGCAGAGAAAATCAATGCATACCAGATCCATTGGGCCTTCACTCTGTAGGTGGCCCATTGGGGCAGCTTGATGGGGTAAAGTCTTTCTCTGAATGCATCTTGCACAGGAATGGCAATACTCCTCCACTTCGGCCCTCATGCAGGGCCAATAAAACCGGTCTCTGACAAGTTGGAAGGTTCTCTCTGCTCCCAAGTGGCCATGCTGGTCATGTAAGGCAATCAGCACAGTCTCTCGATGCTTCTCTGGGAGAAACAACTGCCACTTGTCTTCTGGTCTATCAGAGGGGCCCCTTCGGTAGACTACCCCCTGATGCACCTGTAACTTGTCCAATTCTCTCCTCAGTAGGCGAGCTTCTTTAGAAGGGTGAAGGCGAAGTCCCTCTGGACTCTTGTCTTCCAGGGCTTCCAGGACCAATCTCCCCATGGGATCTTCCAATTGGTCACACCTCAGCTCCTTCTTGGACAACTTCGGCAGACACTCTTCTGCCAGCTGAGTTACCCCACAGTAACACTTTGGGACTCCCACTGTGGTAACTCCTATCTCTTCAGCTCTGGATCCTCCTCTGGCTTGGAGTTCAGCCCCCTGACAAAGGGCTCGCACTCCATCTGGTGCCACTTGGGTCCAGTCTTCCCAATCACTGACCATGACATGGGATCTTCGGGACAGGGCATCTGCATCCCTATTTCCAGCCCCTGGTCTGTACTTGAGACTGAAATTGAATCCAGACAACGCCGCCAACCATCTGTGTCCAGTTGCATCCAGCTTGGCGGTGGTGAATAGATAGGTCAAGGGGTTGTTATCTGTCTTTACAGTAAACTCGGCCCCATACAAATAGTCTCTCAGTTTGTCAACAACTGCCCATTTGAGGGCTAAGAACTCCAACTTGTGGGTGGGATAGTTCTTCTCGGAGGGGGTCAGGCTCCGGCTCACATAAGCCACTGGTCGTAGCTGGTCTTCATACTCCTGGTAGAGTACTCCACCTAGGCCCTCATGGCTGGCATCAACATGTAGCTCATATGGTCTAGTGGGATCAGCGTAGGCCAAGACTGGGGCTGTGGTGAGACTTCTCTTCAAGGTTCTGAAAGCCTCTTCACACCTTGAATTCCACTGGTCTTGGACCGACTCACTGGACCTCCTAGGCCCCATTCCATCCTCCTCTCCTTCTGTCTTCAGCAGCTCGTTGAGGGGTTTGGCAATGCGGGCAAATCCATCCACAAACCTGCGGTAGTAGGAGCAGAACCCCAAGAAAGACCGAAGTTCTGTAACTGTTGTGGGCCTTGGCCACGAAGTAACTGCCTCCAGCTTCTCAGGGTCTGTAGACACTCCTTTTTCAGACACTATGTGTCCCAGATAGTTCACAGAAGACTGATAGAACCGACACTTCTCTGGAGAAAGTTTAAGTCCCTCTTCACTGAGCCTCTTCAGTACTTTCTCCAGCCTGGCTTCATGTTCTTCCAAAGTCTTTCCAAAGACAATGACATCATCCAGGTACACAAGGACTTCTATGAGGTTCATGTCTCCAACTGTCCTTTCCATTAGGCGTTGAAACGTAGCAGGAGCTCCAGATAGGCCCTGAGGCATCCTGTTGAACTCAAAGAATCCTACTGGGGTTATGAAGGCAGTCTTTTCTCTATCTTCTGGATGCATGGGGATCTGGTAATACCCACTCTTGAGGTCCATCACACTGAACCACTTAGCTCCAGATAAACTCTGCAAGGCATCCTCTATCCTTGGCGTGGTGTACTGGTCAGGAATGGTCCTCCTGTTGAGAGTTCTGTAGTCAATGCAGAGCCTCAATGACCCATTCTTCTTCCTGACTACCACAATTGGGGAGGCGTAGGGGCTTCTGGATTCCCTAATCACTCCCGTCTTCTTCAATTCCGCAAGCTGCTCCCTCAGATCCTCCAGATCTGCTAGCGGGACTCGCCTCACTCTCTCTCTGAATGGCTTGTCCTCTTGCATGCGGATTCTGTGGGTGGCACTCCTCGCACACCCCACATCAAACTCATCTTTAGAGAAAATCTTCTCCCATCTGGTCAGCTGGGCCTTGGCTCTCTCTTTCCAAGCTCCAGGTAGGTTTGGGTTTTCCATGGAGAGTTTCTTCCAAACATCTTCTCCTCCACCCGTCCCCTTCACTTCTGACCAGCCAACTGGGACAGCAGGGCTCACCTGTCCCAGAAGCATCCTGGCAGGGATCTCCACAGGCTGCTCTGTGGGGTTCCTCACACTGACAGGGACTCTTCCTCTAGCCTTCTTCAGGTCCTTCAATGAAATCACTTCTGGTATCACTTCCAGACCGGAGTGACCCTCCATTGGGTCAGGTTCCAACATTACAAAGGGGCCAGGCTGCTCCCAGGTAAGTTTCACCGTGGCTCTCATGCAGGTCACCTCTCCAGGCTGTAACACTGCTCCTTCTTTTCCAAGCCTCCATACCCTTCCTATCCCCTCACTTGGGGTCTTCTGCTCTAGGACCAACCGCTGATAGGCCGCCTTCAGCATGGGATGGATCTTGGGAGTTGAAAGATTCTCTTTCTTCACCAGGGGGGTCAGAAGCCTTCTGACTAGGTCCGTGTTCGTCCCTATGATCAGGGACGTCTTGCTGGTTCCTGGTGGGCGGGGACACACCACTGCTAAGGTGTCGAACACTTCAGACTTCCCAGCTACGGATGGGTCAAACGTCAATCTGATGGGTAAGTATCCATCATAGGGGAAACTCTGAGTTCCCAATCCCCTTATCTCCAACTCTTCTATCTTCTGTATAGGCAGATGACTCAGGTATCTGTCATAGAAGTCCCTGTACAACAGGGTCACTTGTGCTCCAGTGTCTAGAAGGGCCTTCGTGTACACTCCTTCCACCTGGATGGGTACAGTAGGGGATGGACCAACTAGCTCTTCTGGGTAGGGCCTAGTTGATGCTGTCCTCTTCTTTGGACTCTTCGCTTTACCAGCACTTGATTTGCACTTGCTCCTTTCTTGAGCCTGGTATGTATTGATTTTCTCCCTCTTAGTGGGAGTGTGAACCCGTTGAGGGATATTGTCATCTCTCACTTTGAAGAGTTCACGTTTGGGGGTGCTGTCTCTCTCCGGAGGGGTCTTGCCCCCTTTCTCTGGAGTGCACCTTGGTTGAGGATCCCTGGGCCCCTTCCGAGGGGTTTGGTCTCCTCGCTTTCTCTTCTTGTTACGCTTCTTGGAGCTCACTGAAGGTGATGGGCACCCGGTTGACTCCTTCACCGGGGCCCTTTGGCGTTTCCCGCCGGCTGGCGGCTTTCTGCCTTCTTCTTCTTGGGACTGGAACATACAGCAGCAATATGACCAATTCCTCCACAATTAAAGCAAATCATCTCACTGTGGTCAGGTGGGGGTGCTGGTGCTGGAACAGCTGGAAACAATTCCCTCCTGGTTGTTTCCTTCTTGGGACTGGGCGTCTCTTTCGCCACTAGAGACGTCAGTATCTCCATCATCTGGGACATCTGCAACTTCAGGGCATCTACCTCTGTGTCTCTTTCAGGGGTTAAGGCCGACCTGACCGTGGCCACTGTAGACTTTGTAGACCCCATCACTTGCTTCTCCCTTTTCTCTTCCAACATGGCCTCTTCCTCTCTGACCATTCGGATGAGGTCAGGGTAGTCCAGGCTCCGGAGTTTCCTGTATCCCGACATTGGGTAATCCCCGGGGTCTCTTCTGCACTGGGTCACAATCTCCCCTAGGACAGCACACAGTTCTGCACTAAGAGTAGTGTGTGTGTGTGTGCGGGACTTTCCGCGCCCTTCTGCTCCTCCTTCTTTGGGGATAGAATGGCTTTCATAGGAGAGTAGTCTCCCTTCCGCGGCAGCGCATGCAGCAATTGGTAGTGCTGACCATTCGGTGCCTGTATGCTCTGGCTCCTGAACTGCTCTGGAGTCTCTTCCTTCCATTCTATTAAGGCGTATGTGTACCCAGCATCATTTCTCATGTCCATTATCCATGACTTCTGGCATGGGGATAATGACATTATGAGCTGCTTCACTGCCTCTCTCTGCCATATCCCTGGCAGTTCAATGACTGCTGCTGCGGCTGGGTCAGCGGCCCATGTTGCGGACCACCGTCCCACTTCTATTGGGTCCATGCCGGCACCTTCTGGCGGCTTTTCCCGCTGACTCAGGATCCCGGATTACGAGCCCCCACGTGTAGCGCTACCCCCAGTTAAGAGAGCCGCTGGTTTGTTTTGGGTCCCTGAGTACAGCTCCACCAACCCCCGGCAATTTGGCTCTACCCACTCTGGCACAGTTAGTAAAGGGTACGTCCCTATGCACATAAAACTTAGCTTATACTCTAAGTGTAATTGGTATGAACTCACAAGCAGACTGCTGAAATAAGAATAACTGGCTTTACTTTTGTCAGTAAGGAAAAAGAATAGCAACATGCATTTAAACATATATCTTACAATACTTTAGCAGGTCCCTGCAAAATGCACTTTAACATGTACACAGGTATATCAATCTAACAATGGGGAAACGGAGCGCCCAGTGTGGCGACCGTCTGCTATACACCCCTGAGGTGCAATAAATCTATCTGCGCCTACCTAATGGACCAGGCCTGATCCCTAGCAATAGAGCTCAGTCCTTGTACAAGTACAGTGTTCTTCACCGGCAATAAATCTGTAGAGGTGGTGCACATGTAGCTTTAAATGGTGTCATTTGTAATCCACAAAAAGTAACATTGCTGCTCTGAGGTAAATTGCGCCTAGGCAGTTCAGTAGGCATAAAACATGTGTGTCAATGCAGGATGAGCCTTCAGGCTCTCTCACCAATCCTTGGGGTACCGTCCTCCGATCCGGTCCCTCTAATGGCGGCTCTGGTCTCTTCAATGGCGGCGTCCGGTCTCCTCAGTCACAGCCCTGAACTCCGGTCATCAGCTCCGTCCGACCGACAGTAAGGGGAAGTCTCCGCTCCGCTGCTGTGGACTCTGAGGGGTGAGAGTCTCACTCCATCGGCTGCAAGGCCCAGGCTTCAGGCCTTCAGCTCCGGTCCGCACAGGTGTCTCTGCTGGCTGCAGTCTCCGCGTCACACGCTCTGTCAGCAGAGGCAGGCCAGTCCTGTCAGGCCTCAGAAGAGGAAGTGTCCCAAGAGGAAGAGGCGGTCTCCGCTCTTCCTTTTTATAATCTCCCCCAGCAGCCTCCCGGGCGGAAGTCAGCAGCCCTGGGGCCTGGGGAATTCTGGGAGATGTAGTCTCTAAGCATAAAAGGGGTAGAACCCCGCTACACTTAATCAAGGACTCGTCAATGCAGACAACTTGATTGGGCGTAAACAAGGCTGCAAAACGTTGGTTGAAGTGGGTTATGAGGGGCCGAATTTTGTAGAGCCGATCAAATTCAGGGTCTCCACGAGGACGACAAAGTTCATTGTCACTGAAGTGCATGAACCGCAAGATCTGTTCGTATCGTGCCCTGGACATGGAGGCAGTGAACACGGGCATTTGGTGGACTGGTGAGGTGGACCAATAAGTCCTCAGAGTCGGGAATTTATGTATGCCCATGTTGAGGGAAAGGCCCAGAAAGGACTTTAATTCGGAAACCGTAATTGGTTTCCAATCTCTGGCAAGGGAAGGCAACTGGGGATTAGCGGCGATGTATTGACCAGCTTATATATTACTTTGGTCCACAATAGATCTATAGAGATCTTCCCGTGAAAAACAGCGAATAAAAATCGGATGGCTTAAAATCAGCTGTTTCCACCTGAATACCGGGTTGGCCAGTGAATGGGGGAAGTACGGGTTCTGCAGAAGTGGTGGGCACCCAATCAGGATTGGCAAATTCTGCAGGAAGGGCACTATGTGATCGACGGGCCTGCCTTTGTCTTCTTCTTTGGTGGCAGCGGGACACTACTTGTGCTTGCCACCTCGCCAGCTTGAACTGCACTTATGGGACTCGCCACGTCACCACGTGTTACTGCAGTGCTGGATGTCCAGGGTGTACTAGGCCGCTGGTGCTTGCCAGTTCACCAGAAGGAATAGCGGCGCTAGTACTTCTCTGCTCCATACGAGAGACCTGCGGTTCCTGCACCTCAACAACAGCAGAAGATCGGGATCGGGTACGCCTGACCTTAGCAGGGACCTCACCTCTGTCGCCAGAGCTATCTGTCATGGAGCCGCTATCGTCTACTGGATCGTATTCTGAGCCTGATTCTGACAGATGAGTGACCTCCTCTTCACTATCTGACATACTCAGAAACAAGTAGGCCTGTTCACTAGTGTACTTGCGATTTGCCATTTTGGGCTCTAAATTTAGTAGTACACTAGTGAGATTCACGGGTAAAAAAGCTCCTAGGCTGCTGGCGACTGAATCAAAACGCTACCAAAAAAACTGTTAGCGATCGCAGGGATCAGGCCTGACTCTGCGAACGCTGCAGTTATGTGTGCTTAGTGTTTTGTAAGTGACAGTGATCGATCGATACTGCACTTGGTGGGCTGGGCGGAGGGGGAAAACGCAGGTGCTAGCAGGTATCTGGGCTGATCCCGCTAACAATGCGTTTTTTTGGAACCCTAAACTGCTGGGACGCTAGTATAGATCTGATCAGATCAGATATTGATCTGTTCAGATACTGTACCACTAAGGGAGGTGTATGCTTTGCGCGTGGGTGTTTTTTTTATTTATTTTTTATTTTTTTATCGCTGCTGCCCATTAAACTGTTTTTAACTCATTGCACTTTGATGGCGCTTCCTTCTTTTTCACCTGGGTATCTCCCTGGTGTAGTCAGCCCCGAGACTGCAGCTGGGTGCCGCCATCTTGGATGTTATGTTAGTGGTCATTGAAGTGATGCTATATAGCAGGGGTCTCCAAGCTGTGGCCCGCAGGCAAGATGTGACCTTTTGTTTGCCTTTATCCAGCCCTTGGGGCACTATTCCTCCCACTGATGCCCATGATGGAGTACAATTCCTCACACTGACACCAGAGATGAGGAACTAATTCTCCCACTGACACCAAATATGGGTCACTAATCCTCTCACTGATACAGTGATTGGGTACTATTCCTCCCACTGATACCATTTGTGTCATTTTTTTATTGTTTGCTCCCACTGACCACCAAGACTATGGCCTTGTTTACTTCCACCGATGCCAGGGCATTTTCTGCTCCCGCTGGCCACACTCTGGCCCCCTAAGGCTTGAAGGGCAGTAAACTGGTCCTTTGTTTCCAAAGTTAGGAGACCCCTGCTCTATTCTATTCCTCTCACCTCCTTCCCTGGAAGCTGCATACTGTAAAAGGTTATTAAGGGTGGTGAGGGAAGGAGCAGAAGAGCTGGGCCAGCACAGACAGTAATTGATCCCGAAAGAAAAGAATGCTATGATTTGCAGAGAGAGAGAGAGAGAGGGGGCTGTTCTAGGGAATCGACTCTCCTGGAGTAGTCAGATTTTCGAAAGGAAAAACCCTGCAAATAGGAATTTAAAATACTTCTGTGCTTTTACCTGCGATTTTAGATTGGTGACAGGGTCTCTTTGTCTTGGTTTTAAGAGGACATTCACAGCAAAGTGAATAGTGCATACCTTTTTATTGCTGTTTTTTATACAGGCGTATATTCTGGAATGTCCTTGCTCTAAATATTATATTGGTAAAACCAAATGTCAGTTGAGGGTCCACATTGGTGAACACGTTTGGAGCTTCAAACATGGGTGACAATAGTCCTCTGGCACATTTTGTAACTGTACATGGCAGTAGACCAGAGGGGCCAAGGCTTAAGGGGGTCTATGCACTAAATTTGTCATCCTAAAGAGGGGAATTTAAATACAGTACATATCCGCTAAGTAAATGTGGATTTATAAACTGGGCACTTTTTGGTCCCATGGGATCTGAACTCTGAATTTAACCTACAGGTATTCCTGGATTCTTGAATCGATTGTTATTTTATTGTTTGTTTTGATTTATTCTATTCATCACCCAAGTACAATATCGGTGAAGTCTCTAATTGGAATGGCTGAGTGGTTGGGTTAGGCTGTGTTTGTTTTGCAGCGAACCCGCATTGACGCATAGACCGGTGTGAATGAGTTTTTGGGATTTCTAATTCACTGCATTTAATTGTGCTTATTGGGTGATGCCTGGGTACTGAGGGAGACCCCTGCTGGTTAGATTTTGCTCTTTTCTGGCGGAGAGGCTATTTAAAGTGGCTGTAAACCTTTCACATGATATATGAACAAAGCCTAGCCCTCTATTGTGTGTCATTTCTTTTTAGACATGTGCAATTCGTTTTGTTTTTTTTTCGTTTTTCGTTCGTTCGTTTTCGTACGAATCGAACGAATCCGAAAATAACGAAAATCCGAAAAAAACAAATTAGAAACAATGAATGTACGAATGAAGAAAATCCGAAAAACGAAAATTAATGAAAAAATTCGTACATTCGTAACTTTTTTTTTTTTTTTTGTTGAATTGGTAATTTTCCGTGTCCCTTACAATGGCTGCTTAACGTGCTTCGATAGATTGAACGAAAAAATTCGTACTTCGTAACTTTTTTTTTCGATTCGTAATAACACATTACATAAAATGATGAATCATGCTCCGATTACGAATGTTACGAATGCGTTCGAATAAATTAATAAACGAAAATTAAACTAACGGAAAAACAAATCAACAAAAAATAACTCTTACGAATGTACGAATTGTTACGAATACGAACACTGATGACTTACAAAATTACGAATCAACGGAAACGAAAAAAACAAAACGAAAATAAATTTTTTTTTTGTTGTGCACATGTCTACTTCTGTTGAGTTTTCCTGACACCAAGAGAAAAAAGGTGACGGGAGGGCACGGTCTGTGATTGACAGCTCTTGGCTCTCGGCTCTCCTTGCTGAGGGTAACTTTAGCTCCCTACTTTTTAGAGCTGAGAGATCCTGTAATATTCTACACTCTGGATGTAGGGGACAGACGGCTGCTGATAAACAGGTTCCACCTATGTAGGATGATTTGTTTGATCTCTGTGTATCACCTGAGGCCAGCCACTTCACTGGGTGTAGGTAAGGGTTTATAACAACCAAATTAACCTGCTCCCGCTGCCCTCCATTGCTTCTACCGGCTCGCCCGTGTGATCGGCAAGCTGGAGAATGAATCGGTCGCCGCCGAAAGTTGAGCATAGAGATTTCTGGTGACCAGACAGTCTCTCCGTAAAGAGGACCTGTCGTGCACTATTCCTATTACAAGGGATGTTTACATTCCATGTAATGAGAATAAAAGTGATAAAAAAAAAAAAAATTATAATTTAAAGAGAGTGTAAAATAAAAAAAAAAAAAAAATGAAAGCGCCCCTGTCCCCGGGAGCTCCCACACAGAAGGGTGTGCATAAATAGCGTTCAAATCACACATGTGAGGTATCGCCACATGTGTAAGAGCAACAGTTCTAGCCCAAGACCTTCTCTGTAACTCAAAACTGGTAACCTGTAAAAAAATTGAAAGCGTCGCTTATGGAGATTTTTAAGTACCGAAGTTTGGTGCCATTCCACGAGTGTGCGCAATTTTAAAGTGTCACATCTTGGGTATATATTTACTCGGCGTAACATCATCTTTCACATTATACAAAAAAATTTGTCTAACTTTACTGTTTTTAAACTAAAAAAACAAAAACCGTTTAAAAAAATTGCTGCGCAAATACCGTGTGACATAAAAAAGTTGCAACAACCGCCATTTTTATTTCTCTAGTGTCTCTGCTAAAAAAAAACACATATAATGTTTGGAGGTTCTGAATAATTTTCTAGCAATAAATACTAATTTTATATTTTTGTAAACAAAAAGTTCCAGAAATGGCCCAGTATGGAAGTAGTTAAATATATAAGGGAGTATGTCTTTTTAACGTGACTACTTGGTTTGCTATTTTACATATCTTAAAGCCGAGGGATATCCTATCCATCCTGTCTATCCTGCTTTATTTCCATAATGAATGGGAACACCAGTAGTTCTGTTCTGCCTGATCTCTGCTTCTCCTCTTCAACAGGTCATATGACCAGTGCATAGACATTCTGGCTTTGTGTCTATTTTGTTTTTTGGGGGGCCAGAGTAGCGGGTTACAGGGGCAGGAGTGGTCACCTGTATTCTACTCTAAACCTGTATGATTTTAATTTCCTGTGTCAAAGTCTTTAAAGTGGTTCTAAAGGCAGGACACCTTTTTTTAACCTTAAGGCCTCATGCACACGAGACGCAGTTAAACGCGCGTTCAGAGGCAGTTGGACACTTTTTTTCAACTGCCCCTGAACGCATGCAATGTTATCCTATGTGTCCATGTACACAGTCTAGTTTTTTCCCGTTTTTATGCAGTTGCGTTTAACCTCGTTTTTTCCAGAAGCAAAAAAATGCGTTCAGACACTTTGCTTTTCAGACGCAAAACGCAGCTAAACGCAGGCACCTGCGTTTAGCCGCGTTTGCGTTTATAAGCCTTTTTAAAGGAACCCAATTTTTTGGAGCAGAAAACTCAGAAATATGATGGTAAACCATAAAAAATACTAGAAAAAATTGTTTAAAATGTCATAATTAGTTTAGATAGTTCATAGAGCATATATACTCACTGATGCATACATGTTTGTGAAATGCATACATGTTTGTGAAATATCCAACGGACATTCGCTGTGCCATCAACGGATGGGTCCAATATCGACTAGCTCTGATTCTGGACCTCTCATGCAAATTTGCGATGACATTGCTGCCGCATCAAGAGCATCAGGAGCATTTCCTGACATATATTCAATATGGGATCCATTTAAAAAAAAAAAAAAACACAGAAAGAGAGGCAAATGCAAGTGTACAACTGCTCTCTCTCTGCTGCTCACTCTGATCAAATTGGCAGAAATAGTTAATAATACATGCTTTCTGAGCTTGGGGAGGGTCTATATGATGTTATCTTTACAAATGCTTATAGACGCAAACGCGTCTAAACGCGGCATGAAAACACAGCAAAACGCGCGTTTTTAAACGCAGGTTTCTGCTTTTTAAAACACGCGTTCAGCAGAGTTTGCATCTGCGTCTCGTGTGCATGGGGCCTAAGGCATTCCCTGCACCAAGGTAAAAAATACCCAAGTCTTTGTATCGCCCCCTCACCTCTCTAGATATTTACCTCAGTCCTATTTTGATCCAGAGCTCTTCTTCTCCTCACAGAACTCAGTGAGAGCAGCAGGAGCCATTGGCTCTTGCTGCTGTCAGTCAAATTCTTTGAGGAGGGAGCAGGGAGGGGTGGGGCCCAGCTGGGCTGTTTGTGTCTATAGATGCATACATCCTGGCTTGGAAAGGAAGTCCGCATATGAGCCCCCATATGAAGCAACTTGCCATGCCTATGGTGGTGCATTGGAGTCACCGACGGGGGACCCCAGAGGAGGAGGTTCAAAATACCAATACCTCAGTGCAGATATATATATATATATATATATATATATATATATATATATATATATATATATATATATATATATATATATATATATATTTTTTTTTTTATTTTTATATAATATTTTTTTTTTTTCAGAAAGATGAAAGTGAAAACTAAAGTCTCTTGTTTGTTATTTTTAACCGAAAAAAAAAAAAATGTTATACTTGCCTACTCTGTGCAGTGGTTTTGCACAAAGCAGACCCAATCCTCCTCTTCATGGATCCCTCGCCGGCGCTCCTGTTGAGTGCCCCCACAGCAATCGGCTTGCTATGGGGGCACCCGAGCCGCTGCTCTGTGTATCCATTCAGCAACGCCCCCTCACTCTCCTCCTTTGGCTCACTGTCTTTGACAGCAACGGGAGCCAGTGGTGGACAGCCGAGATTCTCTTGCAAAATCGCTGGATCGAGATGAGGCTCAGGTAAGTATTAGGGGGGCCTCTGCACACAGGTTTTTATCTTAATGTATAGAATGTATTAAGATGAAAAGCCTTCTGACTTTTTACAACCACTTTAAGATTTAAAACTACTTCATGCAAGATGTGTCATATTCACCTTCTTGCAGCTTTGAATCTTTACAGCCACCAGTACCCAGTCAAAGCCGTAGTGGCAGATTATGTTCATGGCAAATCCAAATTTTTAGACAATATTAGACAGCAACTATATGATCTCTTGCCACAGCTGTATTTATTTAATTAAAGCAGAGCTTTACACATACATTGTACATTCACATCGGTCCCTGACCTCAAGGAGCTTACAATCTATGGTCCTCAACTCCCATTCAGACACACAGACTAGGGCCAGTTTAGACAGGTGACAATTGCTAGTATGTTTTTGGAGTGTGGAAGGAAACTGGTGTAACCCGGAGGAAACCCAGACAGTCACAGGGAGAACATGTACTTGGATAGGACAATTCTGCAAAGATGAGTGGGCCAAAATTCCTCCAGGACGCTGTAAAAGCCTCATTGCACGTTATCGCAAACGCTTGGTTGCAGTTGTTGCTGCTAAGGGAGGCCCAACCCGTTATTAGGTTTAGGGGGCAATCACTTTTCACACAGGGAGAACATGTACTTGGATAATCAAAGCTGGGGGAAGCCATTAGCACGGAGGAAGGTGTGGGTGGGGGTGCAAAGTTTCAAATTGACAAGGATAACAATACATATGTGATTTTGATACAGAAGAGCTTTAGGATCAACTAGAAAATAAAAAGAGAGAGAATATCTGAGAATTATTAAAGCTGAACTTCAAGTAGAAATAAGATGCAAATGAATGCAGCTCTGTATTCATTAAAGCGTGTGTAAGCCAAATTATTATTTTTTTTCATTTTAGAGTAGGGAAGGGTTAAACCCCCTACCATGTAATTGTTTTACATTTTTTTTTATTTTAATTTTAAAATTTTTTTTTATTTTTAATTTTTTTGTGCCCTTGAGGAAATTTCCCTTAACCACTTACAGACCAGAAGATCTTCCCCCTTAATGACCAGGCCATTTTTTGCGATACGGCACTGCATCACTTTAACTGACATCCTTTTTTTTTTTTCCCACAAATAGAGCTTTCTTTTGGTGGCATTTGCTCCCCTCTGCGTTTTTTATTTATTTTTTATTTTTTTGCGCTATTAACAAACAAAGCGACATTTAAAAAATATATATATTTTTTGCTATAATACATATCCCAAATAAAATATATAAAAAAAAAAAAAATGTATTCATCAGTTTAGGCCAATTTATATATTCTTCTACATATTTTTGGTAAAAAAAAAAAAAAACGCAATATGCGTATATTGATTGGTTTGCACAAAAGTTATCACGTCTACAAACTGTAGGATAGATTTAGGGACTTTTATTTATTAATTGTTTTTACTAGTAATGGCAATCCGCCATTTTTAGCGGGATTGTGGCCGACAAATCTGACCCCAATGACACTTTTTGGGGACCCTGTGACATTATTACATTGATCAGTGCTATAAAAATGCACTGATCAATGTAAAAATGACACTGGCCCTTTGTTTAAAAAAAAAAAGAAAAAAAAGAAAAAAGACACTGGCAGGGATGAGGTTAACACTAGGGGGCGATCAAGGGGTTAATTTTGTTCCCTTGGTCTATTCCAACTGTAGGGGGGATGGGCTCACTGGAACATGATAGAGATCACTGTTCCTGATCACTGGGAACAGTAGATCTGTCATGTCTCCTGTCAGAATGGGGATCCGCTTGTTTACACTAGCAGATCCCCGTTCTGCCTCTGTACTAGGCGATAGCGGGTCATCAGTGGACATCGAGCGGATAACCGCGAGCTGTGGTACAGGTACGGCGATTCGCGCAGGAGTATAACAACGGCAGCTGGTCGGCAAGTGGTTAAGGTACAAATGTTTAGGTGTTGGCCCCTCACCCCCCCCCCCCTTATACTTACCTGAGCCCACATTTGATCCAGAGCTGTGCATGTCTGCAGCACATCTCTCCCCTTACTGCTAGATCTCATTGGTTTTGCTGAGGCAGTAGGAGCCATTGGCTCCCACTGCTGTCAATCAAAGCCCGCTGTCTGTATCAAAGGACGCAGCAGGCTCAAGAGAAAGCCCGTAGAAGTGCCCCAATGGAAAGTGGCTTCATGTTAAGGGCACTAGCCTGAGAGGAGGGGCCATGAGCGCCAGCAGGAGACCTGAGAAGAGGAAGTTTGGGGCCGCTCTGTGCAATTCTATTGTACAGAGCAGATAAGTATAGACATATTTGTTATTTAAAAAAAAAAAAAAAT